>BLFK01000566.1:1704226-1750199 GCA_014634185.1 Astreopora myriophthalma | reverse complement strand
CCCCCCCCCCCCCCCCCCAAAAGGCAACATTTCGCATCGCTCTTTGTAGGAATTAAAATCTAGGAAAATATAACAAACAACTCCTTTTTCTTCGAATGCTAATCACACTTTCTATTCTGAATGAAAGAAATGATTATGAAGTGCGGTTTAGGAATCAACTGAAGAAGTCATCCTCACACTTTCTGGACAATTTAAGTAATTGTCTCTTATATGCACTTGAACAATTCAAGTGACTCCAACGGGATTCGAACCCACGACCTCTGCGATGCCGGTGCAGTGCTCTTACCAACTGAGCTTTGGAGCCACACAGTTGAAAAGAATGATGAATGAAACAAATGATTTGAAATGACTTTCTATTCTGTCAACCACAACGGCTAATCAACAATACCCGCATGGCAGCACACTCTGTGTCACTAAAATAGTTCTTGAGAGTAACTGACTCTTCTAAACTTCAAAGCTTTGGAAAACTTGACAACAAGATCTTCAGATGTGCAAAGAAAAAACGCAAATAGTAACACGAATAATCAACTTGCCTTAGTTACAAAGATAAAATGAATAGAAACAATCGTTTAAGTGTTCGCAGATTTATCTTAACAGGCTTTCAAACCTTGGGAAAAAAAGAAAGAACAGGTCGTACTGGTTGCAACCACAAAGTGAATTTCCGAGCATGATTCAAAACGTTTTAATTAACAACTTTTTGTTTTTCTTTTTTCTGTTTTTGATTAAGAACACGAGTGGAGCTTGTTGAATTACAGGCTTCTAGTAAGTATGATTTCGTTCCGGCAGTTCAAGTGTGAAGAATCATCAACGAGAAAGAAAGTTAGAAAGGACGTTGTTTAAATGTGTTTTGAAACACCACGTAAAGGGATACTCACCTTAGTTTCAAAGAGATGTACATATCCGGCGTGCAAGACATTCTAGTTCCAACAACTGTCAAATAAAACTGATTTCTTCCCAAGCGAATTTTGCCGTTATAACTAATTATATTGGCTTGTTTCTTTTAGACAGGTGTCAAGATTTGTAAATTTCTCATCACTTCGTGAAAAGATTATTACAAAGGGAAACTTTAGTTCCTTTATGAAACAAACTTTGAAACAGGAGCCTCGTCGACAAGAGCAAATTTCTCGTCATTTCGTAGAAGGATGATTAAAAATACCTTCTTAAGTTTATTTATAAACGAAACCTTTTTCGTTTCATTTCGTTTCTTTATTAAATCTGAACAGTGAAAAACTAGTGTATACAGCATCAATTTTTGGTGCCATGGCACAACTCGATAACGGACTACTAAAGTATACAATCATTCAGCTTTGAAACTTTGAAACAGAAGCCTCTTCAAATAGTTACAAAAGCAGACAAAAACGTTCTTTGTTTTTTCAGCTCAGCTTTAAAAAGGATTTTTGTGGAATTTGACTACTTCCGTCATGTTATAAAGTTCCCCCGTGCATGAGGGTTAAGCCTTATAGGAAATTAATTTCCTCCTTCAAGGTTTAATAATCCCAAAGAATTTAATACTATCCTCTGGAAGATCCTATTACAACTGATAAAGCATGATCCACTCATCTCCCGTGCGACGTTTAAATGAATACATGGTATCGTGGGATCCCAACATTGGACAGATTTAATCTCCTTAAACAAGCAGTTTAATCCTCTTCCCGTTGACTGAAAAAAGAGCCCCTTCAATGAAATCGATAGGGCGACATTTTTCACGTTCCTTGTCTTTTCACTGGTTTCTAAAGATTATCAAAAATGAACCATCTAAGAGCAAACTACGGTGATTGTAAAATAAGCCGTTGAATGCGACACAACAAATTTCCATTTGATATTACTATTCACCTCAGTCGTCTTGTGCGTGGGTCGGTGAAGAATCAAAATTGTCGTCCCTTCTGCAAAATATCAAAACGTAAGATTCCTGTTAAAATAAAACCACTCATACAATTCCTTAAAGGTATGTCCAGGATAAAGTTAATGAGACAAACCGCGTTTACGCAGTACGATCCAGAGGCTAGCAAGTTTTAGCTCAGCCAAATCTTATAAGAGCAGTGTTGTCCGATAACGACTGTTCAACGACTTTCCTGGGCAAGGGAAAGGTCAAGTTCTGGAAGAAGAAAGAGCCTTAGAATTCTTAATGACGCCCCCCAAAAAACCCCGCTGGTGAGACGTTGAACTAGTTGTCAAAAATTCACCAATCAACGCGAACCGTAAACTAAACTTCAACTTTATTCACACCATTTTCGTGACCTTGATTAACATACAGGGAAAAATTCTTGACCGAAATGTATACATCTAGCAACTTTAGTGTTAATTTTTAAAGGCTCAGAGGAGACAAATCTTTTCTAGAATGGTGTTGGCCTTCTATACCTGTAATTTACTTTTTTGCGCAATATTATGTTATTATGAAAGTATCTAGCACCAGTCATCACGTATACGGTCATGTGGGGATTTTAGGACTGTTGGGATTCTATTAGTTACTTTTCATTGTTACCACTGTTCTTGCAAGTATTCCGCAGACGAAACAAACAAACCTACAGTCGAAAATGCCACTGAAATGGTTACTACTACCTCGGGCCATACAAGGCATACAGTTCTAGTACTTTGCCCAACAAATATTACAACGAAAATGAACATTACGATATTCAGTTCAACACAATCAATTCCTGTGGCTTACCAACTAAGCCGTGGTCTTTCTTGTGTTAACTGGAAACCGCTCACTGTTTAGTTTGCTAACTCATTCGTCGGTAACGACCTCTATACCGCATACAACTTTCCTCTCGTCCGGGCAGCAACTTCTTTGAGCATACTAGCTGTGCAATGATATCGGTCGCGGGAGAACCTTCAAGCAACAAATCATTTTCTCCAGTTGCCAGTGAGACTCGAATCTGCGACAACAGCTTCAAAGGTTATGAACGAACATCCAGGCCGTGGGTCTGACTTGTCCCGTTCACAATGCAAATCCAACTGCCGAGGAGCTTCCAGAGCATTCAAAGGGCCCGAAAACTGATTTGGGTGAAAAACAATTCTTCGGACACACTCATTACTCTCAACGAAAATAAATGTATGCGAATGCTGCACACATTGCAATTGTACATTTCGTCGCTGCGTGGTACGGGCACACATGGCGATTTCACACGCCGATCGCAGCGAATTTCCACTCTACGTTTGTTTTCAGGCGTCTTTCAAAATAAAATTAAGGAAAGTCTCCCTTGATACACTTATGAGAACATTTTGTTTTCTTTTGCTCATTATTTTAGGACACCTCACCAACTCACAAATAAGCATGCTGTCCCTAGGGAATACGTAACATGTTCCCCTCATACTGCGCCCGAGGGCGCGGCATGAGGGGAATACATTCCGCATCCTGGCGTATCCTCGCTTCAGGTAAATATTCCCTTACTTGTATGGATTATCTACGAATTCTTAATTATCTAGGGTATCTAAAAGATAGTAATGCTGCGGTACATTCTGTTGATGGTGACATCTTTTAGGTAGTCAATAATCTATCTTACATAGATACGGAGGCATTGATTTTGAATGGCGGCACTGACAGAGGTACCACTAGCTACAACTGATTATTAAGAAGAAATATTTTCTGTTGTTTTTCAAAAGCACGTCCAGTGGGTAACTTTTTAGACATTCGTTGAAGGCTATTTCCGCGAAAAAGCTGTTTCGTCCTTGCTGCATGAAAGGTTTTGCCGCACCTCAAATAAAACTATAATCTGTCGGAAATAGTCTGAAATTTCGCAGACCTCAACTCCTCCTTCGGCAAATAAGCAACTTATCAAGCTCAAAGATCGGGTCAGTACGCAGCTATTACAACAGCCCACGCGATTGGCTCAGAAAACAATAGAAGCATTCAAAGAAACTAAAGAAACAGTGAACCCTAACCCGAAAAACAATAGAGCTGCGTCCTAAACGGATCCAATGAAATTAGAGGTTGTAAACAGCTGCGTGGAATCTGCAAAGATCCTGTTTATAGCCTCTGGAATCTGGTCATGAGCAATGCTATTTAAATGACGGACAACTAACGCGTAGCCGGTCCGCAGCCGGGCATGTAACTCGACAAAACAAGGTCAAACAACTAGATATGATGATACCGACGGTGCACTCTGTCTGCGATGCAGGCTTCTAGCGCGGCGTGTTGGTCACCTCTGTTCCACTTCGACCGCAATAACAGAAAAAGTTGGAAAACTACAATTAACTAACCCTGTGGGTAAGACAGCAATGCCATCCCTTACTTACAAAGAAGCTAAAGCACTGCGTTGCGCGACGTTTAATTCGCGCCAAAAGTACAAGATTCTTGAATTTCTAAACAGTCCACCTCTGTGGTTAATTCGATGATGTCATCAATGAATGAAAATTGTCAGTCAATCTGTAATCAGAATTGTTTCTTCACCCTGCCCTCTTCGGGGAAACCCCTCGAGGATAGGGTGAAGAAACGGCTGACATTTCAACTAAATTCTTCTTAGCAACGCGCGCAAGCCCTTCTTCATCCCCTTTTCTGTCATTTTCTCATGCCCCGAGAAGAGCAGGCTCCCACTCTACACAAGCCCTGAATCTGCAAGGGACGATGGGCGTGAGCAATAGGACTTCGAAATCTAAACATATGCGGATTGAACTATTATGCATTTTACACCAAGAGGATTATAAACATTCAAATTATTAATACCTTTTCAACAAAAAAGTGTCTTACCACTTTGCCTCTGGTGATATTCCCCTTCTCGTCCCTTTTCGTTCTCCCCGTGAAGAGCCTTCTCGAATGCTAGTTTTACGTGCAGTACTCAGTGGTTGGTCTTATGCTGTCGACAAAGGATCAAATTAATTCTCGTCGGTTGAACGTTGCAGACACTTTTGTAAGCAAACGTTCGCCGTTTTTATATCAAAGAAGCACTGTTAAGATTGCTCCACAAATAGTCCTCGACTGCAAATAATGAAGAAGAGAACACTTCAATGTGTTATGTATTTAACTAAGCATCACCGGATGTCCCGGTTTGGTGTATTTGTCTCTTTGTAGTGCGAGTCTTTGATCACTTGATGGAGACTGATGGTCTACTTAAGGGAAAAATCTCAATTTAAGATATCTCAAGACAATATTTATCATTTAAATTGCATATTTTCTTTAATTTGATAGCGCAGAGCGCTTTACCGCTTCCGATATCATCAACAACGTTGTTTTCAACTTCGAATGGTAATCATCGCGCAGAATTGTGTGACACATCCGGGATATTCACGGGTGCAATGGCGCTAAATTTGAAAGACCGAGACGACAAAAAAAAACTAAATAAAGTTAAAACTAACCATCATCATCATATCATCCAGGCTTGAACGAAAAAAAAAAAGAAAAGAAACTATTTTGGGTTATGACAAATAAAAAAACAAACCTGTTCAATTGGAGTTTGGGTTGCGCAAGCTTGTTTTAAGGCCCCTTTTTCGTTCTTTGTCAGTTTCTTTCGGAAAAAGAAGTTTGCAGTTTAGAGTTTAGTTTAGAGGAGTTTAGACGAACAAGGCCCGGCCTAAAAAGTCTCCCTCGAGAGACTTGTGTGGACAATTTTTTCCCCCACTGTCTTGCAAAACCTTACCCCCCGGGGGGGGTACTCAATATATCCCTGGGTGGGGAGGTGCAGCGCGGCCCCTCATACCCTGACCCTGTTTAAGACAAATATCGCTGATTTTCCAACCCTATTTAAGACAGAATTCCGATTTTTGATACCCTGTTTAAGACATTATCAATGCCAAAGTCAACGGAAGTCAATATTAATTAACAAGAGCTTGATGCTGTTTATCGTCCGAGAAAAGATATCCAGTTTAAGACAAAAATTGATAAATCGCCACCCTGATTAAGACAAAAAATGATAAATTCGATACCCTGTTTAAGACAAAAATCCCGAAAAACATACCCTGGCTGGCCGCACGTCCCCATTAAGCCCTTATAAGGGAGTACCCCCCCCGGGAACCTTACCAACTGACAAACAAACTTGTCATTGGCGTGTCCCTGCGAATATGTGATGTATTCTGTATTCACCTTTTGCCGCCCCTTGGGCTACACCCCGGGCCGTTACCAGGTAAATATGTCGCATACCATCTCTCACCGGGTAAATAACCCTTAGTTATCGAGCCATAAGTATTTGGAATAGCTAGAGAATAATATCAATGAAATGAGTTCTGTTAGAAAGTTCAACACATCCTTGAAAGAATATATTTTTTGTAATTTATTTCTACGGATCTTTATGTCTTTAACTACAGTATTTAATGTATATCATTACAGTTTTTAGTATTCCCGGGCGTTGAATATTTCTATTAATTGCTATTATAAGCTCATTTGTATTCATTGAAAATAGTTACTTAAACGCCCTTTGGAGATCTTGCTATTGAAGTGTTATGTTTATGTTTTACATCCACAAAGCATAGTCTACGCTCTAGGGTTATAGAAACATTAGGAAGTAGTGATAGCTTTATTTCTCTTTCAAATAGTTATTACCCACTGCTGCATCCGATCCTCGTGAAAGCTTGCGATAGTCGTTAGCTTGCGCATGAATTGTCCTCTCAACGATGTACATACATATCTAATTAGGGTGGATTGCAATCATAGATACAACTCCACAGTAGAATGACGTGGTTTGAAATGGCTAAATATTTAGATATTTATTTTCGACCTTAAACAGTGAGTTAAATATGTATATGAATCAAATTGCATGAGAAGCATACAATAGTTAACTAAAAAAATTATCATTCATGTATTCTATATATCTTCGCATTTACTAAATAAAACTTGAAGACATAAAGTAACATGACGAGACGAGACGGCGGCTTTTCGATCACTAAATAGTTGGTGGATAAGTCGGTTGCGTTTGGAAGTTGTTCACGCCTCCCGGCAAACATTGACACTTGCGAAAAAGTCCCCCCTTCCCACCCATTACAGCAATTATTCATGGGGAGCATGGTGTTTGGTTCACCTTGTGCTTTTGAATCCATTTTATTTTTTTCAAGTGCATGCACTTAAACTGTCATGTTAACGCTTCATTGTAGAGAAAAAATACAGAGCTGCACACAAGAAAAAGGCGACCGACAAAGAACTGTAACAACAAAAGTAAATGACTTAGAAATAGAGCAAATACATGTAAGGCACGACAGCACAGAAGCGTGAATAACTATACTAGGTAAGTTGACAATAAGGGAGACCCGGCTTTAATTTGGACTGGAACATTTAGCAAGTTAAAAACGCCTTACGTAACGTTTCTGGAAAAGAGAAACAAAAAATGCTAAGAACGTTACGTAATGTTAGAGTATTTTTTATCCTCTTGGTTCTTCACGTGACTAAAAAGCAGTTGCGGTGGGTTGCATTTATTGAATTTCTAATACCGCCGTCAAGTAAGTACTTTCGAACCAAACATATCTCTGACGATTTTAAAAGCTTCATGATTTAGGTACACACTATTTTGGCACTATTCTATGCTATACTATACTAGGCACTATACTATACTAGGTACACACTACTCGAATCGAGTAAACCTTTTTGTGGTCCCCGACTTTGAAATGCGTCAATCACACACCTAACTTGTTTTCATGTATATGATAATGATACAAGCAATCACTGTCAACGTATAATTACATTGAATTCAATACAATATTGGCTCGGCAGAGACGACTAATTCGATCATTTCGGTTCAGTAAGTGGACCTCGGACTTCAGACTAACGGACGCTTCGCTATCTCTAGAGGTCAGTGAATGGAAAGGAGCAATGATTGTTCCCTTTCTTGCAAGATTTTCTGGTATCTCTTTGTTAGATATGTATACTTTTTAATTTGTTCTTTTTTCCTCTCTTTTTTATAATTCAGAAAGCAAATAGGTTTAAAGAACTTACATGAACTAAGAACAATGTGTTAGTGTAAACTCACTGCCTAAACTAAGTTGAAATCATCGTATATACCTTTCTCCAGTAAACTAGCCGTGCTTTCTTAGGACCAAGAAGGTCTAATACTCGAAGTGGCGGGTTTTGCAGGGATCCAAAATTCTCGCTCAACGGCTAAAGTAAACGGCTAAAGTATACAATCATTCAGCTTTGAAACTTTGAAACAGAAGCCTCTTCAAATAGTTACAAAAGCAGACAAAAACGTTCTTTGTTTTTTTAGCTCAGCTTTAAAAAGGATTTTTGTGGAATTTGACTATTTCCGTCATGTTATAAAGTTCCCCGTGATTAAGCCTTACAAGAAATTAATTTCCTCCTTTAAGGCTTAATAATCCCAAAGAATTTAATACTATCCTCTGGAAGATCCTATTACAACTGATAAAGCATGATCCACTCATCTCCCGTGCGACGTTTAAATGAATACATAGTATCGTGGGATCCAAACATTGGACAGATTTAATCTCCTTAAACAAGCAGTTTAATCCTCTTCCCGTTGACTGAAAAAAGAGCCCCTTCAATGAAATCGATAGGGCGACATTTTTCACGTTCCTTGTCTTTTCACTGGTTTCTAAAGATTATCAAAAATGAACCATCTAAGAGCAAACTACGGTGATTATAAAATAAGCCGTTGAATGCGACACAACAAATTTCCATTTGATATTACTATTCACCTCAGTCGTCTTGTGCGTGGGTCGGTGAAGAATCAAAATTGTCGTCCCTTCTGCAAAATATCAAAACGTAAGATTCCTGTTAAAATAAAACCACTCATACAATTCCTTAAAGGTATGTCCAGGATAAAGTTAATGAGACAAACCGCGTTTACGCAGTACGATCAAGAGGCTAGCAAATTTTAGCTCAGCCAAATCTTATAAGAGCAGTGTTGTCCGGTAACGACTGTTCAACGACTTTCCTGGGCAAGGGAAAGGTCAAGTTCTGGAAGAAGAAAGAGCCTTAGAATTCTTAATGACGCCCCCAAAAAACCCCGCTGGTGAGACGTTGAACTAGTTGTCAAAAATTCACCAATCAACGCGAACCGTAAACTAAACTTCAACTTTATTCACACCATTTTCGTGACCTTGATTAACATACAGGGAAAAATTCTTGACAGAAATGTATACATCTAGCAACTTTAGTGTTAATTTTTAAAGGCTCAGAGGAGACAACTCTTTTCTAGAATGGTGTTGGCCTTCTATACCTGTAATTTACTTTTTTGCGCAATATTATGTTCTTATGAAAGTATCTAGCACCAGTCATCACGTATACGGTCATGTGGGGATTTTAGGACTGTTGGGATTCTATTAGTTACTTTTCATTGTTACCACTGTTCTTGCAAGTATTCCGCAGACGAAACAAACAAACCTACAGTCGAAAATGCCACTGAAATGGTTACTACTACCTCGGGCCATACAAGGCATACAGTTCTAGTACTTTGCCCAACAAATATTACAACGAAAATGAACATTACGATATTCAGTTCAACACAATCAATTCCTGTGGCTTACCAACTAAGCCGTGGTCTTTCTTGTGTTAACTGGAAACCGCTCACTGTTTAGTTTGCTAACTCATTCGTCGGTAACGACCTCTATACCGCATACAACTTTCCTCTCGTCCGGGCAGCAACTTCTTTGAGCATACTAGCTGTGCAATGATATCGGTCGCGGGAGAACTTTCAAGCAACAAATCATTTTCTCCAATTACCAGTGAGACTCGAATCTGAGACAACAGCTTCAAAGGTTATGAACGAACATCCAGGCCGTAGGTCTGACTTTTGTCCCGTTCACAATGCAAATCCAACTGTCGAGGAGATTTCAGAGCATTCAAAGGGCCCGAAAACTGATTTGGGTGAAAAACAGTTCTTCGGACACACTCATTACTCTCAACGAAAATAAATGTATGCGAATGCTGCACACATTGCAATTGTACATTTCGTCGCTGCGTGGTACGGGCACACATGGCGATTTCATACGCCGATCGCAGCCAATTTCCACTCTACGTTTGTTTTCAGGCGTCTTTCAAAATAAAATTAAGGAAAGTCTCCCTTGATACACTTATGAGAACATTTTGTTTTCTTTTGCTCATTATTCTAGGAAACCTCACCAACTCACAAATAAGCATGCTGTCCCTAGGGAATACGTAACATATTCCCCTCATACTGCGCCCGAGGGCACGGCATGAGGGGAATACATTCCGCATCCTGGCGTATCCTCGCTTCAGGTAAATATTCCCTTACTTGTATGGATTATCTACGAATTCTTAATTATCTAGGGTATCTAAATGATAATAATGCTGCGGCACATTCTGTTGATGGTGACATGTTTTACGTAGTCAATAATGTATCTTACATGGATACGGAGACATTGATTTTGAATGGCGGCACTGACAGAGGTACCACTAGCTACAACTAATTATTAAGAAGAGATAGTTTCTATTGTTTTTCAAAAGCACGTCCAGTGGGTAACTTTTTAGACATTCGTTGAAGGCTATTTCCGCGAAAATTCTGTTTCGTCCTTGCTGCATGAAAGGTTTTGCCGCACCTCAAATAAAACTATAATCTGTCGGAAATAGTCTGAAATTTCGCAGACCTCAACTCCTCCTTCGGCACATAAGCAACCTATCAAGCTCAGTGATCGGGTCAGTACGCAGCTATTACAACAGCCCACGCGATTGGCTCAGAAAACAATAGAAGCATTCAAAGAAACTACAGAAACAGTGAACCCTAACCCGAAAAACAATAGAGCTGCGTCCTAGTCTCCCTCGAACCCGTTTTTTGGATGTCACGCAACCAAAAAACGGCTGCGAGGGAGACTAGGCGTATCCTCGCTTCAGGTAAATATTCCCTTACTTGTATGGATTATCTACGAATTCTTAATTATCTAGGGTATCTAAATGATAGTAATGCTGCGGCACATTCTGTTGATGGTGACATCTTTTACGTAGTCAATAATGTATCTTACATAGATACGGAGGCATTGATTTTGAATGGCGGCACTGACAGAGGTACCACTAGCTACAACTAATTATTAAGAAGAGATAGTTTCTATTGTTTTTCAAAAGCACGTCCAGTGGGTAACTTTTTAGACATTCGTTGAAGGCTATTTCCGCGAAAATTCTGTTTCGTCCTTGCTGCATGAAAGGTTTTGCCGCACCTCAAATAAAACTACAATCTGTCGGAAATAGTCTGAAATTTCGCAGACCTCAACTCCTCCTTCGGCAAATAAGCAACCTATCAACCTCAATGAAAAAAAAAACAATAGAGCTGCGTCCTAAACGGATCCAATGAAATTAGAAGTTGTAAAGAGCTGCGTGGTATCTGCAAAGATCCTGTTTATAGCCTCTGGAATCTGGTCATGAGCAATGCTATTTAAATGACGGACAACTAACGCGTAGCCGGTCCGCAGCCGGGCATGTAACTCGACAAAACTAGGTCAAACAACTAGATATGATGATACCGACGGTGCACTCTGTCTGCGATGCAGGCTTCTAACGCGGCGTGTTGGTCACCTGTGTTCCACTTCGACCGCAACAACAAAAAAAGTTGGAAAACTACAATTACCTAACCCTGTGGGTAAGACAGCAATTCCATCGCTTACTTACAAAGAAGCTAAAGCACTGCGTTGCGCGACGTTTAATTCGCGCCAAAAGTACAAGATTCTTGAATTTCTAAACAGTCCACCTCTGTGGTTAATTCGATGATGTCATTGATGAATGAAAATTATCAGTCAATCTGTAATCAGAATTGTTTCTTCACCCTGCCCCCTTCGGGGCAGCCCCTCGGGGATAGGGTGAAGACTGAAACGGCTGACATTTCAACTAAATTCTTCTAAGCAACGCGCGCAAGCCCTTCTTCATCCCCTTTTCTGTCCTTTTCTCATGCCCCGAGAAGAGCCGGCCCCCACTCTACACAAGCCCTGAATCTGCATGGGACGATGGGCGTGAGCAATAGGATTTCGAAATCTAAACATATGCGGATTGAACTATTATGCATTTTACACCAAGAGGATTATAAACATTCAAATTATTAATACCTTTTCAACAAAAAAGTGTTTTACCACTTTACCACTGGTGATATTCGCCTTCTCGTCCCTTTTCGTTCGCCCCGTGAAGAGCCTTTTCGAAAGCTAGTTTTCGTGCAGTACTCAGTGGTTGGTCTTATGCTGTCGACAAAGGATCAAATTAATTCTCGTCGGTTGAACGTTGCAGACACTTTTGTAAGCAAACGTTCGCCGTTTTTATACCAAAGAAGCACTGTTAAGATTGCTCCACAAATAGTCCTCGACTGCAAATAATGAAGAAGAGAACATTTCAATGTGTTATGTATTTAACTAAGCATCACCGGATGTCCCGGTTTGGTGTATTTGTCTCTTTGTAGCGCGAGTCTTTGATAACTTGATGGAGACTGATGGTTTAAGGGAAAAATCTCAATTGAAGATATCTCAAGACAATATTTATCATTTAAATTACATATTTTCTTTAATTTGATAGCGCAGAGCACTTTACCGCTTCCGATATCATCAACAACGTTGTTTTCAACTTTGAATGGTAATGTTACAAAAGAGCAAACAAAACGCCACTAAACGAATGTTCTATGTTAACAGGATATATTAAATTGGAGCAAGCATCACACAAATAATTCTATAAATTAGGGACGTATATCAATAGGTTGCCATTTCTTTGACGGGGAACTTTTTTATCTCAACGCTCTCCTCGCATTCGTTCTAGCCAGGCTTCTATTTCTGCCTTATTTTTCACGAGCTTTTTTAACCGTATTGTTTTAATTTGGAGCAGTCTCCCGCCTTCAGTTGCTAACATTTCCTCTGTACCTTCCTTTAAACGCTAACTGTATTCTCATTACGTACTTTTCTACTTTTGATGCTGAATGCCAAGGTGGAAAACATGTCGCTCCTCATGATAATCCCACATGTTGTTCAGATATATATGTTTTTTTTTTCTCTCTCAATCAGTTTTCATTGTCTATTTTGTACGTTTTTCTAACATGTTACACTAGTTTTTACATGCTTCTATCTGCCCTGTTGACTGTGCCATCAGTCAGTTTCTTGTACCTCTGAAAAATTAATTTGCTGATTGTAAATAAGTAAACCCAGGCCTACGAAACCTAAATTACGCAATCAGTCGCAATGTTCAGTGTTCGATGTCCGCGATGGGTTAATTTAAACTTGGCAACGGTTTTCACCACAACAGAGCAAGAATAGTATAGCATGTGGCGGTACCAGGACAGACGAGTAGTGGTCGAGTAATTTCACAGTATGAATTTTTTGAGCTGGATCAACCATGTTAATCCGGATTTGCGGAATTTATATGTCTGAAAAATTTTGTCGAATCCATAGGTCTGAAAAATTTTGTGGAAAACTGTACGTTTTTTTAAAAATCGGATGCATATGTGTGCTGTCATGAGATTGTGTCACCCTATTTTCCAAAACTGTCGGTTTCTTAATTCGTCTCCTGTATCACTTTCTATTTTTGTTCCCCTCTTGTATGACTTTTTCAGCTTAGTTATTTGCGTCAGATCAACCATGCTTTACAGCATCAATTAAAATAACATAAAATACAATACAAACACATTGTATTATGTTCTGGGAAAATCGATTTTCGGGAAATGTAACTAAAGTTGCTAAAATTAAAATGTTGTGTAATAATATACTAAAGATGAATCATATAAACGTATAATAATATAATGGAATTGGGTCTATCACCTTTGGAATAAATTAAATACAATCAAACAGCCGGGTCAGCTCTGTACCCAAAAATTGTTTTGAAGCATGGTATACCGGTCTTTATTATTTTCTTGTTTCTTTTCAGCCATTGCACGAGTCCAACAGCACAGCATAGTTTCATGATCTGTAATGGCGCCCCAAATCTTGAATGTATCCGCATTTAAAGCCTTCTTGCTTACTATTTTGAATTTGGTATTTTACGGGTGCATATTTGAAATATACTACAAACAAATTGTATCGTATTCTCGGAAGAATAAAGTATGTGATAATAGCGGAGCTCCGGCGGCCAGAAGGGCCGCCAAGCGGAGCCCCATAGAAACCCTTAAATTGTATTTCCCATGGTAATCATGGCTAGCGGTATTGCTCGTGGGCGCGCACGCACGCACAACGACGACGACGAAGACGGAGTCGCCCAATAATTAAAAACATCCTAATAAAGATAATAATCAATACTAGTATACTTGTGCCCAACATGGCGGCCATACTCCATCTTGTTTACAGCGTACATCTCTGATGTTGGACATCAGTGTCATGGTCAATTGCCACCTGTCAAAACAAGGTATCCGCTGATTGGATCGCAACCTCAAGCTAGGTTAATTTATTCAGGACACCTGAACCCAAACTTGGCTTAATTTTTGGCGCGCTTTCTGCGGCTCGGCTACACGGCCATCGTCAACTAAAGTTCTTTACAGTCAACGCTTTTCTTGTTTGGGTGGAAAACGGTTTGGAAATTTTTTTTTCCTTCCATTTTTCGCCGGTTTTAATCCAAAACAGGTTTGACACATATAGCTATGGTCAGGACCACATTGGCGGCTACGCAGTTATTCAAGTGAAGAATCGGAGGGATACTAAACTTAAAGCTGTGTTTATTTTTTAATTTATGTTAATAGAGCTGCTTTTTGCTCTGTATTGCAAATTTTGGCATATTTTTTAAACGCACGACTGTGATGGTATTTGTTAACCTACTCAGTACGGCGGTAAACTCTTGTTGTAAACTTCAAGTTAGGGGATATTTATTATTTTTTCACCTCTTCTTGTTTCAACTCGTTTTAGATTGTTTGGTTTGGTTTTCTTTATTTTATTGCTTTTGTCAAGGATAACCAAAAAAAATCAAAAATGTTTTATCCCGTAATTAGTTGTTTAAGTAACGCTAGTAAGAATAAATAAGCCGGGAGCTCCGCTTTTAGGCTTGCCTAAATCCATATGTTATAGGTATACAACACAAAAAGATAAAGATATAAAAGTAAAATATAATTGTCTACATAATCTTCACATTAATGAATACGGATATTTTTAAAAAAAGATATAAATTCACCTAATTACTGGTTTCAGTATATACAAAGAGCTTATTTGGGATTTTCTAACGGCCATAAGCATAATTCGATACACCATCAAGGATGTATCTTTTGTCATCAAAACAAAACAGAGAGACTTTATTTATCTCATAGCTTGATATTTGATGTTTTTCTTTTCGGATTGTTTTCATTTAATGGCGTAATTGTTTATTTCTGAATAGTGCTTCTTTGTAATCATCATGTTTGATTCCTTTTTTTTTTATTATGTCTTTTTTTATTCCCTTGCAAGTTTTGCAGCCGCTCATGTCGTCTTTAATGTAAGGATACATTTTTACTTCGAAGACCCACGAACTCTTTTATGATTTGACCACCAGCTTTATCTTTGAACTTGCCGATGACCTTTTTATTATTTGTATCATGAAACGGAGCTGTCTTGAAGGTAATCTGAGGTGTCAAGCAAATGCTTGTCTTTCCAGAAGTCTGCATAAACATCTTCGGTTTTGATTTCATAGCATAGAGAATCAGTAACAGTGAAAAGCAATTTAGATTTGTTTCCATACTTGGTTTTGATGTAATTATAATGGAAATCATACATGCGGTGCTTACTAATATCGACAATACACATGCCTTAATGGACAGGTTTGTTTAGTAATATTGTTTCTTTGACTTTGTTAATACCCACTAAATTTTCATTGAAAATCCTGTGGTTTACGTACGTGGGCATTGAACTGTATTTTATTAACATTTTTTTCTCAGTGGTAGACTTTAATTAGCTTAAGTTTTCTAGTGTTTTTCCGTATATACTGTTGTATATACTGTTGTTCAGAAGCTTATTTTGTCGAATGGGGTTTTGGCTCCAGCTCTTTTCTTTGTGTTGAAGTCAATATACTGTTTCAGCCATTGCGACTGATCGAATTCGAGAACTCTGTGTATATTTTTTCAGCTTCAAACCAAGAGACAAATACTGCTGGAGGTTCCTATGATGGAGAACGTATTTTTCTTTATCATTCAGCCTTGTAATAAGCTTTTTTACATCTCCAACTTGTACGTTGTATTTTTGTCTGATAGTTTCGCTGTATTCCGATTGCATATCTTCCGTGACATGTATTTTCTCAGGAGCGACTAGACAGTCATTGTGTAGGTCATGCAATTCTTCTGTATACATGAGATCAACTTCTAAAACGACACCCTTTTCGCTGTCGCTTTTATATTCGCTAAGATCTAGCTTTTCAATTTCTGATTCTGAGAACCAGCGGAAGTTTCCAGTTGGCAAGCTTTCTGACACGGCATAACCGTACAGATTGTTGGCATCCAGATATATTATGTACTTACTCTCGTCATTCCCATTGTATTCTCGCGTGTACTGATTGTTCGCCTGCGCATAACGGTGAGAGATGTAAGAAACACCACCTCGTATTCCTTTTTCGAAAAACATATACATGTCGGCGTCTGTGAGGAGTTCCAAATTTATGTTTGTCATTTTTAACATAGCATCCCAACTCAAACCTGGATTTGTGTAGTAACGACAGGGATCTAGCTAGTAATTGTCCATACACACTTGACGAAAGCGTTCAAACACATCTGTTAGTAGCAAAATCTCAGTGTTCAAATAAAGATCGCAGTACTGACCTAAATATTTCAAACGGAATTTCTTCCAAACGTTTTGCGCATGCTGATATTGATATTTGTTAGATCATCGAGAGATGAAGACATGAACTGAAAGCTGTCTAGAAATACCAATTCAAATTATTGCCAATTCGAAGGATATATACTTCTCCTTGTTGTTTGCTATTGCATTTATCGACAAATCAAATTCACCCGCTTCTTGCATTATGAAATGCGAATCGTAACCTCTCACATCGTGAAAGATCAGTAGAATTGTCATATTAAAAGTATCAATCTTAGCCTTTTGACGGCAGCTAAAATGAGAGGCACCACGATATTCACCGGTTATCTCGCAGAAGTCTTTCACTTTTGAATTATTATCTTCATACGGCTTTTTACAAAAATAACACGCTGTTGATTCGTCGAAATTTTTCCAATTATCAGCAGTCATTGTTGGCCGCTTTCGTCTGCATTTATTTTTACACCATTCGGCTTCTTTCAACGTAGCCTCGATGACTTTGTAAGCAGCATCCTTTCCACGATAAGTCTGTATCGTTTTCGTTAATTTTGGGTTAGCAGAATATACGACCTTATATCCAAAACTGTACTGTGCTCATGTTTTGTATTGTTACTGAATCCTTTTACAATGGTTAATAATATGAATAGTAGGTGTTTACGACAGCACCCTCGTAATCCTCTTCTGTAGGCGTACCAACACGGAAAATCGTCTTTACCAATGAATAAAAATACTTACCATCTATTTTGTACACACGAGTTAAATTTGATTTTTTGATTTTCGAGTTTGGTTTCCCACGATATTCTTTAATAATGGTTTTTGTAAAGATTAGAAAGATATTCTAATGGCAGTATCTGATTCATCTTCAGAATGTAAACCACCATGTACAGTTGTTATTTCTTTCGTTATAGACCTTATTCATAAATGGCACCTGTTTTATTATTCTTTTGATAATGTGCAAATTAGCCTACCAAGCCTCATTTTTTAGCAAGAATTCCTTTCAATTCACTGTATGGTATCGAGACTTGGTAGGCTAATTTGCACTTGGACAAAAGAATTATAAATTGACCGCCATTTATGAATAAGGTCTATAAGAAGGAGATTCAGCACATCACTATGACTTTCTTCGGTTATGTAAATTGGGAACATTTCTGAGTTTTCATAAGCAAAAACCTTTATGCAGACGTTATTTCGCCTCTCGATCTTTGGATGCTGATTTAGTGTGACTGGAAATTCAATGCCGTTATAATTCAATGTCTTAATGAGGTCACGATCGCTCTTCTTGCTTTTCTCAGGGAGTATGTCTTGTGGATTAAGATGTCTTATATGGCACCATCTCAAACATTCGTCGTCATTATTTTTTGATATTTATGAGCCCTTTTGCTGGGTTTATGAATATTTCAGGAAGTTTTAAGTACGAAGATCCCTTCAATGGTTTATACTTTATTAAATTGACATAATGTGATTCAACATTTTTAACAGTCCAATTTGACCCTTCTGATACTCACCTACCAATTTTCCTCAAAGCCTCTTGAGAAGTCAATTGTATTTCTCCCTTGATTTGATTCTCATTGATAATTGTTTTTTTTATGTATTGTTGAAATAAGCTGATTTAGTTTCATAATTATTGCCAGATCCTTTTTCAAATATTACCTTTAATGTTTCGACATATTTCAATCCTTTCATGATCATTAATTGGTTACGGATTAATTTTTCAGCTGCATTTCGTGTATTGTTCACTTGTTTTAAAGGATATTTTTCATTTTCCTCATTAACTTCAATCTCAAATGATTTAGCATATCCTTGGAAAGCTTTTTCAATTTCGCGAATTTCAATGTCCGACTTCTTGTTTCTGGGAACTGGACTTGGTTTTTCCAGCTTTTTTGTTTCCTCTATCTCATCCAATCATTCTTGTGGTGGTGGCGGTAAGTTTTTCAGATCAACTGCAGAATCAATAGTTTTGAAAGTCCTTGGAGCTGGAACTGGTATTTCAAGCAGCTTTTTGTTTCTGGGAGCTGGAACTCGTATTGCTATGCTGTTTTCATACTTATTTACCATTTCTTTCACACTTCTACGAGGTGCTGGAATTGGTCTCACAATTCTTCGTGACACTGGAATTGGTCTCCCACTAGCTCCAGCATCTAGTCTATTGGCTTTGCGAACAGAAAGTACATGCTCTAATTCTTTGTCTCTGATTCCGCTCAATAACTGGGGGATTGGTGAATTTCTATTTTCAGATTTATTCATATACATATTGTTTAGATAATTTTTATTCATCTATATATATAGTTTATATTAATTTACGTTGAAATGTGTATGTTAGATTTTGACATTCAAAGGATCAATTCAAAAGACCCAAAATGAGGATCTATGAAATCGTTTCTGTAAAAATGATAGATATATGCTATTCTTGCTTCATAGCTATATGTTTCAGATAATTTAATTGATGTTTTTTTTGTGTGTTTTATTATGTTGACTTTTATGGCCTATTGAACGCGTTTTAGAACACAATGCGCATATCCATTGAATCATCTTATTTTATTTTCGACTTCTAGCTCTGTTAGCTTCAATTCACTCTTCAGTATTATATTGTATTGGGTCTTCCCACTTTTTTCTTATTCATCTATGTTAATAGATTAGAAAATTATATGCTTAAATAAATTCGATCGTTTTCCTTAAAAATGACTCTGACTTAACTCTCATGACTTAACCGTTGAATGACACTTGTCTTTCAGATGATAAAATAGGATGTAATATGCTATAACATGATATAATGTTCCAAAAAATGACAGTTATTATTTAATCTAAATATATGGAACATGGACATACAATTTGCAACAAAATCCTAAGTATGAATGTTGCATCCAAAATAAAGACCGACTATCAGAACAAATAAAGTGTCGCCAAAATAAGAAATCAGTGATATCAAAGAAGCAATTGAAGAGAAAAAGTAAGAAAGAACTCGATGAAATCAGCTATGAAATTGACATATTATGTCATTACCGGGATAGAATTAAGACGATGTGTTGTCGTAATGGCAAAGCTAAAAAGACAACCAAGAAAGAGGAATCAAGTATCATCAAGTATAAAATCACAGCAAAAGAGCTTCGGAACCGTTTCGAACATTTGACGATGCTATTGCAAAAAGGAACAGAGACCAATGAAAACAGACGTGAGGTATATGACATCTTGGCTCGCCTACTAAGGATTGGTGGGATGAATGAAACAAAATATAAATACATAGATCGCCATTTGGAGAAAGAAACAGATGCGAACCGTGATGAAGCGGACACAAATTGTTATGAAGAAGAAACTGATATGATCTATACTGTTTCGACAAAAATGATTACCAGATTAAAAACGTGAGAACAGGAGATATATCACCACCATTTGTTGGCGCCATAACCGAAAAGTTATTGGCGTGTGATATCAGAAGTGCCGATAATAAATGCAGAAAAAAATATATGAGCTGAATCGTTTCATAAAAGAGTGTTACGATCATGACAATAATTGCGAAATTCAAAGCTAAAAACGGCAGTTGAACTCACCGTTGAACTCACATAATGCACGATCATATAAAAACAAAAAATCTTAGTATATGTCTCAGTTCAGTGATCGAAATTTGACTCCAAATACTTACAAAATAGCTGAATACATTATAGCCGATATAGAAGAAGGTGAGCCTCTTAGAAAAATTGATGAGTTTGTAAAAGAATTGTGTGACGATATAGCATATAATAATGAAAAACCATGTTAATTTACCACATCATGTACTTTTTTGCTGTATCCTCTTTTCATACTGTTATATTTTCCCAAAATATGATACAATGTTTTTGTATTGTATTTTGTTATTTAAATTGATGCCGTAAAACATGGTTGATCTGACGCAAATAGCTGAAATGAAAAAGTCATACAAGAGACGAACAGAAATAGAAAGTGATGCAGAAGGCGAATTAAGACACCGACAGTTTTGGAAAATGGGGTGGCACAACCTCATGACAGCACACATATGCACCTGATTTCAAAAAAAAAACATGTACTTTTCCATAACATCTTTCAGACATATAAATTCCGTAGATCCAGATTAAAATGGTTGAGCCAGCGCAAAACATCCACAATGTGAAATTACTCGACCATCAGTTTTGGTCAACTGTCCTGGTACCGCCATGTGCTTACTACTATCATGAACGAGGGTAGCGAGACGGGACCTGCGGTTTATCGTCCTTATCCGAGAAGACTAGAAAGTCTAACCATTTGCAGATGTCATTATTTACAACGGCAGCACTTTCTCTTCAGTTATTTAAAGGCCGTGGATATTGGTCCGGCCGGGGTTTTGTACCCGCAACCTCCCGCACGGGAATCCGGTGCTCTGCTAACTGAACTAAAAAAAAAACTCATATTCTCCTCACTGTTACACAGTGTAATGTTTGATGCAACTTGTTTCGAAACGTCACAGTGACTGACAAACAAGTTGGACGAAATGATTTCAGTGTAACTTTGCAACAAGCAAAACCATTGCGAGACAAGTTGCAGAAACTACAGTCGAAATGTACTTTTCATGCAACTTGTCTCGCAACGATTTCACTTGTTGCAAGGCATTTTACACTAGGCAAATGCCTGGTGCAGCTTGAAAAGTCGCTAGAAAAGATGCACGAAGCGTTGTACTACAGTATAACCGCAACTTGAATTCAGGGATTCATTCCAGACATGTTGCCTAAAGTGTAATAATGATTATTACCAATTTGTTTCATTAAATTAGACATTGGGCCAAGTCTCCTATCTCCTAATGCACTTTGTACCAAAAAAAGGCTACGATATTAGCTCTGATGGAGAAATATGAGGTCACTCTTATTTGAACTGCGGATATGGAACGTTTTAAAGATAGAATGTCTACCAAAGTTTAAGGATCAAGTAAAGCATCTGCGAGGAAGCCTTAAAAGAAAAAGAAAAACAGGCTTGAACGGGATTTAAACCAATGACCATGCAATGGGGCTGCATAATATTCTACCAACTGAGCCATGAAGCCAACTGTGAAGGGTAGTATACTCTCCTTTCCCGTTATGGCTTAAAAGTAAACAGATTCCTTATTTGAAAATTGAGGAAAAACACACATCTAAGGTCACGATCATGTTAGTTATTTTTCGCTTGAGTAAAAATTTTCCAAATTTTCGAGCACTATTAACAAGACAAGTTTCCGTTAACCTTTAGATTAAAACTCTTTTTGTTGAAGTAAAACCGATACAAAAAGGAACATAGCATAAAAAGCCACAACATAATTTCTGTGTCAGGGTTTTGGAAAGCGCAAGAAAGGACGCCCTATTAGTTGAAAACCCGGGGGCACCCAAACAAAATTTTTTGCTGTTTTCAAAATCAAGTGGTTCCACGCCTCTGATATTAATTTTATACAATGTTTTCGAGTGTATTTTGAAAAGCTAAGGAAAATAGTGCCTGTTCGGATTCTTTGGCTGAATACGTATAAGGAAAAGATAACTTTAGGGTCTGGAAACTCGTGTGGCGCCGAATTTTGTCTTCGGAAACACTAGCTGACCATTTTTATCCCAAATTTGGACGTATTAAGTTTTCTAAAAAGCAAAGGGATTACATTTTCTCACAATACAAAAGTTCTACGTAATATTTCACTCAAGAAAACTCTAGCTTTTCAAAGCCCCCTCACCCTGAATAGATATTTTACTGAGATAACTCGTTGGGTGCCCCAGAAATGCGAGCAGGTTTTCTATTTATTTACATTTTAATTCTCTTTTCGTTATATTTTTTATCTTTTTTAATTCCTCCTGGAATTCAATAAACTCTCTGAAGAACTGCAGAAATTTTAAAAGGCGGAAATGTAACAATTTGTCTCAAATGCATGTCTTTACTTAAGAGCTTGACATTTCGTATGCTTAACTAATGGATTTTATGTTCGTCTGTTCAGTAGTAGATCCCAGATGACGTCAAAATGTTGTGAGAACAAAGCGGTGGCACACGAGCCGTCAGGCCAGTGTGTCACTGGTCTTCATTCATACCACGCACGTAAACTGATATAGAATCTATTTGTCTTATGCAATAACGAAACCGTGAAAGTATGTGAAACACGCCATCTATGCTTAATTCCCTCCTCCAACAGATCATGGGTGAGAACCAATCAAAATGCGAGTATAATTCAGGGCCGAATTGTTCGAGGCAGGGTTAGGGCTAAACCGGGATGTATACCACAACACCTATTGATGTTCATCGGACTTAAACGTGCTTCGAAGAAATCGGCCGCGGCCCATGATCTTGAGGAGTGATCGTTGGTCAGATTTCATTTGAATTACCGATCAAAAGAAAGACTGGTACCACCTAAGTTAAAGAATCACCATAAAATTAAAGACATAGCTGCTACAATAACAAATAAAGGCCAAGCCGGTAAACAGCTTTTCATGGCCAACGTTTTAAATAACAATTTAAGTCTTTACGAAAACCCAAATTGAGGATTGAAGTGATTTCATCTCTTAATTTGGTGTTGGATTCATCAGCAAATTTAGAGACCCAAAATTAGTGTAACATGATTA
This sequence comes from Astreopora myriophthalma, assembly GCA_014634185.1. Taxonomy (NCBI): domain Eukaryota; kingdom Metazoa; phylum Cnidaria; class Anthozoa; order Scleractinia; family Acroporidae; genus Astreopora; species Astreopora myriophthalma. The sequence goes on along the minus strand of BLFK01000566.1, from coordinate 1,727,100 downwards.
AATCCTCCACGTGGACAAGATACCAAAAATGATTAACATTGAGTCGCCAATCGAATGCGATCCGTGGTGACAGGACTTCAGTGACTGTTAGATTTTAGATCAAAATGAGAGATCACCAAGTGAATATATCCGAGGTTTCCAAAGTCTACACTTACCTAAACAAACGTTAACATCCACGCATCCTTTAAAGCATTAACTCATGGTGCACCATGGTAAGTCATCTGCGGGGAAACGTTTATAGAGATTAGGAACATGACAATCAAATTTGGGTGCTGATGAGAATTCGTCAGCGCACAGTTTTCAAGTTAACTGAAATTGTGTATCTAAATTATTTAGATTCATGTGTAATTCATATTCAAAATAAATGGCGAATTTAATAACTTGGAATAGAGACGAAAGAAAATACAAGCGTGTAAGGCCACCAGTTTACATATCAAACATTCTCACAAGGAACGAAACAAAACCTGTCGCCTTCAAAATAAAGTTGAAAGGAGTGTAGAACAAGCATAGAGTGATGTAATGGGACCAGACAAAGGGTCCATTAATTGTAACTTTCCGGTAACATTGTTAATTTGACATTCAGCAGAGCGCAGCTGTATATACTTAATTGTGTCAAACAGCATATGACAATCTGAAAACAATACATCGCCAAAGTAAAGGCTCTACACTTGACACTTATCACAAAGTCTGGAAAACTCCAGCGATACTCATTTCGTAGGCAAGCTTTCCAAAAGAACCAGATTTGAAAAGCAAGGTCACAAGTTACATGAATTAAGGCCCCCAAAAAACGTTTTCACCACAGACTTCCTTCCTTGAGGCTTAATTCACCTGGAAATAGTTTTCACAGATCCTGTCTAAAAACAAAGCAAGGAGATCACAGAATAGTGGCGCATAAATTAATTTTGGCGCTAATTGCACCACTGCAGCATCTGACTCAGGAGTTTCACATTGCTTTTTTGTTTACTTCTTCGATTTTCTTTGAAATTCAGATTCATTGGAATGAGATAATGCTCTGGTCTTCATTTTGGATCGTCAAGATGTTAATGGATTTTTATATTTTGTGCATTTCCGTTGCAGGTAAGCCCTTTCAACTTTAAAGGTGTATGATTTCACTTGCCTATTCTACTGTAGCTATTTCATGCTGGCTTTATTTCTCTTTCGATTCAGAATCTCAGTCTCTTAAAATAAATCACCACTGCCTTTGAAATATAAGCATACCAAACTCAATTAGCCTTAAAGGCCAAAGGAAGAACAAGAAACCCCATTCGATCTGTAATTCGTGCCATTTGGCTCTTATCCCAATCCAACTATTTAACTTCAGCAATTGTTTATTTCCGCAGTGCAGAAACCAAATACAGTTTTGATTAACGCGGGCATATAGCGTCAAAAGCCACCTTCCTATTTATTGGCAGCACAGATATGACAGGGGACCGTAAATGAGATCCCGCCACTTTAAATGCCAGTCTGAACTGAAATGGTAAACGGCCTTTTGAGTCAACCCCTTGGAACAAACCGGGAAGAAATGGAATACCGAAAAAAGTAGTCCAGTTTTGTCGAACGGGATGTCTCAAGCGGAAACTCCGTGTTCCGTGTTCCGTGTTCCGTGTTCCGTGTTCCGTGTTCCGTGGTCCGTGTTCCATCGTCTCAGTCCTGTGTTCTCTGTTTTGTGTATCAATGGTTCGCGAATCACTGACAAGTGACCAAACTAGTCCCAGACTGTCCCTGTAAATTTCACGGAACCTTCACAATGATGAACATTTCTAGATCCCAATTTCCACATTTGGCTTGCTAATAAAGAACCGAAGAGGGGGCTGAAATTTTTTCCCACGAAAATGCTAATCAATAAGCCACCCTAGAATCACGTCACGGCAACGCCGAAAATTGAGAATGATAGCATCAAGAAACCACTTTGAACAACAATACTACAGAAAATTGAAGTGGATAACATTGATGATATGCCAAAGTTGGAAAACACCTATGAACAAAAAGTACCCGAAATCAAAAATATCAAAATGAAAAAACGTTGGTATACATAATATTATTCCTGACATGCCAGAGGAAGCCTAACACGGATTACAACACGAATTTCGCAAGAAAAACTGAAAAGCCAATTTGAGGAGAGAATAGAGTCTTGATTAAAGGTAAAACGCGTTAATCCATGACACGATTCCCAAAACACAACAGACTGTGACCACTGACAAGTGAGAACCCGTACTAGTTCTATAGAAGATAAGATGCGTTCCGCTTTTCTGCGGAATATTTAAGTCAGTCCTAATGGTTAGAACCTATCATTGACGCCGACAAATTTGAAAAAAATCATCCGTGTGAATAAAAAGGGCATTCTTTGAGTTATATCACCTAGCGAAATGCGCTTTGATTAGGTTCTCCGTTTTTCCTCTCTGTATAGGTGCCTTTGGAGGCAGTCAGTTATATGAATACCAGGTAAATACCGTTGAGTACTTAGAATTACAACTAATAGCCGGAATGTTGTTTTGTGTAGTTGATTACCACTTGTCATGGAAACGTATGTCTTGATAGCTAACTTCTCGATCAATTCTTACCTTTTTGGCACCCATAATAGACCTTATTCATAAATGGCGGTCAATTTATAATTCTTTTGTCCAAGTGCAAGTTAGCCTACCAAGTCTCGATACCATACAGTGAATTGAAAGGAATTCTTGCTCTAAAATGAGGCTTGGTAGGCTAAGTTGCACACTAGCAAAAGAATAATAAAACAGGTGCCACTTATGAATAAGGTCTATAACGTAATGCCAGAACAAATACCAATTATTCTTGCACAATGTACCTAAAGCTGATCCCCGTCTTTTCCCACTGAAAAATCTTTTAGCTAAGAGACGAGATAGGACGTTTTGTCGAACTCCGATAGAGATAAGCCATTTCACCAACAACATCAAGGCAATGATGGAACAGTCAATTTCAGATTTCACTTCTTGCAGTATTCCCCATCGCAAACATTTCGCGCTTGGACTCGATTTGAAAATGAGGCTTAAGTTAACTCGGAAATGTCATCATTGCTTTGTCAGTGCTTGCCACGGTTAAGCTAAAGGTTAGTGATTAGCGCATCGCTTTCTCGACCTAGCAAAAACGTTTTCAGTTCTAAAGGTTTCATTTTAGAGGGTGTTAAGGGAGGAGGAGGGGGTCTAGATCACGTTTTACGGAAAATAAAACTGTCCTTTCACAAGTCACGAAAACGAAGACAACATGAAAATCACAGTTCAAGACGAATTAAACGTGTATTTCTCGTTTCACGGAAAATAATTTTGCCAATCACGCCTCACGGCTGCTATGGAAATCACGATTCACGAGGAAAAAATCAGCTATTTCACATTTCACGGAGCAAAAAAGCCGCCGATCACGAGTCACGAAAATACCCTCTACCACCCTCATTTTACCATCAGCGCGTGGTGTGATTGGCTAAAATAATTTCATTGGTTGTGCTTGTACGATACCCGCTTAAGACCATTCAATCAAACCATTTTTATCCGAGTAACTATTTTCTCTCACCTACAGAGCCATGATTTACACCACCGCATGGACGAGAAAGACCTTCAGATGACATTTGGAGTTGACTCGCGAGAAAAAGGTCGGGAGTTCAAAATCAGACGTCTTTGTTTGTTTTTGTTTTTGTTTTTTTGTTTTTTTCAACTAACGCTGATTTTGTTACGATCCATTCAATTCCGTATGCTTGCTTAAATTCATTGACACGAGTACTCTTAAAATCGTGGACAAAAAACTGAACTCGCGTAAAGTTCAGCACAAAAGATCTCTAACAACGTGTACACTCGCGGGATCAGATACACTGTGAAGCAAAGAACAACACCGCCATACGCCACCCTAACAAATTCTCGAACCCCCCATCTAATTGGCATTCGGAGCCCTTTGAATAAGTCGTTTAACGAGGTGCTTTTCGTTGATTTTTCAGTTGCTTTTTTCCCCGGCCTATGAAAACTGTATGACAAAACATGTTGACTGAAACAATCAATGTTTCTCCTTTCTATCTTTCAGTTTGGCTAATTAGTTTTCTCTTTCACCACTCAGAATTTAAAAAATAAATTCATATGCATACTCACAAGATCGACGAGATGAATTGTTGGTATTTGAGAGGGGACAAATTGTGTCCACTTTGGGTCTGAAACATGAAAATTGTCGAGTGTCATCAAGGAGAAGTGTCATCAAGCTGTTTGCAAGCAAAACTAAAACCAGGGGTCTAAAATAATCATTCCGAGCACTAATAAAAAGTAGATGATACATTTCGAATGTTAAAATACCGTATTTGCCCGATTAAACGCTGCCGCGTTTATTAAATTTTGAGTGTGTCCGATGCGGCGTTTATTCAAGGGCGGCGTTTATTCGAGGGCGGCGTTTAATTCAATTTCTTAAATCACTGACAACAGTAACGGTAGATCATTTGTAAATATTATTTAAAACAGAAACATGTTTAAAGGCGCTGTTACTGTAGCATCCGGTCAGCGGTTATATTTAGCGCATGCCTACTGGAATAAAGCGTGTTAATTTGCATCCGCCATCTTGAGTGTGTGTTGTGTCTTCTCGGAGAACACTTCATGGTGTCAGAAGTGGGATGGAGCACCTGAAACCGCCTGAAGCTCTGATATTGTCTACAGCGACGAATACAGCCGAAGCATAGCGGCGTTGGAAAATGTCATGGGACCTGTGCAAAGTTGCGAGCGGACTCGATCAAATGGATGAGAAGATTCAAGTCGCTACGTTGCTCCACGTGCTTGGCAAGGAATGTGTGGAATTTTTCTCAAATTTTGTGTGGGATTCCGAGGGTGATCGGGATAAAATTGAGGCCCTCGATGGAAAGTTCAAAGCTCATTCTGCACCACTGACCTCGAGGCACTTCAATCGTTGTTTGTTTATCGAACGGAAACAGCAAGACGGAGAGACAGTCGATGAATTCTGTAGCGCATTGAAAACACTAGCTAAGAACAGTGACCTCGGTGATAAAGAAGAATCTTGGATTACATCGATGTTAGTCATGGGGTTTAAGGATCCGTTTTCCAAAGAAAGGTTGATGGAGAGAGAACAGAGGTTAGAGAAAACATTGCAAGGAGCACATGAAGAGCATAAAAGAAGAGGGTAGCAAAGTTGAGAAAGTGGATGTAGTAGACGGCAAAGGACACATTGCTCTCGTTGCAGCATTGTCTCGTGTTCCTTTTTTGTTTGTTTTCCTTTTTTTTTTATTGTTACGGTTTCAACTGACGAAACGATCCTCACACTTGCTCAGTTGATTTCTAAACCGCACTTCATAGTCATTTCTTTCATTGTTACGGTTTGTTTGTTAAATTCAGTAATTTCAGTTTCTTTGTTTCTTAAAAAGAAGGGGATGTAGCATCAGGTCAGCGGTTATATTTAGCGCATGCCTACTGGAATAAAGTGTGTTCATTTGCATCCGCCATCTTGAGTGTGTGTTGTGTCTTCTCGGAGAACACTTCAGTTACAATAGGTAATTTTTCGTGCAACTTGTCTCGCAACAAAATTGCGAGACAAGTTACACAAAAAATTGCCTAGTGTAATGTCTCGGTTTTTTTTTGTTGTTGTTGTTGTTGAGATAGAATGGTAAATGTCTGGATTCGAACTTAAAAACATAGTTATAGAGGAAATAAATTTCCCTGGCTGGTAAAGATCACGGAGTTGTACCGCGTACTTGTGTTTTTCTTACAATCCTGAATAAACGCCGCATTCCTATGATTGGGCGCGGCGTTTATTTGAGGGCGGCGTTTAATTGAATAAGTACGGTAAGTAACTAGTTTTCATGACCAAAAATGCGTGTCTACTGAAGCGAACTTTTTATTTCCAGCTCTGTTTTCCTCGACCAAGAATAAACGACATCACATTTATATTCCGCTTCATTTCTTCTACATTTACAATAAATATCACCAACATGTGGTTTTCCATTCTTTAGTTCCAGAATATGTCATAACGATACCTTACCAGTCTGGTAAACCTGGAAATTTGAGGGAAAACATTCTCCATGAAACAACGAGGCAACGAAGACACACAAAGAAGCCAAAGTTTAAAATTTTCAAAGTTCAAGCATTCGGAAGGTCGCTGGATTTAGAAGTCACTGAAGCTAAACCTCAAATTTCAAAGGGAGCATTGATTGAGAGAATTGATGACAATGGTCACTCGACATACAAAGAAATACCCCGCGGTTTATATTACACTGGACACGTGGTCTCTGATCCGGGATCATTCGTTGCTTTAAGTGGACATTCAGGGCTGGTTAGTAAGGATAAAATACAGGCACGCAATACGTGCAATTTTAAAAGCAATCTTTCTTTAAGTTCTTAAGGTTACCATTAATTTAAAACATAACAAAACACTGCTTACATGAATATATGAAAATGACGACGACTCACCTGTTTAATCAGTATTCCTTTACTAACCAAAGAGAAAACGGCCCCACAATCTAGTAAAGCTAAGTCCAGTCTAAACTATACACAACGATAGCGTATAATGGATGTCTTTTCCTTTAATTTTATGTTGTACCTAAGTCTGGGATGATTCGTTCTCGAGATGACACATTCTACATCCAGCCTGTTCCTTCACACCTTGCTAATAAAAATGAGTTTAGCGGCCATCCCCACGTGCTTTATCGACGATCGACTGAAGGCGAACTTTCGTCTGATTACCTTATTTCAGGTAAATAGAGAGAGAGAGAGAGAGAGAGAGAGAGAGAGAGAGACTTCTAACAAGCTCACGCCATGAACAAAAGCATATCTTCTTTGTTTTTGGTTATTCACGATGTCAAATGCAAAGGAAACATCCATTCAGCTCAGTCGTCTGATTACTCGAGAGTCCTCTGACATAAATATCAAGAATATCACCACGGCAGATAAAAATAATATATTTCTCCTTTACACAGGGCGAACGTGATTCAACAAAATAATTCAAGTGGCTAAGTGCAAATAAAACGTTTAATTTTGTTTTATTTTCTCTTTCAGCCATACGTTGAATCTAATTGCCACACGATGAATGTTTGAATCTGCAATAGTTTCTATCTTAACAAATCTCCGCTGTATTCATCTTAGCAATGCTTGTTATAAAGCTCTGAGACTTAAAGCTCATTGTGTTCAGGCGAAAAAATGAAGCCTGTTTCACGCTTTAGCGTCAGACGAAGAATAGGTGTAAACAAATGCTCAAGTTCCTCCTTCTTGCCCACATTTGGAAACTGTTGAAGCTATCTTTATTATATCGTCACTGCGGCATTGTCTGTCTTGTTTTCCACGCTATCACAATTACGTAGAAATCGCATGCTGCAAGGGATGGGCCACGAGCTACCTTTTATACCATAACAGTCAAGACAACACTCTAACATTCCCAGAGGCTGGCCAAAACTAAACCTTGCTTTTCACTGAATGCAGAACTTTCCCGGATCTCATGCAGAATTCTCTGACTTCCCTGTGACGTTAAAAACTTGACTTTTCTATCAACTGCGCCGGGTAACTCAGAAATTCTTAACTCGTATTGGTAAATGTTTACGGCTTCTCGTTTCTTTTCCCATGACACAGATTCTGATGGCAGATTTAAACGTAGAACGGAAGTAACTCGTCATCGAACGGAAAGGCTCACAGCAGACTACAAATTCCTGGAAATGGCTCTAATAGCAGACAATTTTGCAATTTCAACTCACGATGAAGCTAGGATGGTAACGCACCTGTTAACGATTGCCCACATTGTAGGTTTGGTGTAATGTTGATAATTATTAATTCTCCGTAAACTAGTCAAGGTGTTATAGAAAACTTGCAACCCAGCTCGAAACAGCAAAACAAAAAACGTTCTTTAGGGTCCTGCTAACTAATAATAATATTTAAAGAGGTTTTCAGTTGAGTGCAGTAAAACAAGAACCAAATTAATTACAGACTCAGCCAATCACGTTCTGAAGAAAATAAACGCTCCAGTCAACCACAAATCAAAGTCATTCACGACTTTGTTTTACTAGCCAATCAGAACGCAGGGCAAGTCAAAATCAGCCGGCACCAAGCGCGGGTGCTTGGTACCGGCTGAATTTGTTCGCGTAAGTTTTTTGATCCAGTGATAGAGCAAAGCAAAGCAACGGTGTAATCGCTTTAAACATTCAACTGAAAACTGCTCTAGACTCGATTTTGGAGGTTGACAGCTAATATTACACTAAGTTTCCAAAAACTGAAGACGTGGAAGTTCATCCCACAATATGACACACATGAGCAACTTGCCAAGGTGTTGTGAAGCATTTTGGAAAGGTAAAATATCAAGTCTCATGTGAAGACCAAAAATACCCTGTTCTTAGCTTAGTTAACTGAACAGTTTCAAGTGCCGTGAAAATACAATCAGTGCTATTGGAGTGGTCATAAAAAAATGTGGTAGGGTCCTCAATTCAGATCACTTAATTTAAAGTCGCTTGATACAGTTTTGCACTAGAACCAAACTGATGGTAAACACCTGCACAGGTTTCTAGAGTGTTTGTTATGCCAAGCTCTTGAAAATAATCCATAAGACCATGTTCAGTTGGATTACCTGAGTGAAGCTCTTACCTAATTATTTCCCAGTAACACTTATTTCGCCAAACGCAACCAATTTTGAACGCTTAAGTACCTCCCTGGTTTTAAGTCGTATCTAGAACCCCTCCCCGCGTTCTTCCTTTTATCCCCGCTGATAAGCTTCTGGTCTTGTTTTTTTTTTCTTTTTTTTCCCGAAGGTTACACAGTTATTTCAAGATAGCAGTATTGGTTCGATTAAGATTACACCCGTGATAGTTCGACTGGTGCTCAAGGAAGACGGGGTAAATAACTGAATTAATTTTCGCGACTTAGTGATGGTTTTCACGGTTAAAACGGCACAGCGGGATCTTCCCAGAGGTAATAACCTCGACCTTAGACGCGACCATCCAAAACATCAACACGTATCATTGCATGTTGCTGTTGTCCTTGCTTTATCTTTAATTCCTTTGTTTTAAGTAATTAATATTTTTGTGTTGCTGGTGCTGCTTCTCTAGTTGTTTATCGTGTCGTTTCCCAGGGCTTGCTCGTGCTGTTTCCCTTCTTTGCGCCTTTGTTCTTCTTGGTGATGTTTCTTTTAAAGGGGCTCGGTCACGGAACGTTTGCTGCCAAAAACACAGAAATCCTTCTTTATGACCTTTACTTATGCCCAAACCATTCTTTCAAATTTAGAAGGAGGATACCAAACGATCTTTTGCAGGAAGAGTCACCCATAATACATTTTTGCCATGCCCTCAAGATCAGGTGGGAAAATTTGACAAATTTAGGCTAAATTTTTCAAAATGTAATCCGTTTCCATCCTTGCCATCCGTAACAACAGACGACAGTAAATAGTCTCCGTGCAGTAGCATGGTCTTCAATAAACAAACTGCATTATTATTTTGGGTTTGATTTAAAGATATCCTTTAGCAGCCTACAGTGAGGCCAATATAGCGTGACAGAGCCCCTTTAACGTAGCTGGCGCTCTTGTTCTTGTTGTTGCATTTCTTGGTGGTGTGGTGCAGTTCTTCGTGTTACTGGCATTGTCGTGGTTGTTCCTATTGCTGCTGTTGCCGTTCCTGTTGCTGTTCTTATTTCGGCTACTGCTGTTGTTGATGTTGTTGCTGTTCTTATTTCGGCTACTGCTGTTGTTGATGTTGTTCTTGTTTTTGTTGCTAGTACTGATTTTTGTTGGTGGTTTTATTGTTGTTGATTTCGTTTTCGTCTACGTTGTTATTCTTGGACGTCGAGAATCTGGCACGCTAGACACACCCTTCCCTATAATCTCACTGCGCCCCCTTAATTTCAGTACAGTCAGTACTAATTCTAGTTATTTCTAATTACAATTGCATAACTCAGTTAGGGTATAACTCAAGTGCACCACTATCTGTACGAATCAATGCGCTCAAGAAATGGGCAAGTGACAATCTTCCGCACTCAGACAATGATCCTGGCCATCCAGATGCAGTTGTTCTTATAACCAAGAGGTAAGACGGGAGGACAGACAGACCGTCACACAGAACGGCAGACAGATAGTCAGCCAGACCGACCGACAACAAGCAAACAAGCTGACAGGCAGGCAGAGTGGCAGAGATACACGATCGACCGCGCGGGCCTTAATAATGCTAACATACACAGAGACGTTTACTTCAATAGGGACCAGTGCAGTCACATGCAAAAGCTCAAACGAAATTAAAATTGATGTTCACGCCTGGTAGTTGTAGAGCAATATTTTTAACTAAGAATCAACATATAACCATGAGTCTACACCTGCGATAGCTGTACACTAGTAGTATATACATGTCAGTATTGAACCTTGAACCCCTATCGATTTCATTCTTTTCTTCGTTTGTAGGAGCGCAGGAGGGGGTGAGTTCTTGCGATGTTTGTTAATTGTTTGTTTTTGTATTGCTTTTTTGCTTGTTTGTTTGTTTTGGTTTTTGTCCACGCAGTGCACGTTAGAGCGCTTTTCGATAGCCTGTCACAGTAACCACAGTAACTAACTAATCACATGCAACGCAAAGGGTGCCATCAGCCAATCAGAATTACATGTAACCTGCTCAAAGCGCAGGAAAATGCAATCAGCTAGTTTTGGTTTTGCTTCTCATTGGTTAAAAATTAAACCATATTAAGCTCCATCATCATGTAATCAAATGTTGCTACGGTTGAAAGATTACAACAATCAATGGGCTTTCATCACGCGGCGGCCATTTTGAGTCCCGAGGGGCTGAAAACCTTTCTTTTGCCCCACCCCTCCCCCCCAAAAAAATCCCCTCCCGAACTCTTTCTCAAACTTATCAACACGAGGCTCGGGGTACGAGTTCTATTCATTTAACATTGCAAGTTTGAAACGAGAAATGTGGCTGGTGCAAAAATGAAAGCATGTTTAATCGTTAAGGACACAATATTGATTATTATATGACCAGCTGTTAACTTGTAAATGTGTTAATTCCGTGCACGCGTGGGTGAGGCTGCATTTTGACTCTGACACCGAAAGAAATTCGTACACAATGAGTCAAGAAAAGAAAAGCGAAAAATATCCACTGGAAAGCTAGGAAATGGATTGAGAGAAAGGACTTAAATAAAATGCCAGCAGGTCCGCTCGAGGTGTTCTCCCTTCCCACTTGAGTCGTAGTGTAGCCGATTGAGGGGAGGGGGAGAGAGTGAACGTATCGCATTTTGGTAGCATATTCAAACCCGCTCACACCCTAAGACAGCATTGCGCTAATCCGTTCGGAACCACTCGGGTTTATTTTTATCATTATTAATATTAATAATAATAAACGAGCGGTTGATAATACAATATAAATATATTTATAATATCGTATATAATAATACATATATAATAAACGGGTGTTGTTGTTGCTGTTGTTGTTGTTGTTGTTTTCAGGAATTGCAGGAAGATCGACTTGCATTGGCACTTTTGGTGTTGCAGTTGCCAGTGATGCTGGACTGGGCAGTGCTATAATCGTGGCCCATGAACTAGCCCACACGTACGTTTATTTTAACGAATATATTAAGCGCAGCGCTCTAATTGTTGACACCCTGGGGAAAGAAAGGAAAGGAAAGGAACTTTATTTAAGTGTCTAGTCGTTCTAGCGCTGGAGCACTAATTGGGGACACTGTAAACTGAAATTAACAATTAACTCAAATCAAGTCAAATGTTGGTTTTTGAGGAGAGGGGAAACCGGAGTACCCGGAGAAAACCTCTCCATGCAGAGTAGAGAACCAACAAACTCAACCCACATATGACGCCGAGTCTGGGAATCGAACCCGGGCCACATTGGTGGGAGGCGAGTGCTCTCACCACTGCGCCATCCCTGCATCCCCAATGCAGGGATGGGGGCCGGAATAAGAATAGACGGAATAGTCGGTTTACGCGATTTGGGGACTTCTTCCGTTTCCGGAATGAACTGAATAGTAATCCGTTCATTCTGCTTTTGAATGCACAAAGAATGGAATAATTAAAAGACGGTTTACTCGGAATACAAAGAATACGCGTTATTCCTGGATTGTTTTGGCGCCAAAATCGTGCGCGGCTGCCAAGATGTCACTCTTAGTCGTGTCTAGACTATTCCGAGTGTTAGTTCTCAGGTCACCTCCGCAAGAACCATTCAGTTTTCGGAATACGCGTTCATTCCTGTTATTCCGTTAATCCTAAACCGGAATAGGAATCGACAGAATGTTCCCAAAAGAATGCACCCTATACGGAAGACATTTCGGTGTTGAGAGGATATGGGTAGCCTAGAGTACCCAGAGAAAAACCTCGCGAAGCAGAGCAGAGAGCCATCAAAGTAAACCGTCGAGCCCTGGAATCGAACCCGGGACACATTGGAGGAAGGCGCGTGCTCTCTTCACAACGCTAACCCTACTCCCATGTGCCAAAAAGAAATGCACGTTGCTGTAACACAGTTTACAATAAAGTTTCGATATAACGCGCGCTGTGATTGGTTAAAACAGCGTGCTTTATGAGAGTACAGATGCACCGCTGACGCCACTCATAGGATTTGGAAAATAGAGTTTTCCGAACATTTTAGCAGACTGCATGAGCAAAATTAAGAAAAAAACAAATAAAGAGGCCTCGCTTGTGATCTGTTCTGTTGTAACCTAGGATAGAGCATTCAACAAGTAGTGCACTTCTTTCGTGCTCTATCCGCTTCCTAAGTGCTTTACAGCAGAACAGATCATAGGCGAGGCTTCTTTATTTGCTTATTTAAGGCTATATGGCGCCTTCTGGTCTCACTGTGGAGAGTGCACGTCAACGATGAATTTGTTTTGCTCTAGGCGATGTTACCGTATTTTAATTCAAATAGACCATTTGCCGATACGGGAGCCATCTTGGATTCTATTGTTCTGCGAAAGATATCATGGGATGCCCAGGGGGGCAAATTCATACAAGTTGTGGGTGTACATTTGGTTTTCCTCTGAAAATGTTCCAGCAACTTTGATTTTTACATCCTTTGTTTCACATTATAATTAACCTGAGACAAAGGAAGCACAAAAATTGATCTGTTTTGAAAATTAATGAATCAAAACCAAATTTATACCGACCCACATTGTGTGCGAATTTGTCCCCTGGGCATCCCATAATATCTTTTTTTGTTTTCAGAACAATAAAATTCAAGATGGCCGCCGCATCGGTAAAAGGGTTAAATGATTATTTTAGGATGGGCGTATCACATGATCATTCTCCATGTGCGAATGACACTTACATCATGGCATCCACCCTTGTGAGCGGACCAGGAGCTATGAAATGGTCCACCTGCAGTAAGAAGCAATTCCAGGAATTCTTAAGGTAGCGACAAGTTACGATTGCTCAAGAGGTCTTAATTAAAGATTATTCACGTAACCTGCACCTGTCTATCGGCTTGAGGCCTTAAGGTTCGTAAATAATGATAAATATGACGTGGTAGCAAGAAGGGGTGCTTCTCGCTCTTGCATTTTCTTCAAGCCTCAAAACCACATTATATGCAGCACTTACTGCTCTAATTAGAGGATAGGCAAGCGCCATCAACCAAAACGTAGTGTGTACATTCCTTAATTAGCAATTTGTTACCTTGCATCGGAGGCTTCGTATTAGCAAAGGCGTTATGGGGTTTTGCGGGTTGCAAGGCGCAAACCCTTGTGCGAACACGGCCCAAGGGCCTGTTTCTGGAAGGCCCCGAAACTTTTCGGGCGTACTTTGGGTGCCTTAAGAGTGACTTCCTGTAAATACTACGGATAGGTGTGCAAAATGCAAAAATCGAATTCCCTCAAACTTTTTCACAAGAAAGCCCTCTAAAAACTATTTAAGGAAATACAACTTTTAGTTCGTTTGGATTTATATTTTCCAAGTAAAGCGATTTTTTAATTTTCACCCTTGGAGAAGCCCTCGAACCACTGAAAAATGTGCTTCGTATTTGCGACTCGTGTAAGGAAACTAAAACAAACATCAAAACTATTTCGATATTGCACAATTCAATGACCCTTTCTTTACAAAGTTCTGTTATTAGAATTGGAAAAGATTCAAACCTGAATTTTTAAAAAATTTTCAAATTTACCCTCCTAAACAGCATTATCAGAAAGCTCGATTTTGGCAAATTTCAACGGCAAATTTCCCTACCTGGTACATGGATTCCGCTGTAAATATGGCATTGTGGAGAAAGAGTAAGGATTCCTCTATCGTTCTGAAAAATAAAATTTTGGGGCAACTTAAACTGCGAATTTAGACGACCGAAAATATTAACGGTACTCGCTTGAAGTTTATGACCTTTGAACTTACGGTTGTCTTGATGAATACAAGAGATAACCTAAACAACAGTTGAAATCTTAGCCTGAATGCGACCATTTCCCCCATTTAAATGATTTGTAGTTATTCTTTATCTTCTGTGGGCAACTTTATCGAAAGTAATACTTTTTTTACGCTGAAAAGGAGTTCAAAGTTGTTTATGAGTACGTGTGTATCTGTTTACTGAAGCGGAAATTTGTGAATATTAAATTTATTCTACGTGTGCTGCAAGGCGTTTCGTGTTCTCATTCAAACAAAGTGGTATTGCCAAGTAGAAGGTTTTCTTCTCAGATTTTAAAACAACATATAACTTTTGACTTACCGTCCACATGCATGGCTTGATTTACTCAGCAGCGTTACACCGGGTGTGATAGCGGTAAGATGGCGTGACGATAATTGGCAAATCGCTTTTCGCAAATCGAATTCATCAAAATATATTTATTATATCTTTTGACATCATAATGCTTTGAGACTACTTGATAAAGACTCTTGTGAAATAAGTCTACAAAATTTTGAAACCCTTATTACGGTGAAATGAAGAACCTGGATCTACAATTTTTATGCCGCGGTCGTGTGATTCTCGAGTGTGGTATCACATGACAATAACAACTAAAAAATGGCCACCTGCAGTTATTCTCAAATCGTTGGTGGCACGTGCGTCACGTGCGGTCCTAGGGTTTCGAATCCTGGACATGTTCAATTTGTTAAAATTGGATATTCGAGGTCATTTTTGCATGCCCTCCTCTCCCCTCTCCCCTGGTCGGGCTTACATGCCACCGGCGAAATCCGTTTTGTGTTTTTCCGAAATGTAATATCTCTTGTGAATCAAAACCAAAGGAACAGAAAGAAAGTTTAACGTACCGGAAATTTAATCATAACTACTGAACTTTATCACAGGCCAAAATTGCCTAAGAACATGATTGCAAGACATCTGGATGCCGCTAAGGAGGATTGGACTGAAGGATTACTTTCCAAAAAATACCGCCTGACCTTCATGTAGCACATGTACATCTTCTAAGGGCCTGATTACATGAGCCGGGCTGGCCCGGTTAGCCGGGCTGGTGTCAGTTTGCCGGGATCTCGGCACGTCTGTTAAACGCAACAAAAATCAACTTCGCGATTACATGACAACCGGGCCAGCCCGTTCAGCCGAGATCCCGGTATCGCGGTGCCGGGATTCCGGCTAACCGGGCTGAGATTTTCCCATGTAATCACGTTAACCGGGACAGCCCGGTTAGCCAGGCCAGCGATTTCTAACCACATTACTCCACTTTGGAGGAAAATGGCCCATGGAATAGTCATTTTTTTATGTTTAAATAAAAGATGTATAAGATAGCAAACCTTACGGCTTCTTTAAATTGTAGAATGGTGAATTTTAATAACAATTTAGCGAGACAAACGTCTCTCCACTACTTCTTCTTGTTGTTATCTTTTTTCACGCGACATATTCTAAATTTAACCCAAGCCGGGCTGGCTCACCCCATGTAATGCCGGGCTGAAACTCATCCCGGCAAACTGACACCAGCCCGGCTAACCGGGCCAGCCCGGCTCATGTAACCGGGCTGGCCCGGTTAACCAAGCTGGCTCGGTTTGCCGAGGTGAGGTTCAGCTCGGTATTACATGAGGTGAGCCAGCCCGGCTTGGGTTAAATTTAGAGTATGTCGTGTGAAAAAAGATAACAACAACAACAAGTAGTGGAGAGACGTTTGTCTCGCTAAATTGTTATTAAAATTCACCATTCTACAATTTAAAGAAGCCTTAAGGCTTGCTATCTCATATATCTTTAATTTAAACATAAAAAAAAACGACTATTCCGTGGGCCATTTTGCTCTGAAGTGGAGTAATGTGGTTAGAAATCGCTGGCCCGGCCAACCGAGCTGTCCCGGTGAACGCGATTACATGGAAAAATCTCAGCCCGGTTAGCCGGGATCCCGGCACCGCGATACCGGGATCTCGGCTAAACGGGCTGGCCCGGTTGTCATGTAATCGCGAAGTTGATTTTTGTTGCGTTTAACAAACGTGCCGAGATCCCGGCAAACTGACACCAGCCCGGCTAACCGGGCCAGCCCGGCTCATGTAATCAGGCCCTTATTGTCATGTGATACCACACTCGAGGATCACACGACCGCGGCATAAAAATATTAGAACCAGGTTTTTTATTTCACAGCAATGAGAGTTGCAGAATTTGTAGACTTATTTTACAAGAGTCTTTATCAATTAGTCTCAAAGAAAGATATCATATATACATACTTTTTGATGAATTCGATTCTCGAAAAGCGACTTGTCAATTATCGTCACGCCATCTCATCGCTATCACACCCGGTGTGACGCTGCTGAGTAAATCAAGCCATGCATGTGGACGGTAAGTCAAAAGTTATATGTTGTTTTAAAATCTGAGAAGAAAACCTTCTACTTGGCAATACCACTTTGTTTGAATGAGAACACGAAACGCCTTGCAGCACACGTAGAATAAATTTAATATTCACAAATTTCCGCTTCAGTAAACAAATACACACGTACTCATAAACAAGTTAGAACTCCTTTTCAGCGTAAAAAAAATATTACTTTCGATAAAGTTGCCCACAGAAGATAAAGAATAACTACAAATCATTTAAATGGGGGAAATGGTCGCATTCAGGCTAAGATTTCAACTGTTGTTTAGGTTATCTCTTGTATTCATCAAGACAACCGTAAGTTCAAAGGTCATAAACTTCAAGCGAGTACCGTTAATATTTTCGGTCGTCTAAATTCGCAGTTTAAGTTGCCCCAAAATTTTATTTTACAGAACGATAGAGGAAGCCTTACTCTTTCTCCACAATACCATCTTTACAGCGGAATCCATGTACCAGGTAGGGAAATTTGCCGTTGAAATTTGCCAAAATCGAGCTTTCTGATAATGCTGTTTAGGAGGGTAAATTTGAAAATTTTTTAAAAATTCAGGTTTGAATCTTTTCCAATTCTAATAACAGTACTTTGTAAAGAAAGGGTCATTGAATTGTGCAATATCGAAATAGTTTTGATGTTTGTTTTAGTTTTCTTACACGAGTCGCAAATACGAAGCACATTTTTCAGTGGTTCGAGGGCTTCTCCAAGGGTGAAAATTAAAAAATCGCTTTACTTGGAAAATATAAATCCAAACGAACTAAAAGTTATATTTTCTTAAATAGTTTTTAGAGGGCTTTCTTGTGAAAAAGTTTGAGGGAATTCGATTTTTGCATTTTGCACACCTATCCGTAGTATTTACAGGAAGTCACTCTTAAATCCCTTTGTATCTTCAAAATGGAAACGTTTCAAGGCATGAAACTTTGCAAATATTTTGCTTTTATTCTGATCTTGAAATGTTTTCGGGACTTTTGAGAAACGGGCACCAGATGCTGAAGAACCACTTTCCGAGCGCACACGACCAGTTCGCACCACACCCAGGGCAATGTTGGTCTTAGAGAGAGCCAGCTACAATTCAATATTAGAGGGGTAGAGGGGGCGAAAAAATTACAAGGTTTATTCATTTGAAATGTATGTCTTGGAATTGAGACATGTGTAAGAAAGTTTTCTCAGCAATTTTGTCCAGGACAGCATATTAATCAAAACATCCAGGCACTTACTTAACTCCCCACCCAGTGTCACCTCCCTTGAAAAACCCCACAGTAACTTTTGAGGATTCCTAAAGAACATGAAGGACCTGCAAAAGATCCTTGAGGACAAGGAAGTTTTAAAGGTCTTTGAAGAACCTGGGAAGGATCTTTGAAGATCCTTCAAAGGCCCTTGTGAAAACAAGTACAAGGATCTTTAGCAAAGATCCTTGATAGATCTTCTGAGAGGACCTTATAAGGATCTTTAAGGATCTTAAGAGCAAAATTAAAGATCTTGGCAAGATCCTTAAAATGGGTCCTTAAAGATCTTAGGAAATATTTCTGAGGATCCTTATTAAGATCTTTATCAGAATCGTCAAAGATCTTTGAAGATCCTAAAGGACTTTCCCCAGGGCTGGAGAAACCCGCTCCATGAGTTACCCGCGGGACCTGTCCCGAAAACACGTGTGTGAAAAGAGAAGGAGAGTAGCCGCCATGACTGTGATTGTCGTTGTCCTGTCGTGTTGTAATGTTAAAACGAGTAATAAAATGGACCAACGCGACACATAACCTTGGTATTTTTATCAATGTGTTCGCGACCGGTAGCCATGTTGCATTAAAGAAACAACTGAAGGAGTTTGAAGAAGAGATTTCATTTTCCGTTGGACAAAACAAGCCAAGCGCGTGAATGTGAGTCCTTCTATTCACATTAAATGCATTGGAAAATTTAAAAAACAGCTCAGCGAGGACGAAACCGAGGCCAAAATAACCAACTTGAATTCGTTCCTAGAAGATTATGTCGGCAAATTTCGAGTAACATTTACCAAGTTCGAAACAACAAATTCTGGACGACTAAAATAATCAATCTAGAAAGCGAGAACGTAAACAAATGTACACACTTACCGTGGGGATATTTCATTACAAAGACTGTAAGCTCTGTTGACTATTGTGATGCGATAACAAACAAATACCTGGGGAAGCAAACAATGGGAAAGAAGAATGTTCAGTTTTCGCTTCGGGAAGGGTTCCTTGTGAGCAATGAACTTAGCTTGATTTGAGACGACCATGTCTTGGCAAGACGACTTTTCGTTTATAGTTCCACTTTCGCACTAGGATTAAGCAAAATTATGTACATGAGCTGGATCATGATATTCAGCTTGCTGTACCTACTGTAATTTACATTACCGTTTGGAGTTGAAAGAAGTAGGTACAAATTTTGTGAAAATTCCAGGGGCTAAATTCTTGCTTTGAATTTCGTCGTGATCTCTTTCCTTCTGACTTCTACAAATCGAAGCTCAAATTCATCTGTGCCATCGGACTCAAGTGGCCCTTCACAGCCAATGGGAAGTCCTTTCGACTTTTTTTCCCTCGGTCTGCATCTTTGCAAGGGTGACCTTGCACCAAGAGAGGCAAAATTCGTGTGCTCACACTGCTCGAACACTGCGAAGCGACGGTCGCCATTATTTTGTCTCCTTTACATTTTTTATGGTTCAACACAGCTCGACCAAAACGAGGCTGTACTCGATAAAAAGCTTGTCAGTTTCCGGCCGTGGGACCACCGTGGGAGATAGGGGACAAGACTGTCATAAAGGCTGGTCGAAGAGGAAAAAATTCCTGTATTCATATATATTTTAAGCTGTTTTTAACTGAGTAACGAAAGTAATTACGCAGTTGTTTTGGCTCTTATTTTGGATTGCTCTATGATTGAATCAAAAACTCGCGCGAAAGCGCAAATTTTTCAACCAGTCAGATGCAAAACTAAAATCAATTGCGACAAACTCACAACGACAGCTGGACTTGTTTTGCGTTATCCTTGACTAGTAAATGCATTTCTACCTGTGATTGGCTAAAGGGTGTATTTCCTGCTCTGTAGTTAATTTGGTTAAAACCGTTCTATCAAATCCACCTTCATCGGATAACGACCAAAATTCACTTAAACCTCTTTCTCAAACTAGTCCAAATACAACGTGTTCCTGTTACAAATATTGCACGCGGACTGGCTTCGAAAAGGAAGCTGAGAAGAACTGGGTAACAGCTTATCCGTAGCGGCTGAAATCAGTGTGCATGTACTACTCCGAAAGGCACTAGCGCCACCTTTAGATTGGAGTACGATTACGAGTACGAGTACGAGTACGAGTTTTCCTTACTGAGCACGCGCATTAGGATTGGAGGTAGATTTTTTCGAACTGCGCATGCTCGGAACGAAAAAGTCGTACTCGTGGTCGCAATCGTACTACAATCTAAGGTTCCTACTAGCAGCACCGACCGTAAACAGACTAGCCAACGGAACAGAAACTAATTAGGGCGCTTTCCTTTTGTCAGAACTGGCCGACCAGACTGTCAGTTCGCAAAGAAAATGCAACAATTTGAAGGAACAGATGCGTGAATATTAACTTCTCAAGCGCGTTCTTTTGTACGAGTATATATGGTCCTCGGAGTGTCGGTTAATTTGAAGACGTTGTGGAGTTAGCCCTTCCAAATACCCAGTCTGGCCGGGCCGTTCTGTCAATTGGAAAGCGTCCCAAGTTATTCAAGGTACACAAACTCTACTGCGATTTTGGAAGAAAGGATTGCTGCGTTTTTCTTTCCTTGTAAAGCCAGCTGAACGAAGTTAGCTTTTTCTCATTCGCAAAGTATTTTTTTTTTTTTCATTGAAATAGTATACCACTTCTAAAACACTTTTATCTATAAATAGTTTTTATGCATGTCCATTCTGGTTCCAGTCACTCAGCCGACTGCTTAAATGACCGCCCAGATATGTCTGTGGTTGTGCATGAGCCAAAAGAATTTTATGGTAAACTACCAGGACAGGTGATCAATCGAGATGAACAGTGTAGAGAGATCCATGGCCTGAATTTCTTCGCCTGCCCACAAGTATTGGTGAGTAACTAATTTCTAAATTGTAGGGATCCAGTTGATGTCAATAGCTGTGCAGAGCGCAAGTTATTATATATTAACATATTAATAAAAATGTCTTAGTATATTAATGTATAATTCTGTTAGTACATCAATATATTAACTTATTAACTTAACTGAACTGAACTTATTAATATATTAACTTATGTATGATTCCCTTACTAAATTAATGTATTAATATAGTAATAATATACTCAGACATTTTTAATGCGCTTTCCTTTGACATAACATTGAAAGGATCCAGACAGCCGCTTCGTTTCTCAAGTTACTATACGTGCCGTAACTTTGGACATGCCTCCCAAAACGTTAACAAATGAATAAATTTGCACTGATATATCTTGGAACTAAAGGCGTGTTAACATGAAGGCAGGGAGACTGCTCGGCTTTGAGGTAAAGGGATGTTACTAAAACGGGGAATGGGGAATGGGGAATGGGGAATGGGGAATGGGGAATGGGAAATTGAAAAATGGGAAATTGAAATGGGAAAATCGAAAATGGGAAAAAAAATAAAAAATAGCCAATTGGATTGTAAAGAATAATCGTTATGAATATGGAATAATTTTTCTCAGCGGCGATTACCCAAGCTTTGAAAGCGTTTTGCGCCAAAATTAAAAGCCTGGGAATTCGCGATGATATGTAGATTTCCGATGTCATTAAAAACCCGGATATTTTGTTTGAGTGTTCTATTACCCGCAAAAAATTCATTTTGGTGGAAAAATTTCCCATTTTGCAGAGGTAAAAACAGATTAATTACGGTTTGTTTTGCCACTTTTCTTCTCCAAGAAATAAATCATATTAAGACCAATTTCTATCGGCTCGTTAACTAGTTATAGAGTTGTTATTTTCCGTTGTAGGTAGCTGAGTAAGAAATAGAGTAATGAAATTTTTCTGCCAGTTTGCTACCCCATGAATACGAGCCCGTACGAGCCATGTAAAACCATTTTTTTTTGGTTCTTTAAGTAGTTGTAGAGTTGTTATTTTCCGTTGTGTAGTTGTGAGGCGAATTATCCTCGGGGAAAACATCAGACACGTGGCGGCAAAATGAATTTCCAGCCAACAAGGCTTAAAATTTCGTGGCCGACTGTCACTGTTTATCTTGCACCACACATCAAACAACAACGTTCGGTACGAACAAAACCGAATAGGATTAATCTCATCTTTCAGCGTGTACTACTCTGAACAAAACGTTTTGTACAAGTAAACCAGAAGCGTGACTCATACGCCATAAGATCATGAACACGAGCTTCGCATCGATAATCTCGAGCCGGAGCGAAATAAATTATCATAATTAAGAAGAACGTGGGAAAGACACGACAAGTAAGAGATAGAATAAATCGGTTAAGTAGTGGCAACACTAAATCTTCGACATTAAATTAAAAAAGACTTATTTGATGTTCACTGATAATTGTACTTAAATAAAATAAGAGTTTCTAAGCTTAATTAAGGGTATTTCACGTTCATTTCGTTGTACCTTAGTGCGTCATCACTGCACTTGCCGGTTTCATTCAGTTTAGTGATCTTTCAAAGGACTACTTGAATTTTCTGAATAAAGTCCATCACTGCTAACTCCGAACAACAGAGGAGTCCACATTGAGTACGCATGTCATTTTAGTTTTTGCTAGAAACAAAGTTTCTACTTATCATCGCGAATTCCTCTTTTAATTTTGGCGCAAAACGCTTTAAAAGCTTGGGTCATCGCCGCTGAGAAAAATTATTCCATATTCATAACAATTATTCTTTAAAATCCAATTGGCTATTTTTTATTTTTATCCCATTTTCGATGTTCCCATTTCAATTTCCCATTTTTCAATTTCCCATTCCCCATTCCCCATTCCCCATTCCCCATTCCCCGTTTTAGTAACATCCAACAACAATGTCACATTTCGAGCATATAAATAAGAATATCAGGTAGTTTGCTTGTGTGAGCACGTGCGAGGAAGACAGAGCAATGAAGACATTTGTCATCTTGGCTGCATTTTCCCTTGTGCTAGCTACTGGTTGGCGCCTACCATTCAAGGATTACGAACATGAACAGCCACGAAAAGCCAGCAGGCTTAGGGAATTTGGAGACGGCAGAAAGCTAAAAGAGCTATTCAGGTATGACTAAGAACGGAGCTGAAA
>BLFK01000566.1:1693464-1704216 GCA_014634185.1 Astreopora myriophthalma | reverse complement strand
AAAGCCTTGATCGAGCCGGGTCAAGTGTTAGCCTCTTCCGTGACCCCTGGGAGGGAGGGCTACGAATTCACCATGGGAGGTGGAACTATTCTATTTCGTTGTGGCGCTTGCGCTTGCAATTGTAACGTTGCTGTGTGGTTTTCGCTTTAATGAGTCGTTTCTCACGTACTAACAAAAGAAACTGGTAAGAATGGTTTGCAATCAATAGTGTCTTCACATTTTTGCATTTTCTTCATCAATTCACCTTTTTCTTTTCAGACATCTTGTGGAGCTTTAGGGTGTACAAAAGATGGTTACCACTGCAGTTTCACGGCAACCTCCCCAGTCGATGGAACGAGATGCGGAAAAAGACATGTAATTATTTATATTGACTGACTAACTGACTGACTGACGGACTTACTGGTTGATTGGTAGGTTGATTGATTGATTGATTGATTGATTGATTGATTGCATTTGTCACCAGTGGTGTATAAATGGTCAATGTGTAGACGATGGATCACGTGTCATCAATGGTGGCTGGAGTAAGTGGTCAGCGTACTCTCCCTGTACTCGTCCGTGTGGTGGAGGTGTTCAGTTTAAATCAAGGACCTGCACAAATCCTGCGTAAGACATCTTGAAAATAATATTATCCTTGGAAAGCCTACGGTGCCTTTATCATGTGGTTGGAAATCCCCAAAATTTTTACATCGATTCATTATGTGCTAACGTACGTGTACCTTATTTTGTACAAGCACGGTGCAAAAGAAAGCTATTCTCTAACATAACTAATATTCCTAATTTAAAAACCTACACTGTGAACTTTGGGTTAGGATTAGGGTAAGGGGGACACTTCGTGACATCTAGACAAAGTCCAATGAATATCATTATGCAGCTGTGTTGCGCAACCCTCGCTTATTTGTTACTTGTATCGTTTGTTAGTCTTGGCTTCTCAAAATGCTAATTGCCATATTCTTAGAACCTTTCATTTCACAACTACAGACCACAGAATGACGGAAAGGACTGCATTGGACCGAACAAGGGACATTGGAGAATCTGCAACTCACAAGTAACTGCGCTTCATGCATTACATTTTTTTTTCAATGTACAAGTTCAGTGCTAAAATTTGATATACATACAATTTTCAAGTAGTACCGTAATTCTATGAGTTGATGCCTTTTCCCCACTAAGTTCGCAGTAAATTCACGTTACCCTGGACATTCTGCTCTGATCTCCAATCTCTCAAGTTAAGCCCCTAACTAGTTTTCATATATTCTTTCTAATGCTTGATAACAGCCATGTCCAACAGGAACGAAATCTTTTCGTCAGCTTCAGTGTGAGGAAATAGACTCTGAATTTGTGGCCTACTACACTCCAGGTACTTAGCTTCGTTGTTGTTGTTTTGTTTTTGCCTCTGTTTAGTGTTTTTGTTTTCCTGTCAAAAAGATACTTTCACTCGAAACGAAACATATGAAGGGAAGAATAAAACAAAGCAATTAAAACAAACCATTGGAATATCTTTCTGCAAAGCAGAAGTAGGACTTCATCATTTAAAACTGTCCTGGTAATACTTTTTGGTAATATTGTTACTCTCTGCACGTGCTTATTGAGGGCCTAAATAAGCGAGAACCACCAATGAGGTGTTCCATTATCATCAGTAAAGATGGCTGCCACAGGAATGAATAAATAATCAATGAAGTTAATGATTTTATAAATAATTAGTTATTTCATTTAACTATCGAAAGTTAAACTTCGTTTGGTCAAAACAGTTATGTGAAGGCTAATACACAACAGCAGTCACACTGTATTGCGTTTCCCCCTTTTTAGGGAAAGACGTTGTGCGAAGCTATAAAAAAAATCTTTGAACTTGTTCTTCTGAGGCTAATTCGCTTTAACCAGCTTCAAATATTCAATTCGCTATGTAAAACCATCTTTTAATTTTTTCATTCGTTGGCAAAACGTCATATACGCAAATTATACGCGATAGGCTATTTTCGAGCTTACCTCAATTATGTGCAAAGCTTTTGGAATGGACATTTAGATTTACTTTACATATCAATGGAGACTAATTTTCTTAAGAATGGGGATTTCTCACCTGGACTTACCTTAAAAGAGAGACTGAAGTTTTAAGTGAATTCAGAAATGGCCTATTGACATGATACCGGAGCGACTGTCGCACCCGGCTAAGTTTACACTGGTTGCCTCTCGTGGCTCTGAATTCGTTTAGTATGCATGACAGAAGGTGTCATACAAGAACGAGACGTACCGGTGAGAGTTTCTCCACGTCGGTTACCGTACCACGGCGCGAGACCTCGCACAGTCATCATGTAACAACGAAACTTTCGTTTCCCTATGCGATCACTCTCCGGGCAAACTGGAACTGGTAGAACATGCGCTATGTTCGCAACCTGGCGTTCCTTGAACGGCAGTGGACACGGGGTGAAGAGAAAAACGATGTCATGTAAACTCGATATGAAATCACCAAGTCATACGGGGGCAAGTTTTCACACACCCTTTCAACTCTCGTCCTCAGCCAAATGCTCCCTGACATGCCGCAAGGGATTAAGCGCATACCCGCAAAGGAGAAATGTCAAGGATGGTACAAGGTGCACTAACGACCCTGCAGACCGTGATGTGTGCATACTGGGAATTTGCAGAGTAAGTGAGAGTTCTTTCGTCTTATTTGGTTCCACCGAGAGCGGATGAGGCAAAACAGCATATCCCCCATACGTGGCCCTCTATCAATGATAATTTTTCTCAATCTATCCTTTAAAAAAAGGTCTTGGGACAAGTTATTTAAGGAACGGATTCTGAAATATGAATTATGAAATATGAACCACGAGGTCATCGGGCTGAGGTTAAAAATAGCCCCCACGCGTGGCACGAAATTTAAGAATAGATTGAAAAATAATATCAGGGGGGCGTTGGGATACGTCCTCTCACCTCATGCTCTCTTGGTTAGGCAGATGTGTCCTTCTGTAGGTGAGTGCGGCCCGGATGTGCAGGATGTGTATTTTCTTTTTTTTTTTTTCAAAAGCACGTAAACTGTGACAACGGGATCGAATCTGGAATCAAGCGTGACCGGTGTGGAATCTGCGATGGCGATAGTTCAACGTGCAAGCAGGTCGAAAAATTCTGGAACGAACACTGTCCAGGATTTGGTAAGTTTCACTGTTGTTAATTCTAAAAGTGCAGAGCACAACGCCGTATGTGTGAATGGATGCACGCTACGCATATGCCGGACTAAAGATCGAATCCACCAGTATACGTTCCTGTATTTTAAGTTATGGACGTGTTGACTCGGTTTCCACCGGCTTTTTCCTGTTATTAGGTCCGAACAGGATAAATCGAGGATAAATCATTTTGCACAATTCAGGGGCGAGGATGTACGCACGGCAGAGAGTTTATAGCCAAAAGCGCTTATCTGGGGATGGGCCCCCTTCCCTGCCCCACTCCCTACTTCAATTCAAAACCAGAATTGAAATACTGGTTTACGATTTCATGCGTTTTGTTGGGGAGATTTTGGCGCAAAAGTCGTGGCTCAGACTTTGTCTTATCCAGACAATTCAGAGAGTTACTTCTCACAGGTTCCATCCGCAATAACCATTTTGTTTTTTGAATACGCGTTGTTTTGGAAAACGTAAACCAGAATACGAATAAACAGAATAGTCCCAACAGAATGCAATCTAAGTAAAACGTGCAAGCAGGAGCTTGCACGCAGGAGCGTGCATGCAAGCAGGAGCTTATACGCGGGAGCGTCCATATGTTATAGTCCTGGCCATCGGCACGGGACTATGAGTAGATGAGATTATAATATTTTTAGTTTTTGTCATTCCCGTGAAAAGTGGTTTCCATGGTTGCAAGCGCTGTCCTCAGTTCAAACAAAGCGTGGCATAAAAAATGAGCTGTCAATCGCTGTCATGCTAAGCCATTTGATTGGATGAATTGGATGAATTGGATGAGCGTGCTTGAGTCTGTTTTTTAGCGCGCGAAATGTCGTTCCAAAAATAGCTCCGTCTACTCCTGTGTTGGCGTACAAACCCACTGGGGAGTTCCTGATATAAGGCTTTCACTAAGGGACAATGAACACTTGAATTTCAAAGCAGTTTTCATCACTTTAACGCTCCAAATATCAGTCCGCCAATTCAATTATAATATCACTTTTTGGCAATAAAATAACACATCTTCTCTTATTTTAGCTGTGCGCCTTTGTATACGGGCGCATATGGTAGTTGCACCCCTGTAATTTGACTGTTATATGTTCCTTTGGACCCTTAGGAAAAGACAATGCATGTACCATTTTAGAAGTGCCCGTTGGGTCAACCTCGGTGTTTGTACAGCAGGACTCAGCAGACGTGAATCTCCTCGGCAAGTGTGATATACGTATATGCTTTCATCATAAGGCCTTGTTTAAGATTGAAATGGGGGAATCTTTGAGTCTCTCTGCAGGTACCGGAAAGCATTGTATTTTGTTCGCTTGGGGTTAGTCTTTATTTTGAGTTGTTTTGTTTCTTTTCTTTTACGTCATCCGAGCTCCAGTACATGCAGAAAGAACCGAATATTAATATGTTCGCCATTTATTTTCTTTGCTGACCTGTTTGTGTAACGACAATGCTCGTATTCTCTTATTCACTTATAATTGATTGAGCAACACACCACAAGTTTCTATGAACGCTTTCCAAAGTAATGGTTTATAGGCTGATAAACCACGCGGGACGTTAAAAGAACACGAGAAAAATTCGTAAATGTCGAGCCACAGGCAAATCATGCTGCTCGTCATTTGCGACTTTTTCTCGTGTTCTTCCAACATGCCAAGTGGTTTATCAGCCTATTAATGATAGAAATGTGTGCTTTATTGTTTTTATATAACAATAGATAGTTTTCACATGAAGTCGTGGTGGCCATATTGGTGTACCTAAACAAAGAAACGGCGGCCATTTTGGTGTCCCAAAACAATCCTCGGGGAACTGAATTCCATTTTCATGCAAATATGTCCGTGATTGTTTCAGTAAATCAATATAGCCGCTGGTCTCGTGAGTGAAAACGATCTATTTCAGAAGAGGCGCGAAATTCCTACGAGTTTACTGGTACAACAAACCATAGCTGATTGACCAATCAGAGCGTGTGCATTGATTTTTTCATTATATAACGCTTAATAATCAACCTTCAGGTGTCAAGAATCAGGAGGGCAAATTTATCATTAACATCCCTTCATGGAGCCGAACAGCCTTTGCAGCCGGCACTAACATTCATTATCACCACCAGCAGGCCAACGACATTAATAAGGTTTACATTCCAGGACCAACCACTGAAAATCTCACAATAGTGGTACGTCATTGCATAGTCCGAAGTTTGCTGGCTATTAACGACCTTTACATTGGAGTCCGAGGTTCTCGTTCCAAGTATGCGCACTTCGAAAAAATTCGACCTCCAAAACTAATGCGCGTGCTCAGTACGGAAAACTCGAACTCGAACTCCAATCTAAAGGCAATCTCGTTCCCAGAGCCCACGTGTCTTTTGGTCAGCGCCAAGACACTGAGCTCTGGAATAATCAACTTGAAGAGCTCTGTTGATTGGCTAGTCGATTTATCAAAGTGCTCATGCGTAAACTACGGGATGCAAAGTAGCTTGTTATTTACGGATATGGTGCAAAAATCTCCAACTAAACTTGTAAACAAGAAGATTTGTCGCTGCTGTTGTAAACCCTTGTGTTTTAACGATCACTCAATTTCACTTTCAGTAAGACCGGAGCTCCTAAAATCTTGAAGTTCCGGTAATTGATTATTCCAGAGCTCCGTGTCTTAGCGCTAAACAAATGACACGTGGGCTCTGGGAACGAGATTGATCTGAAGGTCACTATTGTATCGTGATGTGATTTGTGTCAAAGGTGACGTCACAGTGTCGGATTGAGACTACCACGCGCAAGAAATAAAGCCCTGGTCAAACCGTGCATGATAGTCGATGATAGTTAACAACTATTCACCGAAGTGGAGGTGGTTAGTGGTGGATATTTACCGAGCGGCGAGGTAAATATCCACCGCTAACCACCGACACTGAGGTGAATAGTTGTTTTAGTATATGCTAAAACAGTGAGATAATTTTAAACCATTCTGTAAAAATATCATTCAACTTTGATTTTCAAGTGAGCAAGTGAGGTTACGCACGATTAATTTGCATTTGTAAACAAAACCTTTCTCATTGGTTTTTATCGATAAACTCCGGGTTAAAAACTTAAACCATTACCTTTAAACACGGCCAAACCAAATTTAGTCGCTTTCTTTGGGTTTTCAGGGACTGCTTCGTCGATAATTTGAGTGATTTCTTCGTTTGTAACGGATGCAAACCGGGACGCCATTTTTTCCCGAGTTGCTCGGAGGTAAATAGCAAAGGATATTCGGAGTTTGACTAGCCAATCAGAGCGCGCCTTCAGCGCTATCCACTGTTTTAGTATATACTAATTGATGATAGTCGATGATAGTTAAAGCGCGCGCGCTCGTTTGACCACCAACTATCATGCGCTATCATCGACTATCATCAACTATTATCCACTTTGAGCGTGTTCAAATTCTTCATGTTAGTTGATGATAGTTTTTCGCGTTTGACCACGCGCATGATAGTCGATGACAGTTTTTCGGTCAGCTGTATTCCCACCGTTTGACCAGGGCTTAAAACTAAGAACAAAATCGTGAACAGACGCATTATGTTAGTTTCAATACTTCTACTTCAAATTTTCAAGTTTTCATGGAAGCCAGAAACTCGATACGAGAACAAACCAACAAACAAAAATGACGATCGACACTAGAGGTTTCGTGGGCTAATGTATAACTGGTAAATGCGCGTGCGCTGTCTTGGCTGCAAGTGCTTTCTTATTGTTTCAAAGTTTTCTTGAGGACGGACGGAAACGTTAAAAAATAAAATTTGTGGGGGAAGACTTTCATTTTGAAAACGAAGAAGAAAATACCTGGACGGCAGCTCGCGCTTTGGTGTTTTGACATAGGCAAAATTGGGATGTTCTTCCAGGGCTGTGCAATTCAAAATTATTAATCGTGGCTTGTATTGGGAAAAATCCCTATCACAGAAACATAATTTTTTGTTTTGTTTTTGTTTTTGTTTTTCAGTTTGTCCCTGGATATCCCAAGACAGGTGTGTGGTACAAACTGTATGATCCAACTGCATCCTCCACAGTTGGAGTTAGAGATGTCCATTGGAACGTTACAGCATGGCGACAGTGCTCCAGCCAATGTGCAGCAGGTAAAGTCAAATTTACACTGCATAATAGTCTCTCATGTTATAAGATGCAACTGGTGTCATTAACAAGACGCACGCACTACAGCTGTAAACTTCAATTTTCTCCTCCATAATTCTCTCTTTTTTGTTGGTGTTGTTGAAATTATAGGCAAACAGGCACGAAGAGTGGAGTGTGTCAGAATCGACGATGGTTCGCATATTGGAGATGCCTTGTGTTTGAGGAAGTCTAAGAAGCCAGCAGTTACTCGTCTGTGCAACACTCATCCTTGCCAGCCCGAGTAAGAAAAACTTTGGGCGGCTCTCCAGGCCCTCAGGCCTAAAGATTGCTTTACAAGTAGACAACATTGGTAGTTAGTTTTCAAATAGGGAACACCGATTTGAAGGAATAGCATCAGAATTTACATGGGTCAGCGGGTAGCTATTACAACAATGACCGAAACAAGTATAGAACATAAACAATGGACACTAAATCCTAAAAGCAGTAGAGTAGTGGCCTATACCGATCCAATGAAATCTGAGGCAGTAGCTGAGAGCTGTGTGGTATCCGTAGATTTTGTTCTCACACGATACTTGTTTGTAAATAGGAACCATATCGCACGGTTGTCATTAGGGTCTGAAGCAGTCGTTTTCCCAACCTTAAAGTAAGCGGCAGTGACACATGCGGGTGCCACGAGGCTCCACCAACTGGCCTTGCGCAGTGGAGTGGAGCGGATGGTCTAGGGGCATGCTCCCGGAGAAAATCTTGAATTATAGAAGCTCTGAAATGGAATTTCCAGCATTTTGGGCACCAAATTTTATGCAATTTATGATTATGATTATTATTATTCTAACAACACCATCAAATTTCGTTAACTTGTTTGAAAACTGTATCCAGAGGAAGGTCATTTAGGAACAAATTTTCACCCTTACTTGAAGTCTGTTATAATGGAAACTGGGCAAAACTTTCAACGATTTAAAAAAATTCACCACATTTTTGTCTAGAATTTTTCAAATGTTATTTAAAGTTAAGAGTTAATTGCACGAAAAAAAAATTAGCATAGGTCACCGAGATAAATTCTGAGATAAATTCGTTAACAACTCGTACCTTTTATTTCGGGTTTGTCAGATTTCGCGTGGAATAATGACTTCGTTCCGTCATGAATTTTTACACTACTTTTGATTCATCATCATCATCCAATGCGACCGTTACCGCTACCATTACTTCGAGCCTCTCTTACGGTCCGCGCAGGTTACCCGCAGACCGCAAACGGCAACTTTTTTTAATGTGCCGGATGATCATGTAACATTACATACCAGCGTGCTTAAAAGGAAACACTATTTTGTCTTGATGTTTGAGGAGCTGATCGTCAATTTTCAGTCGTCATCCTTGGTCAATATGTCGTTTTGCCTGTTAATTTAAAAGTAGTTCGGATCCTGATTTGGACGAACATAACGCAGGAAAGACGGACCGGGCCAAAAAATAGCACGGATTGGCGTATTTGCATACCCCAATCAGTCAATCAACTTTATTTTAAATGTCAATGTATTTAGTTAATGCAAACTAATTGGGGACACTGGGAAAGAAGAACTTACAACACTAGTCTATGTCTGTAATATAACTGAAATAGTATAAAATATAATAGTTAAGACTTCAGGACATAAACATATTAGAATACACTAAAAATCATTGTAAAACAAAACCTTTTAACAATTCATGAGCTACAGATTATACACGAGTTGCAATTGTCATTACTCAAATCTACAATCGAGAACAATGGTTCATTCAAGTCAAGCGGCCCATCACGTGTCTGTTCCTGGACAATATCTGCAGAATGAGATATACAAATTTGTGCAGAGCAAGCTATGTTCCTCAACAACTTCCACAGTAAATACTTTTTTTTTCTTATGTGCACGCTAACCTATCAAGCGTTCATTTCTAATTGATGCATAATACCTTATGCTTTGCTGCCATCAGATGGTTCAGGACCGAATGGACTTCATGTTCCCGAACTTGCGGCAGAGGCGTTCAAAAGCGAAGGATCATGTGTCACCGGAAGATTACCCAATCAAAGTATCAGAAACTTCCTCGCACATCATGTACTGGGACCGGGCCTTCTGGCCCAACGCAACGAATCTGTAATGCCATCGTATGCCACGCAAAATGGATGCCAACACCTTGGTCCAAGGTAATTTTATGCTCCATGCTCCTTGACTCAAAGCCAACTACTGTTGGCAAGGTGTTGCTTTAGGCGAGCTCTGTTTGCTGGGACAAAAGTGATTGAACAATAGGTATCGTATTTTTTTGGCCAAGGCCTGATGGGCATGGCCGTTCATTAAAATTCAGCACTGTAACTTGGGAAAATCCTAATAAGAAAGACGTAATCCCAGCAAAGGTGAGGGCACACCCGCCATATACAAATGACAGAAAGTAGGGAGGGAGGGAGGGAGGGGAAATTAGTCTTTACTTGCTTAGAGAAGCCAGCGAAAGAGAACTCATGTTTTAGTTGCATGCCTTATAAGGGATCCTATCGAATTAAGTCCCGGATGGTAGAAATGTCCCTACCGGAAGCTGGGAATTACTCACAAGACGTCGCTGTCGCAAAATAGTTTATGTCCTTAGGAAATAAATTTCCATAAGGAAGATCAAGATTGAATAGAGCTGTCTGTTCACCGTTCAAGTACCGAATTCTAGCTACTACTGCTTTTTTCTTTAGTTAAGGCGTCTCGAACCCAGTTTCAACACTTTCAAGAGACTTTCTTATTAGAAGGACTGCTACTACAACACTGTATCACGCATTAGCAATATTATGGTACCATATAAAACACCAATTTTGCTGATAAGACAGTCTCTTGAAAGTGTTAAGGCTGGTTTCAGCCACTGGAAACGTGTGACGAGCGTAGCAAGTTGTAGGTTTTGTCATTGTGGAACCAAAATTAGCGCTAATGAGCCTTCGAACGACTAGGCCCACTTTGATTGCTTTTTTTTGTTGTTTCCTCTCTCTCTCTCTCTCTCTTCTCGTTCTTTCAGTGCTCAGTTACATGTGCTGGAGGCGTAAAGAAACGAAATCTGATTTGCAAGAGACGCGACGACCTAGGACGGATTGTAGTAGTGCCGGAAATTCATTGTTTCTACGCTCCCAAGCCGCCGACCACTCTAGAATGCAACACGAGCGTTCCTTGCCCTAGTAAGTCAGTTATGCCAATTGTTTCGTTTTCAAATGTTCAAAAAAGTATTTATTGGAAAGCTACCGCGTTTATGATGTTTTTATATATATATATATATGTATATATATATATATATATGGATCGACCACTTTCAAGAAAAAGTGGCCTTGAATTTTACCTAATTTCAATTTTAATCAAAATATTTGCCACGTAGAAAACTAATAAAAGCAGTGGACGGTCAATAGTCCATGTGGCGTTTGTCGTATGTTCTGATAATATGCGGGCATGAAGGATTCTAACTTAGTGCGCGTAGTAAGCGTGCACACTCTTGGCGTGCATCGAAATCTTACTTTTACTGATTTCAAGCTGATGACGCAGAAAAAA
>BLFK01000566.1:1688595-1690691 GCA_014634185.1 Astreopora myriophthalma | reverse complement strand
GATGAAAGTGAAGAATGATCATCGCAGTTAATTTTCCAATTTAAGCAATTGGAACGGAGAAGCCTGAAAAAATCAGGGCTTCAACGGGATTCGAACCCGTGACCTCCACGATACCGGTGCGATGCTCTACCAATTGAGCTATGAAGCCACACATTGGGAGCGAGGTCAATTTGGTGAGTACATATCTCCCGTGAGGAGTGAAATGATGTGAAGTATATATGAAATAATTCATATGTGAACTGCGGTTGTAGATGAAAGTGAAGAATGATCATCGCAGTTAATTTTCCAATTTAAGCAATGGGAACGGTACTCACTAAATTGACCTCGCTCCCAATGTGTGGCTTCATAGCTCAATTGGTAGAGCATCGCACCGGTATCGCGGAGGTCACGGGTTCGAATCCCGTTGAAGCCCCCATTTTTTTAGGCTTCTCCGTTCCAATTGCTTAAATTGGAAAATTAACTGCGATGATCATTCTTCACTTTCATCCACAACCGCAGTTCACATATGAATTATTTCATATATACTTCACATCAAAACCAATAGACCATTTCCGAATTGCTGTTTGCCTCGGTTCCAAAACGAGTCCTGGTGCACAACTATTCAAATGCAAATGAGTTTTGTATTTTCATGCAAATCAAACTCATTATCATTTGAATGGTTTAGCACCAAGACTCGCTTTGAAACAGAGGCAAACAGCAATTCGGAAATGGCCTATTGAGTTATCCCGTGGATCATGAGAGATTTATCCAGTGAATAGCGCTATCCACCCTTCGAACAACTGCGGCCCAGACGTCAGAAACGACCGGAAATTGATATTCGCTCTCTTTCAGTAATCTGACTCGATATTGTCATACCACAAGAGTTGAAACTAAAGCTTTCAAACTAGTTGTTTTAGACAGAAACGTTGCATCAGGCGAAACCGGTGGCCGATCAATGCATGGCGTCCGGGACGGCAACGTCCTCGTTGTTTGCATTGCGTTCGCTATTACATGACCGCTAAAGCAACTGCTTCATGTCAGCTCTATCAGCCTACAGCAGGTATATCCAGCTATATCAGCTACAACACCGTCTCTTTGACTACTACTTCATATTGCAAGCTTTTTCATATTCCATCGCGTATTTCTACTCTGGGACCATTCTTCTCGAATAGCTGGGGTACAAAAGCGACGCAGTTCGCTAACTGAAACACAAAACCTGTGTACAAAAACGTCGCGTAATAGCTTTGAAAACGGTCATAAATCCAGCCTGCAATGGGTGGCCCTGCGCTTCTCGTGAACGACATTATAAAAAACGACATCCCGAGTCCGTATGCAAATTTATCCGGGCCCACTATGTACCTGATCAAAACTGGATTTAATGTGATGTAACAACCCTCGAAAAGTCCGAATGCGATTGCATATACCACAAGCCAGTTGTAGGTTGTCACCATGGTAACAAGCGTGGATGACACACTGATCCCCAATAAGCCGGTTTGCCAGACGTAGAACGTGTCACACTGTTTACAGTCTGCTATTCTGCCAAAGACGAGGCGACCCACGCTGGAACCGATTGCCAAGTAGCTAATTAGCAGCGCTGCTTGGGTTGGTTGGGCTCCCATGTCTTCCGCCAGCCGCACCTAATTACGTAAATAATGTACAGCTTTAATAACTCAGATCAAATCAGACTTTATTTGATAAGTAGGTTGACTACAAGAGGTAGCGGTAGGCTGATCAGAACCTACTCAACCTTGCTAATATATACGATAAGGGAGAAAAAGAGAGAGTCTAGGTTCTTCATCATTAACACGCCTCCTCCCGTCCCCCACTTTACGTTTCACTTTTATTGATTGCGAAGTGCGCCGCAAACTCACCAGATGAACATAAGGCACCAAGTATCCCAACATTACGAAGACCAAGGCAATCATATACACAAGAAACCCACGGTTCTTGCAAATTGTCCAGTCAAAGTACTTCATTTTCTCCAAGGAAACAGTCGTGTCTTTGACAGGGGGACGGAAAATAATGCCACACACAAAAAGGAGCAAGTGAACAGCGGCAAGAATCCGGAACGACCACGAAAGCCCAAATCTCTTGAACAACCATTGCGTACCAGGGCT
>BLFK01000566.1:1636095-1678595 GCA_014634185.1 Astreopora myriophthalma | reverse complement strand
TCGCAAACTGACTTGGGCAAACACTCACTACAATAAAACTCTAATACTCTTAACTCCCGCACTCTCAAATGACCATCCTGATTCCCACACTGGGGAAGTCCCGGATATGCTTTTACACCCTACAGGAGCTTTCAGATTTCAATTAGACTCTTCACAAACGTTTTCGGTGGTGTCATTGCCTCCAAGCAGCAATGAGCAAAGGCACTTGTGCTCTCTTTAAACCTAGGTAGTTGTGTCAGGACCTTCTGGC
This sequence comes from Astreopora myriophthalma, assembly GCA_014634185.1. Taxonomy (NCBI): domain Eukaryota; kingdom Metazoa; phylum Cnidaria; class Anthozoa; order Scleractinia; family Acroporidae; genus Astreopora; species Astreopora myriophthalma. The sequence goes on along the minus strand of BLFK01000566.1, from coordinate 1,678,345 downwards.
TTGGTGGTAGGGGAGTTGAGACAAGAAAAGATATCTGAGCTTTGATAAACTAATACAAACACACTCAGGTGGCATGGATAATGAACACCTGTACATTCTAGGGTTGTATTGTAAAATGTCATATAATGCCAAAAATAGTTATTTTGAAATCAGGTGGGTATTTTGTCTACTGACACTTACTTCTATGTTATGTGGAAAAAATCAGAAACAAGTTAAAAACATATTTTATTTTGTGTCATGACAGTGTTCCAAATTGCTGAAGGCAGACATTTAGCATAACTTCTGGAAATTTATCATTTCATTCCTTTTTTTTTCTTTGTTTGTTTGTTTGTTTGTTTTTTTGTTGTTATTTGTTTTATTTTTCTTTCTAGTTCTGTGGCCTGAATCATGAACAGTCTGCTTGAAAACTTTAATACTTTCCAAAGCAGTATGCTTATGTAAATCTATCAATATTATCATTATGGCGAGCAGCTACTCCCTAATTATAAGTCTACCTGTTGTCAATTCTGTTGTCCACTGGCACTGAGCATCTGCATATAAATTATGTTTACAGATCTTGGAGGATGTGGGCAAGTTTGTACTTTTATCTTGCTTCAGTGGTTACAATACTTGTGTGTTTAGCTATGGTGCATGTGGAACTGGGAAAACACACATTATGTATGGAACAGACAAGAGCCAAGGCCTTATCTCATGGATTTGTGAGAATCTTTTCAAAAAGGCATCCTGTTATGACAATGACTCATCCTTCAGAGCTGAAATTAGGTATCTAAAACTTCCTATTATTTCTCTGTGCTTGGGTGTAGTCAAAGTTAGTTCTTTTTTGCTGATGTATGTGAACCTGTAAGGTCCAGAGCTTGTGTTTGTGGAGGCAATCTGGAAGTGCAGGAAATAATTTATCTTCTTTAACAACACCTGTCCTTTCAAGTATTCCTTTTGGTCACACATCATACCAATTTGACAAGACAGTGATTAGCATAATGTAAATCAATAAAGGATTTTAAGAATACATTTATGAAGTGATAACAGAACTCTGCTGTACTAGTGACCTTTTACTCTGATCCCCTCGTCATGGCCACACTCGAGTTGGATGTCCCGCAACCACCTATATTGACCAACTAAGTAGAGACACTGGATGTCTCCCCGAAGACCTCCCAAACCTGATACTGGATCGTAATTGATGGTGTGGTAGAATTAAGGTCCGAGCTCACTCGACCAGATGATGATGATTTCACCCAATTTTGCAAGTACAGGAAAACACAAGTTTTTGCTTCTTCAGTTATCTTTTTATTTAAGACAACAAGATGTGTTGAAGAGATCAGGGTTCAGATGTCATGTCCGATTATAATGTGAAGTTGCCTGACATTTTCAAAATTTGGTTGGATAATGTCCAATGGCGATAAGGGCAGTTCACCAGACTTTGAATTTGAAGGTAGACAGTTTGAAATGTATAAATGACACCACCACTGGTGTCATACTGCACTGCATAGGGGTAAGGCTGGTATAGCATAAGATCCCAACCAGGGGAGGGTAGGGGTTCTGTTGCATTGATGCCAGCTGCTTCATGTTACAGGAACCATGTTTGATCTCTAGCTGTGACAGTAAGCCACTTGCCTCATGTCCCACATTTGACGTCAATGTGTACACATTTGCTGAAAGGGGAAAAAAATGCAAATCATTAGATATAGGGGTAACTGTTAATTTAAGATGCACACACTTTACGACTTTCTTTATTGATTAAATTATCTTTCAGTTTCCTTGAAATTCACAAAGAATTTGTGAAAGACTTGTTGGGAAGGAGACGGAACTGGCAAGATTCATTACGAGGTACAAGTGTAGAAAAGTGCATATTGTTCTGTTTTCATTTTGATTTTTATTGTGTTGCCTGACCCAGATACACTGTAGGAATATTTTCAAGCAGTTGGATTATAACAACAACAACAACAATAACGGTGAATCCATTGATTGTTGGAAGAATGGAACCTCACTTTATGCTTTGTTTTGCAAACATCTCTTTTTTTTTTTGGACCTCTCACCTGGGACAGTTTTGTGGTTTGGAGATTTCCTCTTCCTCCCACCATATCTGTAAAGATATTTCATGGGATCTGTGACATGGACACTATTTTTTTTAGTCATCCAAATTCCATATACATGTTTCTCTAATTTGCAACTGCCATCCCCAAATCTGCACGAAGTCTCTAATTCTATTTCTGACTTTTAAGGTTGCACTCTATCAAACATGATAAACTGCATAATTTTGAAGTGATCTTTCTTGTTAAATGAACCCTTAAAATAAACAGTATGTTTTACGCTGTTTGTTTTCTTGTTTCTGCAGTGCGTGAACATAGAGAACTTGGCGTGTATGTTCATAAGTTAACCAAGCATATTGTCACAGATGTTAGTGAACTATTTGGATTAATTGAAAAAGGCAAGAAAAATAGGTGAGTCCTTGCAGCTTGGAGCAGATTACGTGGTTATGGTCTCGTTTGTAGATGGGTCCCTGTCATTGATTCTCATTCAACGTCATTGGCAAATGTTTTATTTTCTCTGGGAGCTTGTAGAAGCTTGCAAACTGTACTGCTGACTGTCTTCTTGGGCTGGGATAGCCAGTATGGGAAGAAAGTGTGAGAGAACATAAAGGAAACTACTGGATCTGCGAGATCTAAGGCCACAGGGGTGTGAGCTAGCTGCCTCCTACAGTTTCCTTTAGGGGTGGAAGGTAAACTAATTCTGTTAAACATGAGCATCAAGTGGGCCATTGGCTAAAATCTTTAAAAGATCGAGCAGGAATTGTAGAAAATGATTGTACCGGTACTTGTTTGAATAAGGGGGGCGCTTACAAGGGAGCACTGGAGGCTCTAACTTGGGGGGGGGGGGGTTTCTGGGGGAATCCTCCCAGCTGTTGCTTGCAGTTTTATTTATAGTTGTATAATAGCATATTATCATTCTCACTGCCCCATTACCACTATTAATAACTGCATTATCACATTGAATCATATGACATTGCTAAGCCTGCTGAGCAGTGGGACACTTTATATGACAACCTACAGATAAATGACTTAGCTCATTAGGAGCCCTTGTAGCTCAGTGGTTAAAGCATCAGACCAGTGTTAGGGAGGTTGTACGTCAGATTCCTGCCTCTCTGGTGGGACTCTGAACTCTGATTTCCTTCAGTTTTCAGTTGTCCCTTGCCCATTTCCAAGCAACAAGCAGCTAGCATATCCTCTTTCTCACGGGTATAATTTATTAAACCATCACGGCTATCATTAGTCGCAGAAAATTGATTAATTAATTTATTTAAAAAGTGGATCTAAGAAGTCATTTTCTGCATTCTTGCTCCTTACTGGGCTTAATGAATTCACCTTGATGCAACTCTGTTGGCTTAGCGTTACCGCTAAACGATGACGTCACGATTTAATTTCAAGGAACTACACTGTAGCTTTTTTGTTGTTATTGTTGTTGTTGTTTTTGTGACAACGTGACATGGGGTATAAGCAACTTGAACATTTGTGAGTTTAGATCTTGCAGTGATGCAGTGTTAATATCTTGCACTAGTGAATACATTGTATTTACTTTCTCATGCGCAGGTCGGTATGTTCAAGGGCTTCAGATTCATTTTCAAGTAGTTCACACACAATTTTTACGCTACGATTTACTCAGGTAATTAATTGCAAAACAGGTAATTAATTGGAACAAAACAGTAGATCCCCACCGTACTACAACCGTCAAATGGAATCTGGCCGGTTATGTACCCAAGCCGTTTCGTACCTAGCCGATTCGTGCCTACGTTTCAGTTGATGCGTACTCATGATACAGATACAAGGAACAACCATCCTTTTGCACACACAATAATGTTCCAGTCATATTTCTATTTTATCCGTCAATCAAGAGATCCACTTATAGATCGTTTTCACTCACGTGACAGGCGGCCATATTGATTTATCGAAACAAAAGAAAATATTTGCATAAAAATGGAGTTCAATTTCCCCAAAGACTGTTTTAGGACACCAAAATGTCTACCGTTCCTTTGTTTAGGTACACCAATATGGCCGCCGTGACGTCATGTGAAAACGGTCTATTGGAGTCCCCGGCTGCCATTTTTTTTCCCTAATCTTCGTCATTTATTCCTCGAGAAGGAATCGAAGGTCGAGGGAGAAAAGAAATAAAAAATACTCGGTGCTGTTGCGTCGTTTGGCTCTGTGTGCAATTTACCTAATGCCGATCATGTGACAGTCCGACTCAGAGGAACTGTTTCTTTGTCTTTTTCGTTCCTGTCAGCGTGCAAATGGTAATCGTCGAAAGAAACAATTCTCCAGAGCCCGGTTACGTGTACCATACACGTGATCTGTAATGGGAAATAAACAGGCGTATGCCGGGCCTCCGTTAAAAAAAAATCAAGTGTGCATGCCGTTCCGAGCGTTAGGTCTGCGTCAGAAGGAAATGCTAACGAGACTCTGGCGAAAGAAACGTCAGCATTTGATTTACTATGGCCAGTTGCTGGTTTTCACCTGACGTCACAGCGGCATCGTTGTCCACAGCCCCGTTTCCATTTCACTTGAAATTACGTGAAGTAGCTATCACAATCACCGAAACCTGACCGTTTTCTTAGGGCCTCTTTACACGACCCCGGGTTGCTTTTTACCCCGGGTTGAATCACCGCGGCGGGTAACCCTTTCGCAGTCAAATGTTTATAAGCGTTTACATGAAAGCAGTAGTCAAGCCGGGTCAGCCCCCCTTGCCGGGTAACCCTTCTCGAGACTCGGGTTGACCCGGCTAGAAGGGTTGAAATTTCTTCAATTTCTTCATGTAAACAGTGGCCCATTTAACCCGGGATCGTTTGAACGTCACTATTTTTGAGGTTCAGCGTTCTTGCCCATGCGCATCCTGTAGAAAAATGGCGCAGGCGAATGGGCAAGAAGAGGATGTGAAAAAAAGAATGTCAAAAAAAAGTTACCAGCCCTTTCAACCGAGCGAAAAAGGAACTCACCCGGGTTAGCCGAGATTGACCCAACCCTCACCCAGCCCGGGCTCGTGTACACGTAAAAATTCGACGCTGAACTGACCCGGGTCGGGGTCCAACCCGGGGTCGTGTAAAGAGGCTATTCCCCTGGGGGAACAACGCGAGCGCATCGTAGCTGTCTAAGACGGTTTGCAAATGCTGTTTTAAATTTTGTTTAGGCTCGTCTTGAAAACGGATTGCCTTGTGAAATGGTGAGCGTCATTCATCTTGTAGATTTGGCGGGAAGCAAAAGTATGCACGATGAGGTGAGACCTATAGTGTTTTTTTTTTTTTGTGGTTTCGTTTTACTCACAGGACCATTCACACTTAGCGTTCGAGCCACCTTCTGGTGCAATCCAGTGCAGGGACTAGTAAGTGTGAAGGGATCCGAAGCATTTTGTAACCGCAAGTTCTACTTAGAAACTGTCGCTTTGTTCATTCTTCAGTTTTAGCGTACATTCATTCGTCATTAAAAACGGAAATATAGGGCGCGCAGCATTTTGTACGGGAAATCCTGTCGTTCCGGTGGGGAAAAAATTATAATTGTAACGGTTAATGTCAACGGAAAGGTATTCCTTTTTTTTCCCGCATGTACAGAAACGACCGGAATTCTCTGTACCATGCGTTCGCATTGCTAAAACCAGGCTCCATTGTTTGAATTACCCCCCAAATTAAACGCACCATTTGTTTTCCGGCCGGAACAACCCGTTTTCTTACACACTAATGGCAGAGTTCGTTCCTCGTTTGTTTCCTTGAAGTCGAGACGTCCAGTACCTTATGTGTAGAAAATTCCGACCGAAAATTCCATTCAAATGTTGAGCGCTCACAGTTGTCACATTATCTGAAGCCGAGGAGGTCTGTCATAATGGGTTTTATTCACGCGGCGGCCATTTTGAGTCCCGAGGGACTGAAAACCTTTGTTTTGTGCCCCCGGAACTCTTTCTCAAACTCAAACGATCGCAGAAGATAGAACATGGTTCTATCTTCTGCGATCGTCTGCGATCACGATCGCAGGATGGCAGACGATCGCAGAAGTGTGTTTCCATATGATCGCAGACGATCGCAGAACTTTCTGCGATCTGCGATCTGCGATCGTCTGCGTTTATATGGAAACCAGCCTTTATCAACTCGAGGCTCGGGGTACGAGTTCTATTGTTCCTAACCAACATGGCCGCCGCGTGAATAAAGCCCATACGAATGGACGATTGGGCGGTATAAAGCGCCACCTATACTAATAGGATAGTGAAAGTTGAAACCAGAACCTACTGACGGGATTCAATATCACTGTTGTGTTCTCTCAGTGTGCTGACAACTGTTCCACTTCTGATACGGACAAATCTCTGATGACATTAGAGAAGGTAATGTCTACGCTAGCAAGCCGAAGCACGGCCTCAACAGCTCCCGCGACAAGCGTCCCGTACATTGATTCTGTAAGTATATAGTTGTCATTGGGTAGCGTAACGTTTCTGAGTCTAGTCGGTTACTGAAGAACGCAAGCCGCAGTTTTTCTTTTTGTTTTCTCCATCATCGTCATCGGATTCATTATTTTGTCCCCCACTAAAATGGAGGGGGAAGGGACCGACATTTGTGAGTGGTCATCCCATCCACGTGTCCGAATCTAAAATATGTTTCTTACTATTTGCCATTCCAGGCGCTTACATGGATTTTAAAGGACTGCCTTGGTGGAAATTGCCGGAGTGTTATGTTGGCGACAGTTTCGCCTTCCTCTTCGTGTCACAACGAAACGCTAAACACCTTAAGATTTGCAAATCAAGCAAAGAATATCGTAAACACACCGAGAGTGAACGAGGTAAGTTGGACAAGAAGACTGCGGTAAAGCCTCCCCTACAATTAGCCCACTTTGTGCAACGAGACATTACACAGGGTCAGGAGTCCATAAGCCGGAGCATACAAGTTTATATATTTGTGTCACAGCGTTTTCACAGACCGAGCTATTTTTAGATTGAATCCAGTCTCCCACGGGAGCCTTGCCAGCCAATCATAAGCCTTTCATGAATAATTGTCTGGACGCGTGCAGGACTGGACCTGAACTTTTCGCGGGAAAAAATAGCTCGGTCTGTAAAACTGCTGTGGCATAGCCATAGTATGGGAGTTGTACGCTCCGGGTTAAGGGCTCCTGACAGGGTCCATGACAGTGGAAAGTTCGAATTCCCCCCACCCCACTCTCCCGCAAAGTATTTAATTTTAAGTATGCTTTATTTAATAAGTCAAAAAACGCGCGTGAGTTAACTTTGAGTTACTGGCGTGCGCATTGATTTGGTTACTTTATAAAAGACCTCACAATTGGTCTTAACTTATTTGTCGTTTCCTCGTCAAAAATTTCGACAGGCGGATGACGACCGGTTTATAGTTCAGTTGGTAGGACTATCCAACTCTTTCCCAGGACTTTTCTCCGCCGAGGAGGGGGCGGGCGGAGAAAAGCCCTGGGAACGAGGTTGGGGACTATCATGCCGGAGGTCGTGGGTTCGAAAGTCGGCCGTTCATCACCAGGGTCTTTAAATAACTGAGGAGAAAGTGCTACCTTTGCAATGACATCTGCAAATGGTTAGACTTTCTAGTCTTCTCTGATAAGGACGATAAACCCTATGCCGCGTCTCACATTGACAAAGGGGGGTGACAAAGAAGGCACACACCGTTCGAGAAGAGTAGGGAAGGTAGTCGCCGGTGTGGTGGTCCGTCACTCTTTCTGTTCAGAGGGCACCTGGGAATTCCTACTAGTTCGAATAAAAACTTGTGAACTGCATGGCTGCCGTTTGCGCCTTAAAAGCAGTCCGGCAAAGTCCCTTACCAAGTGTGAAAAAGCGCTTTGAGCCTGTGTAAAAGCGCTATGTAGCTGCCTCATTCATTCATGTGAAATTGGATGGCTGTTGACTCTTATCGGCTCGTAACGGTCGTCCATTGTTTTGTTTGTTTTTGTTTGTTTGTTTGTTTGAAAATTTTACCGCACTGTGTCTCATCTATTGACAGCGCTTTGAAGTGCGTTCATAGCTTATTGAAGACCGCTGTAGAAGAGTGAAGGGACCGTGTTGTTAAGTTGGGGGAGTTTTCGTCGAGTTTAATATGTAGTACTAATTTTTCAAACGAACCACCTTACTTTTGAATTTTCAGGATGAAAATGTGAAATTAATTAAGGAGCTGAAGGTTGAAATCCAGACCCTCAAAGACAAGATAAAGGTATTAGAAACACAAATTCACCACGTATAGCGAATGCTACTGAAAGAATTATTAATTATGGCTTACTTTTATTGATTGCGCGAAACCGTCACTGTGTCTCGATATGGTGTTAATATAAAACAAATTGAAAATCTGTTATTGAAGAACTCGTCAGTGATTAAATCGCTTAAGTATTTAATTTTTCAAAATAATGGCTTTTTTTAGGATTTCTTCGGACGTGTGGTTATTAATCGATCTTCTTTTAGCGGATGAATACATCCGCGACAATGATAGTAGGCTGGAAGGAGCTCAAAGCAACCTCTCATTTACAGTTGAAAGTCAATTTGTTAATTAACTGCAGTTAAGGTTACCACGAAAGTTGGTTGAGCATCATTTACTTGATCAAATGTTGGACGAGCGATAACTTTGTCAGGTAAGGCGCTTGCATAATATGCGTACATGTATTTGTTGTTCTAGACGCGCGGCTTCGCAAAACGATCTAGACAGATTGATAGCATGTTTACCCATCGGGACATTTTCTCGCTCAACAAAGACTGGACCGCTTGAAAAAAGAATTTTGACCCCCAAAAAAAGCGAAACAATAGCTAGCTGCGCCTCAAAATTGACCACAACACTTTGTTCGTATTTTGATTTCGACTATTCAGCCCTATTTGGACGATGAAACAGTTTCATATGCAACGAAACAAAAGGGGAAGCTTGGGTTTCTATGATGGCGCGGGGTCATGCGGCGAGTTCGTGACAATTTCCTCGCTTTCAAACTGCGTTTGTGGCGGAGATCTTTGAAAGTTTATCTGTTGGTGAAGTTTTGTTGTTGAATGTCTCGACGCGAACCATGGGTTTGGCTGCAGTGTGTTCGTAAAGAAATAGTGTCACCAGCTGGTCTTCTGTCGAGCAGGTGGCCAAGAATCTCATTCTGTTTTATTTTCGCAAAACAATAACACTCGCGCCTACTGAATAACGCGGAAATTTTATCGACTGCCAAGCGAAGTTTTCAATACGTGTGGGTTGAAGTTTGTAATCTGGGGGAAGAAATGTTGGCCACGAGCAGCCGTCAAATCGAGCAGTGATAAATCGATCAGTTCTTTTGAGAACGGAATTCTTTGTTGTCATGTTCCGCTTTCTGTACGCTGCGAAACGTAAGGTAACGTATTTCATGCAGACAGTGTTGTGAAAGCCATATTTACTCTGTTGCAGTTCATTAGCAAATTTATGGACTCAAGGCGGACTGTTTTGCAAAATTTCATGTCTTCATTTCATTCCTTTTTTTTCTTTTTTTTTTTTCATTCGTCTTTAACGGGTCTCCGTGCTGCTCTCGAGTTTTGTTTTGACCATTTGGCCTCAATCTACACGTACTTCCATTTGCTTTGTTTATCGTAAGCTCAATGCCGTTTCTACTTAAAGTTAGCTCTAGATAAGCTAAACAGGGTCTCGCGTGCAAAGCACACTCATTTCGGCGACAATCTATTAAAAATGATGTTTTCGCCTTAACTTGCGGCTCCCTTGAATTGCCTGTTATCAAATTCAGATTCGTGTTTGGTCACGTGACTAATCAAGTAAGGTTACACCATTCATTTTCAAGACATAATTTAGATATAACCCCGTTAGCGCTAATTCTGCGTTCTTTTATCTACGGAGTCGTAGTGTCCACGGCTTTGAAATTTCCACGAGTGCAGAATCGACCTCTTTGTCCGAGTTTTGCCGAAAGCAATGAGATTTGTCCGAATTTTAGCTTCTGCAGTTTTTCAACAGGTAGAATTAATAGCAATAGATTATTAGTGTAATATTTTGTCCTCGATTAACTCTAGAAGCGGCGATGTGAACGCGCAAAAGGCAAAATTGTACGAGGAAAAAACGTGCATTTTGAGAAAATTGCTGCTCTCCACTTTGTCCGGTGTAGTTCTTTTTTCTTTTGCTGACAGCGTGAATTGCGTACTTTATTAGCTAAACAAGTGTTGCTAATTTATCTACCCTGCGCTGGAGATATAACACCTTCTAAATGGTATTAACGTTTTCTTGTTATCTTTCTTGCTTTTTAGAGTGGCAATGCGCCCAACTCTTTAGATGTTGACAAGGCCGAGAAAAAACTTCAAGAAAATGAAGACCTTATGAAACGCCTGACTGGAATTTGGGAGGATAAATGGAGCAAAACGCAAAAGCTCATTGAGGTATTAGTGCACCTTCCACTTTTTAATAACAGAGCCTTTTTCGCAACTTGCCCGGGTTTAGATGCAATTCGCTCGAACTTATGTTAGTCCAGCATTTTTTGATTGACATGCAGTGCTTTTTTTCGCGCAGGCGATGTTTTGAATGGCTTGAGTTAACCTCTTTGATAAAGCAAGAAAAGAGAATTCTAAAAACCGCCGTGAATGAATGTGGGATACAAAGTGTATATTAAGCCATTTGTTAAGGTTTTGGTGTTCGTAAAGATACACTCGTTTGCTCTCACTCTAACACACGCCCATGTAAAAAGATTTCCGCGAAGTCAAAGAAGCGAGGGTAACGATATTTTTATCCTTTCTAGTTCGAAGCGCACATGTAATTTGAATCGATGTATGTGATGCCAATGCCGGAGGCTAAAAGTCAACGCATCAAAGACAGCAAAGTCAATTATGGCAGCACGTTTTCGCCAAGATCCGAAATGCATTAACTATTCGTTGATTTTGTTATATCGAAGGGTAACTCTAGACAGAAAAACAGTTTTTTTCTTTTGTGTTTATGAGAAGATTCCCCATGTTTGATGCTGCCTTGAACATTCCCCTTGGATGTTACAAGAAAAAAAGGAACCCGAACCGTTGTTACGGTCTATGAACACCGCCATTTCTGCGTTTTCTGTTAATGTACTCTCGGTCTTTTTATGGTGACAAAATGGTGGAACCGTTGCCAAATTTCAGTCTTTCCATATGGTTATTTTGAGTTGAAGTAAACAGCGTTTTCATGATGAACTGGATCAAATTGAGTGGCAGCTGAACTTGACTGAACTTTTTTTCCTGCGAACCCGATTTTACAGGTTAAGGGTATCAATGGTCCACGCGTTTGGAATTCTTTATAAATGAAGTGTTTTCGGTTGGTTTAAAACCACTAAGCTTTGCTGAAAGAGTTACCGGGAGGTGGTGTGGCTCATTAATAAGGCCCTCGATTTGCATGCGGAAGTTCCGGGTTCAAATCTTGCTCTGATCACCAAATGGATTTGTTTTCGGTGCTCCCGAATTCAACTCCACCAACTGGTTGCCTCCAACTGGTTTCTTAACGTTGTTCTGTTTATTTGAATTGTTGCTCTCTATACACGGCCCCACAAAGTTTAAGCTTTAAGTATCACCGTGTGCAAATGAAGGTTCGTTTTCTTCTTGAAGTGGGATGTGTTATCTACAGGAACCTTTGTTCAGCTTAATTTAGTTCTTCCTTTGATATATAATTTTAAAATTTCGAATTATTTGAAGTCGAATACGTGGAACTATCACGATCAAAATCTCCTCAGATATCAAACAATTTTGCTCTAGGTATAAACCATGAATAAAATGAATGAATGTTTTATTTATCTTAACTTATTCGTTATTCGTAATACCTACAGTTAGACTCAGTGAGATCAAGCTTTCATCATGCAGTTGCTTTCCCACGATGTACAATTTATAGTCCATTTGGTTGGAACGATTATTTCTCATAATTACTTCTTTTACGCGACAAATAAAGCTTTTAATGCGTTGCCGCATTTCCCTTCTGAATTAGCAGATTACGGAAAATAGAGGTTATGTATATTTTGTCTTTATTTACGATTGTCGACGAATCGCGAATGTTATGCCTTTTTTATTATTTTGGACGTTGTCCTCGTTGATCCAACACAAAATTCGTTTTGTTATCTCAATGAGATCACGGCTCTTGTTGGACTCTAATTTCACACAAATATTCTTTCCTATAACAAAACATTCGGTTTCCCAGTATCACCAAATAATGAATGTTCGTAACACTCCCAATCGCGTATTCCAGTTTTTTTTTGTCAAATAAGCTGACGTATATTAAATGTAGAAAAGCTTTTTTTTTCCCAATATTGTTTTATTTTGTAGTCTATGCAATTTTTACATACAAAATAAGCGTATAGATTGTCTTCTATTCAACTGCTTTGTACACCTAAATTCGTTTTTACTAAGTGCATACCCAAGTGTTTTCTTTTCTCTTTCTCGCGGCTGTAAATAGTCAAGTGTACTTTGCACAAAAGTTAACATACTTTTATTTTTAGTCTGTTTTGGAATATATACTTACAGATTCAAGTGGAGCCTGTTAGATGCAAGTGATGTCAGAAATTGTGTTTTTCATTTTTTGCACGCTATCGTTCAAGAACAAAAATCGCAAAGCAAACACGCTTTCAAGGACGCTGTGGTGACATTTCAAGGGAAACAAACAGGAAACTACTCTCAATGTTAACGTTCAAATATTGGTGGAATAAATACGAAACTTGAGTAGCAAAATCAAACATTAAGGCTTTCTTGAATTGGTCCGCAGAATGGCCCAACTTTAAATTGTCAACTGAAAAAAAGACTTAATCTTTTGCAAACCATATAAAAGGATACAGCGCTTAAGGAAGGCAGTTCTTAGCAGCTTGCTTTTGAATGGTCACCGTAATTTTTAGGACTTCATCCACAAATTAAAGAATATAGAGCCAGCTCGTTTAGCATAATAAATAACATCACAGGGAAGTACTGCTCTTTAGCTTTCATCTGAATGGTCACACTTTGGTATTTCAACCATAAACCAACGCTTAAGAATTAGAACCTCGCAGTGTAACATCGATGAACAACAGCGGAGGAAAGGTCAGCTTGTAGCAAGCATTTACATGCTGCGTCTACAAACGACACAAACAGATGCGCTGTCCAAATTGCTCTCTCTTTAGCGATCGCATTTCATGAGATGCCATCGACAGAGTCAAATGTTAGAAACAGGTGGTAGAGCTAGTGGTCGTCTGGACTGGAAGGCTAAGAAACAGTGCAGAGTGGCCGGTTCAAGTGAAAAGGGCTTGGCTCAGCTAAACAGCGTTGAGCGGAAACAACGTTTCGTGTAGGATGGATCCGAGCAGCTTTCGCGTTTCTAAAGCAAATTTGCGTGCGCAAAGCAAACATGTTTTTGACTTGATTTAAAACATTATCAGTCGCGTCCTTAAGCAAAATTTGTGTTCGCAACATATGTAAATTTCTTGTGGCCAATCCTGGAAAGTCAGTCAAATGTTTCCGCTCTGTGCAGCACAGTTTCGACTCTATCTCCTCGTTAGCTAGGCCCTTGTGCGGCTTTAATCAACGTTTCCCCGAACGGTTTTTCGTTCGATCCTTTCCCATACTTCCCTTTTAAGGTTTTTCTGATTGCGTGTCAATTTTTTTGTCTTTCGTGCAGCTTAAACTTTGATGGACTTTATTTTAGAAAACGTTTTGACTTGTTAGATAAGATTTCCGCTAATTTTCCCTGGCGACCTTTCTCATCTTTCCGCCGACTTCATATTATACAATGAGACGATATTAATCAACCTGTACGTAGACAAATTGATATTAGAAGGTGGTCATGGTTTGGGGGAAAAGAATCACCTGCTTTTTCTGTGAAAGTTAACTACGGACTGCACCGTATACGGGATCTTTTCAACCTCTTTGAACCCGCCGGATAACCCTCCCTGTTTAGCGGGATTCTGTGTGAGAGTATCCCGCCTAACCCGCGGAATCATAAGCACAAACCACTTTCGCGGCTCGCTTTCAAAGTTCGGTATTTTACTGCGGGATCGGCATCTAGCAGACTCGATGTTATATGCCCGCGGGATACTCAGTCTCAGATTTTGGCTCCAGTACATCGCACTCGTAAGGAAGGATTCTCACTGAACGTGTGAGATCACGAACGGGCGCGTCGTAGGTTCAAGCTTCGTATTCAAGTTTCGTTATTTGCCCCGCGGGATCATTATTAAAGACTAGCTCTCGACCCGCGGAGTGATAACTCCACGTGCACGCATTGTTTCGAGGTTCTGTTACTTTTTTTTTCGATGCAGTGTGATATTTCCTCAAGGAATAAAACTATCGAGAAGGGAAAGGGGCTTCGGTATTAATGGTCTTTCTATCTACGATATAAATATCGATAGTACATATAATTGGCACGTTTTTGTAGGTTTGTTCGTAATTGTTTGTGAGCTATTATATACAATCCAAACGCCCTGCTTTAGGCTTCGTTGTACACTTCATTAAGCCAGCTTGTTGGAGAACTGTAATACCTTTCAACTAGCGCGTTTGTGCCTTTTAGAACAGTAATAGAGTTTAGACAAGGTTAGATCTTGCTATTGATCATTCCAAGATAACAAGATAAGAGTGTTATTCTCTTCCCCACTGTTCCTTCTGTTTTCCCCTTTCTTTCTATCTTTCTTTCTTTCTTTCTTTCTTTCTTTCTTTCTTTCTTTCTTTTTCTTTCTTTCTTTCTTTCTTTCTTTCTTTCTTTCTTTTTTCTTTTTTCTTTCATTCTTTCTTTCTTTCTTTCTTTCATTCTTTGTCTCTCTTTCTCTCTCTTTCTTTCTTTCTTTCTTTCTTTCTTTCTTTCTTTTTTTCTTTCGTTTCTTTCGTTTCTTTCTTTTCATTTCTTTTCTTTTATTTTAATTAAGCTGTTTATGCAATCTGCGTGAGGGGGTCTACTCGGTCCCTCCTTTTCCTCGAGGCCTAAATCGTGACTCCTCAGCATTGCCGGTGTTTACGAGCTACGCGTTTTTCAAGGACATCAGCAGAGAAAATGAGAAAGTGGGGCTTAGTAGTACTTTCTTTAGGATCAGTGCACATGCACCTATTTCAACGGCTTTCGGGATTGGTTCAGAATGGAAATGGGTCCAAACAAACGTAATACAAAAACTCTGGACCTTAATCGCATTGCTATTTAGTTGCATCGTTTGCCGATCCAGTGAAATAGACCTTTCTCCAAAATGGCGGCCGCATATTAAAAGACGTTAAAGTGAAAAACGTCTACCAGCATTAGAAAGAGCACCTTTAGTTTAGTAATCCTACAAAGATTCAGCATATCAGATGTTATATATTGGCTGGGAAAACGTAAGTTGAAAACTGAAAAATTTGCAGACGTGCGGATGACTAGGAGTATGACGTATATATACCCCAGTCGTACAAACTGAGTTGTTTTTTTTTGGTTGTTGTTTTTGCTGTTGTTGTTGTTGTTTTGTTTTGTTTTGTTTTTTTCACGTCTCACAGACGTAGTGCGACAGTTTCTTTGCAACTCACCCCTTCATTAATTTCTTTTCCCAAGTTCGATTGTATCCGCAAAACTGACAAAAAGCATTTCATCTTTCATTTGAATGGTCCGCAGGGTCAATCAATTGACAAATATGTAAAACATTTAAAGATCAAAGAACGAAAAGAAAGGTTGAAAAATTCAGGATGAAACGGAGTTCGAACCCATGACCATATCAATTGCCCCGCCATCAAAACCAAGGGAGCTGGTCTTTTTTCGTGTTCGTGATACACAAGCTAAGAAGTCGAGGACCGCTCAGTGTGCTAGCACAACGTGAAAGTGAAGCGATTGTACGTTGTATTTTAATGTTTTGTTCCTTGCTGTTGTTGATACAGAGAAAATAATTTCGGAGACATTGATTAAATAACGGAATTGATCTTGTTAGCATAAAAAGGGTATGTGCAGACGCTCTTTTTCTTTTCTTGAAAGGATAAAGAACACCGATTTGAAGTATAAACAAAGATTACGTGCTAGGAAAGAACACTGCAGAAGTTATTTGTTCCGTTCGAAACATCTTTTCCAAACAAAGTAAAAGTTAATTTCCTCAAATAAACATCACAGGAAATTAGGCTATTGACCATTGCCGTCATTCAGGCAAATAGTTTTTGAAGTTTAATTTATACTAACATGTTTGCGGGTCGAGATTTGATGGAGGCATGATTGTATTGGCATAATTTCAAATGGCAACAGTAGAATCAGTTTCAGTATTACCGATTAAGCTTATGAATATTGGACAGGATAGAATGAGCACGTATGATTGAAGCGCTTGGCCATAATAAAGTGCGTCAGCCAAAGTAATGTTTTATCTTCGGTAGAAAACTCCTTGCGTTATAGTTTAAGGGGAAATTAATCCTGGTGTAACTCCAAGTTCTCTTAACGTTCTTTTCAAAAATGCGTGCTAATCTTAGCGAGAAAATCTGTTTCTATGTTATGGACTAAAAGCCTAATTCGACGATGATTGTCAGTTAAGTGTTAAGCTGTAGCCAGAAGCGAAGCTGGAAATTCCCCACGCCAGTCAACTCGTTCGACTTAACATGAGGGTGGAAATCAAAACTCTATGCGGTTCGGCTGAGGTAAATTGGCTTTAAAAGCGTAATCGTATCCTTGTCAATTCAACTGTAATTTTAACCCTACGGTGCAAGTTCTAAGGTAGTAGCCGCTTGGTCCGGAAAATTCGCTGCCTTATTGCGAAAACGTGTTGTGTGGCTATACTATCTCTTGTAAATGCGGGGGCGAAAATGCTCGCTGTTCTTTTCCATCTGTGTTTTTTTTTTTTTTTTCTTCCTTTTGATTAAATCTAGGCAAAAAGTTAACGGAATATTTCAAATCGTGAAGTTTACGATCGTTTTAAAAAGCGATGGACATGTCACAATGTTGATGATCGCCTATAACGGAACCAGAGTTTTCACTTTAGAAAATGGTCCCGAAGTGGACCGAAAAAAAAATGATATTTAACGAACTATAGCCAGTACACAAATTATCTAAAATACTAAAAATACATACATTAGCTGAAACGCGGCTTAAGCCGAAAGGCCAGGCTAAAGATAGCAAAGGAAACTGACCTCCCTCGGGGTGTTATCAGATGCGTCCAAGCGATCGACTGAGGTCCGTGTTCCTTTTCTAAGGAATTGCGTGTGCGAGAGATTCTTGAAGAAATAAAGGCCGAACGTGATCGGTTTTCTCATTGGGTATTTGTATTATTCATTGTGTGGAAACACCGTTTAAACTATGGCTGGATAGTCTGGTTCAAAACTCGGCAATGAATAAAGATAATTATGTTACTCCCACGAATTTTTGTTGCGAAAGATGTTCAATACATCTGCCTGCGTAACATAGCTTGTCAAATGATTTGGCTTGCCACTATAGCGAGAAGCAGCTGTCGGTTCTACTTTCCACAACGCTTCCTTGCAACGCCTTAATACAGCAACAGTTTTTCGGACGCTTCGCAGTGAAACAGATGTTAATATGCTGCTACTTGTATTACAACGTTTTGTGGCAGTGAAGTCCCGTCTACAAGAAACGTTGCCCCGAAACATTTGTGAAGCTGCTTGCCCGTGTATGGAATAATTTCCTCCAGAAACGAAGGGACGTTTAGGAACTTCCCCCAACTCGCAACACGGTTTGTAAGCGCATCCAGAATATTTGTCGCAACAATGTTGGACTTTGAAATGATGAATATGTCGGTGGTAACGCCAGGATACTTGGGCCTCGTATTAGTCAAGTTCAAGCTGTATTGGTCTTGGTCTTATACTTAGCTTTTACTTGATAGTTTTCGCGTTTAGAAGAAGTTTAGAAGTCTTAGACTAGTAATGCATTTTTCATCTATTAGGGTTAGTCTTCTCCGTTATGTATGTATAAACATGGGGCTAGCGTGTTTCTTTGATTTAAATAAGGATTTAAAAGGAATAATAAAATAGATAAATAAAAGAAATCCGAGTGCTCCTAACAGAAGTCGAACCTTTGAGCTTTCGACTACTAGTTCGGATGCTCTAACATTGAGCTACAGGACACTCGTGGTAGCCCGCCGGCTATTAAAGTAGTTTAACTTTCTAGGCTAATAATGTCTGCGAGAACCTATCGCTCTGTGGTTAAATCACCTTCCCCTTTCTACAGGAACGCGCACTTGCCGTAACAGAGCTGGGCTCGGCGCTCAAGTTTGAAACAGATGAGCCTCATTTTGTCAGTCTGGGTGGAGGACGGCTTAGTATTGGCGTCACTCTGTGCCCGATTAAACGAGGTGGGTGTTAAAACAAGCTAGGTGAGATCGTGGACTGATCTTACAGTCAAAAGCGTCCTTGCTGGTCTAAGGCATTATGCACCTGCGTTAGGCGTTTGGATAAAAATGAATACTTGAGCTTCGAGTTTTTGCTGGTTGTAGTCTTAAACTTCTCCAGAATCGCGGAGGCAAATTCAGGCAGCTTAAAGTAAAAGCAAGTTTTGCGGAAATGAAATGTCCCCGGCTGCTCCCGCCCACTCCTTTCGCAATGTTACAAGGTTTTATTTCTTCGTGTGTTGCTTTACCTGACACCGCGGAAAATGGAAAATTTGCAGACAATTGTAATACTAGGGATGTAAACTGTATTCCGAATTTTAAAACTACATGGAAATTCCACTCTGACCTCTAGCTAGAGTTGCTACATGATCACGTAAGTTCCCTTCGAGTTCTCAGCCTTGCTTTTTCAGTATCTACTAGATTGTTTGCATCCTGCCGTTTGAGATTTTCAACGATTTTGTTTTGATTTGCTCATACAAAAAGGTCTTTAAAGTTCTGCTATTGTAGCCAGTTGAGCTGTTCTTACTTTCGGAGGGAATATTTTGAGGACATCGGGATGCTTGTGCTGTAATACCGCGTGTGCTATTCTCATTGTTGTTGGTGTTTTTTTTTTCCTTTTTGCAGGGAAGACCATTATTGGCGTTTCAACGGACACATGTAAACCAGATATTCAACTTAGGGGGAAAGGAATTGAACCGTAAGTTGATGTCTATAATGAGTTGCCATGTTTCTTTGTTAACGTCTTCTGACCGAACCGTATAGGTTTTTGACACCCATTGAAAACAGTTTGGAACGTACCACGTGGTACCGGCCTAAAAGTCTAATGCGGTCGGTCAGGCAGCCAAGCAACTAGCTAGTCAGCCAACTAGTCGATCAATCAATCCATCAAGCAATCCATCAATCAATCGAACAATCATTCAGCCAGCAAGTGAACTGCCATTGTCAGTCAGTCAGTTGTAAGAAGGAATTCTGATCAGACTAATTAACATCTCCGCAATAGTGCAACGGATCTGACACAAACCGAAGAGAGAGTTTCTAAAAAGGAAGTTTTAAATATAGCGGCGCGATGCTGTGGAACCAACTCGCAAATAAAGCAAAATTAGCGGAGTCGATTTCTTCATTTCAAAAGTACATTAAAACGTGATTGGGTCGTACCATGCTGTATAGACGACTCCGGTATTAGTCAAGTTCAAACTTTGCTAGTCTTAGTCTTATACTTAGTTTTTATTCGGTAGTTTTCGTGGGTAGAGGAAGTTTAGAAGTTTTACAGGGTTCGTACGGGTCATGGAAAACCTGGAAAGTCTTGGAATTTAAATGTTTCCGTTTCCTGGCCTGGAAAGCCATGGAATTTAACTGTCGGTCATGGGAAGTCATGGAAAATTATAGTTGTGTGTGATAGGTAAATTATTGCAGATGTCGAGGCGATGACAAAATAAAATACAGGCGAGTTATGTCTGAATATACTCGAGAACAAGGACGATTTTGACAATTTTCGAAAGCGACAGCTAAACTTTAAGTCATGAAATTGGAAAAAGTCGTAAAAACGGTCATAGAAAGTCATGGAATTTGAAAAACTCTTGAGAGTACGAACCCTGTTTTAGACTGGTAATGTACTTTTAATGTTGTGTTATTAGGCTTAGTCTTCTTTTTTACGTATGTACAAACACGTCTCCCATGCAAACCACCCAAGTGCGGTTGGAGCTAGCGTGTTTCTTTCATTTAAATAAAGTACACCATACCATATACCATCCGTCAGTCCGCACCTCCACCAGTCAGTCATCGGTCGATCGATCTGTAACTTATTAGGCCGAGTTGTTCGAAGGAGAATGAGTAAAATACTGTTGTTGTTTGGTGGTTACGTGTGAGCAAGAGAGTTGCTAGGATGGTACCAAGTTTACGCGCCGCGAAGCTTTGATTAGCTTTACTTTCGCATCTTCCAACATGCCAGTTCACCTTTACAATCCTACTGTCAGGTTGACGGGGACGATAATTTTATATTTTGTTTTATTGCAGTGAGCACTGCATTGTAGAGTACAATGGTGATGCGGTGGTTATGTATCCCAAAGCAACTCTATGTTCTGTGGATGGCATTCCAGTTTCCGAACCAACCAGGTTGCCACAAGGTACACGCTTTCGCCCTCCCGCTGGCTCCAGTTAAAAGGGCTATGTCACGCAATTTTAGCGAATTTTCTCGAATCACAAGATGGCTATGAGATAGAATAAAACATCACAGTAATCCCTTAAGAATGTAGAACAACGCAAAAGAAATACAGCAAAGCCAAAGAGGTACACGGGTGGCCAAAAAAATTACATTTAGGTAATCTTGGCTGAAAAAAGTCGGCCCAGCGTATTTCAAGTTTATTTCAATTCGCTTGGGTAATGTTCGTTTATGCTTGGAATCGTCTTTTTTGTCATGTAACAAAGGTAGTATCGGTAATGGAATTTTATATTCCTGTTTTCTAGCGAACTAAAGATTTCGTTAACCACTGGCTGCAAAGTACCGTAGCGTAGCCCCTTTAACGCGTGCTTTTACGTCACGTTTAGTTTATTTATTTATTTATTTATTTATTTATTTATTCTTACCTCTAAAGAATATCACATTAAGAGCAAATCTTAATCAAAAGCAGTCAACACAGCACGTAGGAATTTTTTTTTTCTTTAAAATCGTCGTCCACTGATTAAAGGCGTTGAAGAGGTCTGCCAGCAGTACTGGAAAACGGGCTTGACGTAAGCTCAAGCGCAAGCGCAAAGGTCGTATGTTCGAATCCCATCTGGGGCTCGGATTTTTTCCGAGTTCCCAGTTGAAGATGCATAATATATCTTTCATGCAAAAATCAAAATTTGTACTTTTCTTTCTCCTTGGGCTTACGCTTGCGTTCTCTTGCGTTGTGTGAAAACGGAACATGAGCACAGCTCAAGCGCGTATGTTCCTCCAGTGAAAACACCCGTCCCAGATTCCACTCGCAGCGCTCCATTATATGAGAGAGAGCATGGCCGGCGAATCCTTCGTCCCCGTGCACTGGTTGTGCTTGCGTTACAGTTCGTTTCCACTTGACATGAATCTCTTATGCTTGCGCTTTTGTTTGCGTCAGTAGCAATCTCGTACCCAGAGTCCTCAGGCCCTTTGGTCAGCGGGTTGTCGCCAGGAGAGACTCTGGGATAATGAAAAAAATTCAAATTTTTTGATTGGCTCTTTCTTAACAACTTCTAAAGAAACCGTCCCAGATTTTGTGTGAAAATGGCGTCCATTATCCCAGAGTCTCTCCGGGCGCCCACCCGCTGACCAAAGAGCCCGAGGACTCTGGGTACGAGATTGCGTCAGTAGTGAAAACCAGGCTTTAAGGGTTTCACCCAGAGACACTTAAATCATAGCCACCTTGTACCAAATTAACAACAGTAGACAAAACCACTTCCCACTAGTTTTTTTTTTAAACTTGTGTGGTAACCAGATTCCAATAGGCCAGTTCCGAGTTCACTTCAGCCCCGTTTTCAAAGTGAGTGTAACTGCGGGCTCTCTTATGAAGAGTTTTGAAATTGATATGCGAAGTGAAACTAATTGCCATCGAAAAACTTTCGTACTTAGACTCACCTTGAAAGCGAGGCTGATATTAACTTGGAGATGGCCTATTGTTCCTTGCTTACCCCCAAGAGACGTCTATGAGGTGACATTAAAAATCTTCCCTTCCCTGCTGTGGGGCCTATTTTATATTCATACTAGCTAGATACTAATCACCCTTGCGTAAATATTATTCCACACGAGTGGACGCAACTTGTATAGCGCCAATCTGCAACAACGTAATGACGGAATTCCTACATCAATTTGAAGCTTTCTGCTGTGTAGCGACTGTGTCCTCACTCGTAAGTTTGAGTTTCAAATGGTTTTTACCGAGTTAATTGTTATTCGTAAACCACTTTCCGTTCATACCTCGGTAGTTTGGTTTGTTTACTGAGTTTGGAATCCGCTCTCGCGCCAAAATTTTTGTACCAATTTGTATTTCTTGATTAGCCTGAAAGCAGTGCTGCTTAAGCCTTCTTAATCGGCGTTCAGATGAATTATCTCAAGCAAACTAAGTTCCGCCTTTGGTGAAATGGCGTTTAATTTATTTGTTGCGGGTTACTGTTTAATAAATAACACAGTTATTGTGGGTTACGTCTCTTCAAGCGGTATTATAGAAATGGCTTAAATCCCGCCATTAGAAACTCGTGTGTATTTTAAACATTGCTATTTTGTTTCCGCCTCGTACTTTTCCCTTGCTAGTCATTTGTTACATTTCATTTTGATTTTCGTACTAAACTGCTTTGAATGGAAATATTAACTTAATTGGTTAGGGTTTTGCGGTGGACTAATTTGACTGAATGAATGGTTTCTCTAAACAATTTTGAGCCCGTATGTGCATTTAATTGCGTGCATCGAAACTGTCCCACCTTTCGAAACTTTTGATTCGACTTCAATCAGTTTTCCTCTTGTTTTCGTGTCGAGAAACGAAAAATTGTTTTGTGTCGTGACGTAAGTCCCCAACATTTCTTGTTTCGCGTGTGGTGAGGCAGTCACCCAAAATAGTGCATTCAAGTTGGCGGACTTGCTCGTTTTATCGACGTTTTGCGATTTTACGTTGCAGTTCTGTAAACGAACGAAGAGCGTTATTCTTTTTGCCTGCATAATAATCACAGAACGTTGTTGTGAATTCTTGCCTTCAGGCTTTCTTGGGAACTATTTATTGTTCATGATGGATTTTGAAATTCATCTTGTGCACGCGCAATTGTTTAACTATAATTAAATATAATGCTTCTAGCATAGTTGCTTTCAATACGCTTATCAAGTGAGTCCTTAAGCGTGATAGGAAAGTACTGCTTGGTAACGTTCTTTTGAATGTCCACACTTGAGAATCCCATGCACCCATGCATAGACTCAAAGAATAGAACAACTTTTAAATGATCAAAATAACCGCCAAGGGGCTTTCACATCAATGTTCGCTAATTACGATATCATTCGAATAATATCCTTGCACAGAAAAATTAAAAAAACAAAACAAAACAAAAGGCACCAAGGGACAGTACTACACAACATCAGGAGCTCCTCGCAATGTGTTACATTTTACTGATGTTACTTTATGCAGAAACTCAACGAGTAGAACCGACTTTTACAACGCGATAAACAACAACAAGAAAGTACTTCTCGGCTCACACTAGGATTTTATCCTCAGACTGAAAGATTAAAAGCGCATTGTACAGCATAATAAACAGCACTAAAGCAAAGTACTGTTCGGTGGCTTTCGTTTGTATGCTCACACTTTAGTCTCAGAAGTTAGAACTGCTTTAAAAAGTAGGACCGTTGGGGACAAGCCTAAAAGGTCTTTGGAACGTCTAGACGTCGGGATTTATCACCACAGTTACATCCTTGTTTCGTACGATTTAGTGGTAAGGAAGGCGTATTGAATGAATGAATGATAAGAATGATTTGCGCATTTGTCTGCTCATTTTCCCTCTAGAAAAATCACGCGATCACGCTATCATGTCATGCGATTTAAACATTGTGTATTCAGTCACGCAGTGATTAGGGAAATGGTCATCGGTTAATTGAGTGGTGGTTTGTACTTCATGTACTTCATATCATATTTTAGCGAGATCGCATTGGTCAGTTCCAGTGATCCGCTGGAGGGCAGACAACTGAATTGCGTCACTGTTGACCAAGTTTTTTTGTTATACAGAGTAGATTTGATTTTGCCTTGGACCTGTTAGTAATAGATCACAGAAGACGTCAAAATTGGGGCTAACAGCAGCGCGTTCTTTACTTGCTTTCACGTCTTCTTTGATCCACTACTGAACGGACGCGCTGCAAAGTGGAATGTATCTTCTTGTTTGTTTGTTTTTTTTTAATCACTTATTTTCTACAAATTAAAAGACAAAAAAATTAGAAACTTTGGAATTTTGTCTCCGCGCTCAGAGAGGATCATGAAGATCTTCGTTCAGGGAATGAAATAGTTTTCTTACTTTACAGGTTGTATGATTTGCTTGGGAAAATCGAACTACTTTCGTTTTAACCATCCCAGAGAAGCGAAAAGGATAAAAGAGTCGCACCCGGGAAACCGGTTTTCTATTGTTCCTGACCAGTACTACCCAGGTAAGGACGATTAATGGACGTACAATCCGGGTCAAAAGACTTCGGGACACTTGTCAAATTTTGGGCGAAAAGTAGAGAATTTACTGTACATGCTTCCATCGCTTTATGAGCAACGTGTGTTCTTCTTTCGCTGCCTTTTTCGCGCCCCCTCCCCCCCCAGGCAGGCAATGTTGAAACATGCCAGCGATCGATGAACGGATCTTGATTTTGGTGATCGTGAAAAATCAACATTGCAATGGGGGGAGGGGGAAAAGCGGGAATTGTCCCAACAGTTTTGACCAGGATTGTAGCTTGAACGGAAGGGCGTTTATTCTTTTTCAAGATGTGTGCATGGGCTTGGTTTTATTTTTTTGTATGCGCGTGCCCTGATGTATACTCAGTGGCTCAATGACTCGGGGCGTGAGTTTGTAAAAGAAAAAAGTTGCGTATATAATATTTAAAGTCACGCTACACAACTGAATTAAAAAAAAATGGGGAAGTACTTTTTTCTTGTCTCAAGGCAAACAAAAGATCCTCCAGTTTTTCAAACGCTGGTGGTAGATCTGTAAAGCAGAGTTCAGAATAATGTTTGGCGGAGTCTTTTTCATTTCGGGTTTCTTTGGCGTTGACATATCCATTTGTGGCAACAACATTGACAACGTAAGTTCACTTGATCAAAAAGTACGCTTGCTTGTCAATTTACACGTTCACGTTCAGAACAAGACCTGTTCGGCTATCTGGTCTCCTTCACAGTACTGCTTGAGTGGTGTCACCCAAGAAGAGAACTGGCGGACTTTTCTCTTTGATTTTGTGCAGCTGGCCTAAATTTATTAACGTGTTTTCGTTTGTTTGTTTGTTTTGATTTATTTGCCACACAAAATAATACAATACAATAAACTAAGTAAAAATGAGTTGAGGAAAGATTACAAGCCAAAGTGGCAAGGAGACCAGAAAGCTTATAAGAGATTAGGCCTCCTCGAACTACAAATGGCGTAGAAAACGACGGTCGACTAAAAGTAGAATAAGCAATATGTAATGGAGACTATAAGCTTTTTCGTAAAGGAACATATGGAAGTAGAGTTTTGTTAAGTTGATTGGTCTTTGTTTCTTTCAATTGATGTTTGTACAGAGTCTATTCCTCACTTATACTAATTTTTACCTTTAGATGTGGAACTCGCCATTGAACAGTACAAGAAGGACAAGCAAGAAAGAGAGCGACTGCAGAAAGAAAACGAACGGTTGTTGTCTCTGGAACACGAATACAAGGAGGCTGTGGAGCGAATCGAGTTTGAAAAAACGCAACTGGAAGACGGGCGGCGCCAGCTGCAAGAAATGGAACTGCAACACAAAGAAGCTGTCGACAGTTTTGAACTAGAAATCGCAGTGCAGATCAAAGAGCTGGAGAGACAACGAGAAGAGCTTCGGCATTTTGAAGAAGAGAAAGAAAAATTGATGATTCTTCAAGAAAAGTACGAAGAGAATGTTAAGAAACAAGAACAGGAGCGATCGAGCAGCGAGAAGAGGTTAATTAATCGAAACATGAATTATTTATGCTATAATTATTTTAGAACCCCCGGTATGTGTTATCATAGGTAATTCAAAAACTCATTAATATTTCATCAAAAGGTCAAAATTCAAAACGGCACGAACCTGAACGTCCGATAAAACACTCCTTGTTAGTAATATTTTCCTCTCACAATTAGAACCGTTGTTCGCACTCCAGAGGGACACGCTCATTGTGGAATGTTTTTGAAGCCGTTCAATAAGCTCGCAGGTCGTGTTTTATCGGGTTTTAGACCCGGTAAAAGACGACCTGCGAGTTTATCTAACAGTACACAGTTTGCCACGACTTGTTCTGCCCACTCTCCAATGAAGATACTCTAAAACGCGAAAGTAAGGGAAAGTTGTGCTGACAAGCCCAAGTGCTTTCTGTTGCACCACCGCCCACCTCTCCTGCTCCATTCCTGTTCAGGATGCCAGCTTATCGTAGTTTGAGGTCCGGAATGGGAAGAACACATTAATTACAATGCACGAGAACAAGTGTTGGGATTGGTTTATTCTTCAACTCCTGCTTGTGCCTCCGATAATCCAGTTTTCAGTAGATCGTGGGTGACGAAGTCAGAAGCGGAACTGTCCCCGAAAGAAAATGGAAACGTTCTGATGCTTGCGACTCCGGTTGAATCGGAATGCTTTATTAGAGTCAAATACTAGACTATTTTACAGTTCTGTGCTCATTACAAGATCTTTGAATAAAAGCGAGACAGAGTTTGACTTTGTTTTGATACGAACCAGACTTCTTTTCTCATGCAAGTCATGTTCATATGGTAACTAGTTCTTTTTAGATATGAAAAGCAGCAAGGTTTGTAGCAAAACAAGCTCAACTTGAGCCTCGCTTTTATTTAAAGGCCTACTAACTGAGCACAGCACTATAAAATGTTCTATTGATGAGAACCAGCCAACTGAAAGTCAAGTGCTGTGGTTCGGTAAAGGCGTGTCTTTTGTTACACCAGGGCTACTGTGATGAGTCCTAGCATGTGCAATCCAATTGCGTATCCGTGAAATGAAAGAAGAAAGGCTGTGTGACACAGAATTTGAAACGCTTGTTACCGTCTCACATTAATCGAAAATAATATTATTGTGTCATTAACGCAGTTAGAACTAGGATCAGTGAAAACTAAGAAGGATGGCTATAGCTGTGAATAGGCTAAGTACACGTTTATAATAACAAGGAAAAATCCGGACCTGTTGAGCTACTGGGGGACGCAATGTGATATGATTGGAGAATTTTAAGAGGAAGGGCCGGATTAAGAAAGTGGATTCAAAGCAATGGATTGGAATGATCTTGAAGCCGCGTACAATAAGTGCGTTTTTTCTTGTCCGTTAAGTATATCCAGATGCTCTTGTCTGTGATCTTTGAACACACACCGATATTCACAGTGTGTTACGACTAAGGCTCGTGATCCGAGGTCATAGTCTGTTTTTAAAGATTTGTACGTGAACTATTTTTATGACTCAATTCTTGTTGTTTGTGTTAGCCAAAGACTGCATAGTAAAAACAGTTTAGGATTTAAAGAAGGAACAGTACGTGTTAAATTCGTAACTGCTGAAAGCTCGGTATTTTTGTCATATTTAAGGCATGTTACGCAACCATGAGAAAAGCAGGCGGTGTCAAGTTTTTTGGTCGAATCAGAACAAGTTTCCCGGTTGCTCATTGGTTTGACTACAATATTTGACCGGTCACGGAGTGGAGGGGCATCGAATTCTCGTGACAAACCAAATACTATTGATTACGTTTACTACGACACTGCGTATAATGGTGAAACAGGCAGTTGTGTTTGAGTAGCAAATCATTCAAACGCTTAATGAATCGTTGAAGTAAGGTCCAAAGAAGAGCTTCACCAATCGAGGTAACACTGCTGTCGAAGGAAAACCGCTTGCCTTCGTCGATTTTGAAGTAGTGTCTATTTTTAGTAACAAAATATGATGGATACTTTAAGGTTAATGCCAGCCGCAAATTGATGACGAAATTACTTCCAGTGGATGTTATTATCTACGGGAATATTTGTTATTGCTGTCAGCAACGGACGGTCAAGATGGAAATAAGTACTAGCTTAAAAGGTGAACGTCGGGCGAAGGTTTTAAAGTTCTTTCCTTTGACTCGTTACAAAATATGAAATGACGTAATTCGACCTGTCCTTCGTTGTAAATCAGCTCTTTCCTTTCATCTACCGATACAGAAAGAATTGTGTAATGGCATGGGGTTTCATTTTCAATTTGACCAGACGGTGATAAAATGGGATTATTCCCGTATTTCTACGCCCTTTAATACAGGTTTACATGTCGTTGATAAGTGCATAACGTGCTGAATGTTACCGTTTTGCAGGAGACAGGAAGAGTATGAAAGGCTAAAGGCCATGAAAGCGAAGCTGGAAGGAGAAGAAGGTACAGAGAGAGAAAGAGTCGCTATTGAAGAGTTAAGACAACAACTTGCACTGCAAGAATTAAACAGTTTGGAGGAAGAACTACTTACGTACGAAAAACAACAACTTGACAATGAACTCATCGAACAAGAACGGAAGAAGCTTGATGAGATGAAACGAAGACAAACCGAAGTCATAAAACAGTTGGAAAGTGAATTGAACACTCAAATCAAGATGCTGAAAGAAGAACGAGAGAGGGAGAGTTCTAAGATTCAACAGGAGAAAGAGAGGATTCACTTGTTGGAGGAACAGCAACAAGAAGCGCTAAAACAAATTGAACTCGAGAGAAAACGGCTTGATGAAGAACGGGAAGAGGAGAAGAGACGACTGGAAGAAGAACGCGAAAGACTGAACAAGATGGAACAGGAAAGACTAGAAATGCTGGAGAATGCTGCAAGAGAGCAGGAACAAGAGAAAAAAATGATTGAAACAGAGAAGAAAAGGCTTGTTGAACTCGAGGAACAGCACGCAAAAGCCATGAGGGAAATCGAAGACACTATGATCTCAAAGCAGGATAAGATGGAACGCGAGCGCCAAATCGAGTTTGAGTTTTTCGAAACGGAGCAGTTGCTTTTAGAAGAGTTAGAACAGAAGCAACGAGAGGCTGCCGAGCAGCTGGAGAGGGAAAGAGAAGTCATACGACAACAACTAGAGAGAGAGAGGGACGAGGAGAGAAGAAAGCGCGAACGACAACAAATGCGTTTTCAAGAGCTACAGGTTCAACAACAAGAGACACTAAGACAGGCAGAAGAAGAGAGACACCGCTTACAAGCGGAGTTGAAGAGTCAGAAGGAACAGATGGCAAAGGAAAAGACTCGATTGGTGAACCTCGAGAAAGAGTACAAAAAGATAAGAAGCAGCAATGGTGCCGAAGTTCCTGCACTCCTTTCTGCGTTGAACATGCGGGATGTATCGGAGCTCGGGAAAGGGTGCTCGCTACAGGAGCGAAAAAAGCGCTTGGAAGAAGAGAAACGGAGACTAGTTGAGCTGAAAAGGGAAGCGGAAAGCTTGTGTCATGCGAAACAGCAAGAAAGCGAAAGCGGAAGTAGCGGAGACGAGCGAACGAGAGATAAGACGGCGCAAAAGCTACAGCGTGAGAAAGAGAGAAGGGCAGAGTTGGAACGAAAGCTAGCTGAATTACAAGAACAGCAGGGCAATGCAACTTTAGGAGAGAGTGGTGAAAAGGTGAAGGAGTTGGAAAAAGCGTTAGGTGCGGAGCGCACGCGAAGACAAGAAATGGAGAGAATATTGTCTGACAAGCAAAAGCAAGAAGAACTGGAGAAAGTCGCTGCCGCCGAGAAAGCTCGTAAAGAGATGATGACGGAGAAAGCTATACAGGAAAGACTTCCTCCTCAGGTTAGCCATTATCCATTTCACATTTTGGGAGCAATTTAGTTTTGCTTGGTGATTGGTGGCGAAAGTGGCGGGAAATTGTCTAGCCAATCAATCAAACTCAAACCAATCATGATACACCCAAACAACAAATGAACCAATCAGAATCCAAAGCAAGTGCGTCTGCGCAGCGTCAAGCGCGGGAAAATGCAAGCGAGCAAACCCTGGCGCGAATGTTGTTTGCTTTGTTTATTTGTTTGTTTATTGTTGTTGTTGTGGTTGTTGCTGTTTCGGTGAGACACTAACCTTGTAAAAAGGGAAAAACAGCATGCAGCTCATTCCAGCTGGCTGTGAGCTGTGCTTCAGGGTCATGCATGGACTGTATGACGGCTGCCAGGGGCGCCATGTATATATATGCTTTCGGTTCGACCTTGTTGAGCTGCGTCGTTGCTGTACTTTGCGACGGCATTAGCGGGACAGTTGATGATGATGATGATGACTCTAATAATTCGTAAGTCATTCGCCTTCGGCGAATGATTTCCGAATTCTTCTCGCGTTTTTCCAGTATCCCGCGTCGTTTATCAGCCCATAAGCCATAGAAACGTGTGGTCTATTGCTTAATTAGGTCATCTTGCATCATTTCAGGTTAAAAATGGCACCTCCCACAACGAGGATGATATTAACTTAGTTCAACACTTGGTCGCTACTGGTCATGTGTTAGAAAACTGCCCATCAGTGCGCGTGACCGCTGGCGCATGCAAAGGATACTTGTCAAAAATGGGCGGGAAACTCATAAAGTCCTGGAAGAAACGCTGGTTTGTATTGGACAGACAGAAGCGTGCCCTGTGCTACTATACAGATGAACACCACAGGGTACCTAAGGGAATTATTTATTTCCAAGCTATTCAAGACGTTTACGTGGACTTGCCGAATTCGCATAAGGGCTCATCTATGAGGACTACGTTTTGCGTAAAAACGCCACAAGAGACTTACTACGTTGCTGCGCCAAGCGGGCTGGCGATGAGTATCTGGATTGATGCTATTCTAACGGGGAGAGAAGGAGCGAATTTTTACAACTGAAACATTAGAATCCTCCGTACATAAAAACAGTTTAGGTGCATGATTGTGAGGGGTAGAAGGAAGCATACGTAAGCTATTGTTAGCTTGCGTGACTGGCTTAAGAAACGTGAAAGAGGGCTGTTACAGGGTGGGGCCGTCTCTAAAAGTTTATAGGTCACGGTGCGTCGCGCTGGACTAAGTATATTTTGCCAAATTAAAAAAGAGCGGAACCAGAAGATGAGGCGAGTTCGCGTCCGTACGTCTCCCGTCATCGCCTCCTTTTGCCCCTTCACACTGCACCTTCCTTTCTGCGCACTCTATGTCCCTCGCCGCGAAAGTTTCGGTGATTCTCTTGCCTTCAACGATACATGTCCGCCATAAATTTACGACAATCACAATGCAACTTTGGCCAAATCCTACGCTGATTTTGCGATCATCTCGGGCAAACGTTTCGTCGTTAACGAGACGGACGATTGACCACCATTCAAAAGAAAATTCATTGAAACATTTTTGACTGTTCTTTTTGCGAAATATCTATTAATTTAAAAAGAAATATATAGTAAGATAAAGGTTTTCTTTCAAATGTTCTTGCTAAAGTTAATTAGTATCACCCAACTAGTGGACTAATGCAAATCCTGCATTTTCATTGGCTACGCTACTAGATGACTATTAGTAATAGTCCTTTAGTAGCGAAAAGCGTGACGCTTTCTTTCGTTTTATTCCCAAATAAATATTTCTTCAACTTGCATTTGCTAACTTTATCATTGCTTTTTCTGTCCGACTAGTTGGGTGATACTAAAACAATTAGACCCTTCGCCCTCAAGGGCTACGGGTCAAATTGTTAATTATTTCCTCTTGTAAGAAGTTTCATAAAATGCCCTTTACTCACACTGATGGGATTATTCTAAAGACAATGTGTTGTACGTGCATCTAACGTTTTGGTCTCTTCTAATGGGGACTTTCTTCGTCATAACGTGATTGTTTCCAAGGTTAGAATTATATTTTAAAGTTAAAATAATAATTTGAATGAATGAAAAAAAAAAACATTACTTTAACCTGCAAACAACCTCAAATCTTTTTCGTTGTCAAGATGAATGCCTTAATTTGTAGTTAACGTATTTTGTCATTTTCTTGAAATTTCGCTTCTAGTGTCCCTTAATTGTGAGCAATACTAGCAGTCGTTGTAACATCCACTAAGTTGATGAGAGACCTTGGTCTGTTAGTGATATGACGTCACAAACTGCTTTGCAATGGCGCAGTTCTTTGAAAACATGCAGTAACCTCGTTGCCAGGCTCTCCCTTAACCCCCTCCCCTTGTCTCTCGACGACACGGGAGGAAAAGACAGAGTCTGGAAACGAGGCTATGAAAAAAGGAAAAACAAGTTTGTGATGTCATCTCGGGAATAGGCCCATGCCTCTCACTGGCTCGGCCGTGGAACAAGTGACTGTCAGTTCTGTTAACTTCACGTAGTTTGTGCGGCGCATTAAAAGTGAAATCTTGAGGGGAAAGGACAAGTATGTGCTGCAGTGTTAAGATTCAACTTCTAGGAGAAAATGATTTCGAGGTTAGGTGGACTTTAATTAATGTGTGGGCTAAATTATAAGAAAAAGGCGTTTTCTGTTGAACCATTTGTTTGTTTGTTTGTTTTTTCCTGCTTGCTTTCATCATTTTAGTTATTGTTACTTGGTTTAGTTTTTGTAAGGGTGTCAGTCACCAAAAAGAAAAAATAAATAATGGTTGGTGTTTGTAGAACTCCCGTTCCTCAAAGGTATTAAAGCTAACAAGTCTGGATTTTACGTTCTTCAGTTTGTATAATCTGGTATTAAAGCAACAAACAAGAATCGTGTGACTTAATGATCTTTCTACTGAAGGTACTTTCTTTGTTAATGAGGAAAGCCGGTGTACGTAGTATCGTTGAAACGTTTTTGTTTCAGTGGAATAGTCAGGACAGTTTAGGATAATTTTCTTCGCACAGTGAAAAAGTAAAATCACCATACACATGATAATAAACAACTCCAGAGCAAAGTACGGCTCAGTAGCTTTCATATGATTTAGTTATACTTAAGGATTCGTGTTCCGACAACGTAAACCAACGTAAAGAAACAGTGATTGGTTACGCAATCCCCATTCTCGTCCCCAGAGGCCGCGATTCTTTCGGTCAGCACCAAGAATAACGACCTCTGGCTGGTTCCTAACCGCAGGAAGTGCGCGAATTATGAACTTCCTGGTTCTTGTGCGCAGCCTCAGAAATTCGAAATCTTAGTGGTTGTCAACGTTTTGAGGAATAGACCACCACTGACAGTTCCTTATTCTTGGTGCTGTCCGAAAGAATCGCGAAAAAAAAACTCAATCCTTAATTCAGTCAGCTTTCTTCATTACTTCAGTATCCTTTGGGCTTACAACGTCTTTTTGCGATTCAGGTACGCAATCCAATTTGGAGTATTTTCTCTCTGCTTTAAACGCCAGCTATCCCTGCAGTAAAAATAAAGATAGTGCGCTTAGAAACCGGAATAATATACGGGGTTCCTTCCATTCCGTCCAGTGTGTACTTAGATTGTCAGACATGACATGTTGTAAAGACTGCAGGTCGTTGATAGAATTAATACATGACAGATATTTTTGTAAGACTGTGGTGTTACATGTATTTGAATCGATAAGAGGATAATGTATGTAGGATAATGTAATAGAGTAGACTTAGTAAAAGGCACGGCCGTAGCGTAAATATACAGACAATCGGAGCTAAAGTGTTGAAACATTTTAGCGTAACAAATGCTTTTTTTTAAAAGGTGTCGTTTCTTAGCTGAAAGAAAAAAAAGACACCCCTCCCCCCTCTTCAATGTTGAAACACGCTTCGTGGACACTGTGGACACGTGGGGGGAGGGGCGGGGGCGAAATATTGGAATAGAGGAGATGGGAGAATATGCGTGCTGAAGGACAATGATTCTTTTGTTTTTGTGTTGTTGTTTTTTTGGGGAGTGTCTCAACTACTTTCGTCCCAGATTGATCGTGCGGTGTGTAGCATCGAGGGTCCTTCTTTTCTGCATTGGTTAAATGAGCCCAAGTGAACGTCTACATAATGAGGTGAACGAAGTCACAGAAACCTAGCCTACGGCGAACAGGGGTTATTTAGTGCGTTCTTGAGGTGAGCGAAGGCAGTCGCGAGGCGTACGCTAAGCGCGAGTGAGATCGCAACAGGCCAGGAACGAAACAAAATTAATCTCCTGTTACGCGTTTTGAAGAACATTGACAACTGGATTTCCCCACCCACAAAAAAAACATACAAACGATTTTGACTGACGACTGTGGGCAGGAGACTGTTACTTTTCCAGTTTGCTTTCAACCTGTTTTCCTTTTTTTTTTTCCAATGGATCTTTGCTGTTTACGCGCATTATCTCTTGCTTTAGACTTTTTTGACGGTTATCCTTCCATTGTCTTTCCCACATCATAATTTTCAATTGTTGGAAGCCTAGTAAAAAAATCCGACCAACAGTGTTTTCATGGTGGCGTTGCTTTCGAGACTTTGTCAGATAAAGCCGCCAAGTCATCCATATGCCAAAACAGAGTGCAATCTGAAGGAAACAGACAAGACGATTTTTGTAGAATTGCCCTTCATTACGGCAACAGATGCTATCACAGTAAGTCCAGTTTGTGGTCTCGCGTGCAAACGCGAGATTGCCTCATTTGTGTGTCGAAACCACTGATAATTTAACTTGAAAAAATTGCCAAGAATACTAACCATATCAGTAAAAGGGCAGCATAATTTTCCAGTTCCATTTTTAATAAATTATAGGTAAACAAACTTCAGTAAAAAATGCCTTTGACTTGGGTGCTGAGAAAACACACAATGGACTACTACTATTTTACACCAATATATGCAAATATATTAATAACTATTACACTACAACTGTACAGCTCCACGTATCATGGATATAAAAGTACTCCTTAGTCTGTTCTCTTCTTAATTTCAATAAAATATTGTGCATTTAACTCACTCTCTCTTAATAAGGACAACTGCAAAATGCCAGGAATACTCCCTTTCTCATCCATTCAAACCAAGGAAGAGTCTTTCAAAACCCAATCTGTTCTCCACTTCATAGGGCCAGCCAAATCATATATAGCTTGCTTCTTATAGGTGTCTCGCCCAAGACGAGAGCACTGGATTCACTTAAAGGGAACCTCCACTCCTAAAGAACAATAACTTTAGAAGGAAAGAAATTATGTTTACAATCAAATTTGCTTGAAATGTTTTCATAGAAAGCATCTGCAGGGGAAAAAACTCAATTCTACAATCGCTTGTTTTCAGTTTAAAATTTCACAGGTGCCGCCATCTTGAATAATTGTGACGTAACTTGGTTGCCCTTTTGTTCTGACATAAAGAGCTTTTGTATAATAACAATTGCGCAACCAACTTACGTCAGAATTATTCAAGATGGCGGCGCCCGGGAAAGTTAAAGGTGGATATAAGCCATTCTAAACTGAGTTTTTTCCCCACACAAACGGTTTCTTTGAAAATTTTTTAAAACAAATTTGATTTTAAACATCATTTCCTGCCTTTTAAAGCTATCTTTCTGTAGCAGTGGAGGTTCCCTTATAGGCACCTCTGTCTCCTTGATGACTGATAATTAAGTGTGATTACTTGCAATGCAAATGACCTTTTAAAAATCCAACAAGGACAACAAAAAATTAATATTTACAAAGACTGTGAAAGTCTGCAAATGACTATGAGAATTTTTTTAAATTTTTTGGCCAAATAGCCAAAAACGCTATGTATGCTATCAGTTTTCCAGATAAGAGATGCATATGGGTCTTGGGTCAAGAAACCCTACAAAGCTGGACACATGAGCCAACGAATCAAGTGACAGACTTGGAAAAATGAACACAGATCCATTGGTATGGACCTATCCAGGAATCCCCATGGGAACCCTGCATCTAAAATGTATCTGGAACACTGTGCTATACATCACAACAATAATTATTATACATGCAAATGCAAACATGCATTTTGAAGTAAAAAATAAAGAGCTTCTCTCTAGAGAAATGGGGAAAGAAATGTGGAGGGGAGAAAGAACTAAGTTGCCATATTTTCTAGTGGGTCAAATACAATTTATGGCCTTTGCACAGAGGTTTGCAAATCTCTTAGCTACAAAACTGTTAGAGAAAGTAGGTAATGTCAAAGTAATATACAGTCTATTTGTATATACCCATGACAAGTATGCAACAAAACCAAAGAGGAACAGAAACTGGGCATGTAAGCCTACGAAAGATATTCAAGTTTTTGACAAAAGTGTGCAGATTTACCTACATGTATCATTTCAAAAGCCCCGACACTCGATCTACCTGTACACCGTAACTTGATGTTTGCTTTGCATATCTTATAACTTCAGAGTTGTGGGCCTGAAATGATTCATTTTTGTTCGCTTATTCACTATTCACTACTTGCAGGGTAATGTATCTTGGTAGTTTCTTGTGTTCGCCGCAGGTTTTGGCATATTCTGGATACTTGCAGTCTTGAGGTTGGACTGAAGATCAATAAGTTGTTTGACAGTCACTTTCATGGTATGCTTCTGAAGAAGAAGGTCATCTCTTTCTTGCAGGTGTGTTATGAGATCCGAGGACACCTCTATTGATGGCAATAAAATACAAAGAGTTTAAAAAATCCATTTTGTTAAGCCAAAATCAAGAGCAGTATAATTAAATTATACATACACTTGGGTACCTGAAAAAGCTCTAGAAACTGCAGAAAATTGCTGTCTAGTCTACGTGAATGAATGCTGGTTACTCAGAGCAAATTAGTGAAAAAATAAAACAGGACAACATAAATATGCACTGTTATGTTTCCTTTGGAACTGCCACAATTATATAATTAATTCCCATTCTCACTTGAGTCCTGTGTGATAGGTAAGGAAAAAATCCTTCATGAAGGTTTTATGAAGTCACTCTCCACAGCAACAAAAACAACTCTTGAATAGTGAAAAAAAAAAATTAATGTGTGCTGATCTATGTGTACTTTACCTCAAGCAACTTTTAATAAATAAACTTTCAAATTGAAAAGGAAAGTTCTGCATTAAGCCGAGATTCAAAGATTTGAACAGTTTAAAACAATCAATTCATTTCTTTTGTGCACTGTATATAAAGTAACACATACTGTTAATTTGCAACTTGAGATCATCTGTAAACTGCTTTAGTTGGTTTACATCACACTCTTGCACTGCAATGAAAATAACATGGAATTCAATGTAGTTAATGTAACTATTCTTGGTTGGCCAGTAAAACCAACTCCTGTTTAGTTCCTGTTAGTGCAAGGTACATGTATTACGATAACAGAGAAATTTCCAAAGAAAAAAAAAGGTCTAAATCATCTTTCCACCATTTTAAAACAACAAAGTATAATAATTAATCATTAAATGCCACTCAAAGATGAATAAATTACAGTACATGTATTTATAACACTAACGGCCAGATTACTGAATGATGATTGGTCAAAGAAGAAGGCAAAATGACAGTTACGTGTATATGACAATAATAAGACATTTACGTCAACTCGTCCGGATTATCCGGGAGTTTCCCGAATATGGAACGAATCTCCCGGTCTCCTGTACGGGTAATCAAATCTCCAGGATAAAAACCGCTTTGAACCTTTGAAGACTTTGCTCCACTGTAGACTCAAATCTTATCCCAAATTAAACGAATTTTGATTTTTCAATCTCCTCACCATTTCTTAATGAGTTAATCTGCATCTCTGACTTTCAAAACACACGTACGTTGACAGAAACGAAACAAAAAGGGTTTCCTTAATCTTTTGTTGTCATGGGCATATAAACGATTGTCTGATTGGATCCCCGTTTAACCAGTAAAAATTCTCGACGTAAGTGTTCTCACGCCTCTGTGTGGTGGGTTGCACCTGAGGGAAGGGGGGAGGGAAGGTTGGGGTCCTGAGGAAAAAAAAATCTCCAGATTTTAGATCTCCAGAGGTTGGCATATCTGATTAGATTGATATGATCAAGCTAAGGCTGCTGAAGTTCATGTTATGGACAAACTGCCACGAAACAGCTTTTGTAACAATCGGCCCTCATTTCAAGACAGTTGACAAAGAATATATTGATGAATTAAAAGACAACCAGGAAAATGAAAACTTGACGAAAAGCACAGACTACTGGGAGAATGCTTTCAAAAAGTGGATGGATGAATATTAAAACACTTTAGAGACTATTAATTTTTCTAAGATTATTCAAAAGTGCAAAGTGAGAAGATCAGTAATTTCACCCAATATGTACACGAGTGATCACATGCTGCTTCCTCACATCAACAATAAATTACTGTAATATCACTTGTGTCTTTGGAAGTTGCTGAAAACATGCATGACATTAATCCATAATTTTACTTGACCTCTCTGTGATTACTTAGGGATACAAAACACTTGCAACCAAACAAGTGCTAGCTACACCATTTACTGCAAACAAATGTTATTGTATAATTATCAAGATACAGACTTTTTTCTTTTTCTTTTTAATACACAATACATGAACCTCAAAATCTACCATCCTGTACCTATGACTTCAAAATAAAAAAAATGCAGTCGTCCTGGTAACATAGTGGCAAATACATGTAGATGACTTAACTGTTTTCATTGCGGCAGACAGGGATGTGGAATGGAAGGAAAAGATTGCGTATCTTTGCAAGTATTTACACAGTGGGAGATTCTAAGCCATGTACTGATTTTTCTACCATAATTTAATTGTTCGACAGAAACTGTCGATGACTCCGCATTTTGTTTCTAAAATTTAGAATTGCTACTCAATGCAAAAAAAAGGCATCTAGAAATAACGTACGTGCAAATCGTGTTCATTTTCTAATCATAATATTCATTATACTTACATTGTGTCCTAATGTGCCGAGCCGGTGTTTGACAGATCGGAAACGGTGCAAGCTTTTCTTCTCCATCTTCGGAATCAACTGAACAAATACGAACTTTTCCTCCTCGCCACTGACCGCATTCTGACTCTCGTTTCCCCACATTTTCCACTCGATATGATTCTTTACTCTCGCTAAAAACTGAATGCCCTGAAGTCCATGGTGGTCTTGCACCTTCTCGCTTTGTAGATTCGAATATTGATCGATTGGCGTCAGCGTGCGAGGATTCAACTGGAGTCCATGTTTCTGCTACGTTGTTATTCGATGATCTCGTACTTATAAATCCTTTGACTCGATCCTTCCATGTTTTCTTCGGCTGAGGAAAGAAGGTTCTTTTCATGATCGCGTCCCATCTCTCTAAGCAGACACGATGTGCTAACGATGTCTCTGGGGGTGTAGGACTACCTGGAGAAACATTTTCCCCAGTGGAAAACTTCTCGCGTAAAATACAGGAAATCAATTCCTCTCCAGTTTCTTGACTGCAAATCTTGCACAGTTTGCTGTCGAGGCTTATGGTTTCAAAGTCATCCATGGCCATTCAAAGAGCAACAAAAACAAAAACAAAAACACATGCACAGCGGTACCGAACTGGAATATTACTGCAGACAGCACAATACTATAACGCTCATAAATACGTCTTTTGTAGGAGATCAAAAAGTATCTTCTACACGTAAAGCATGCCAGGAATTTTTCAGTATCAGGATACGCATAACTTTATAATATGCTTCTCCTAAGAACCAAGAAAAACACGTTTAAACAGCGAAAATTCATCACTTCCTCTCATTGTTCTCACGCTTTTTTGTTGTTAAACATCTCCCTTGATACCTTGCGCGCTTATAAAAATGCGTCACATGTTACGTCACGGCAGAAAATGAGAGGCGTTCACGTGGGAGGCGTTCGTCGATGAATCATGTTTACCGATGGTCACGAACTGTTTACTAACCAAACAAATAAAAACGCAAATTTATCCACTCAGTAAACGTACAGCTTCCGCCTACTGGTGCTATTTTTATGCCCAATTTCTCGTTCCGACATTATTTTCGTTCAAATTAGGATCCGCACTACTTTAAATTACTCGACCTAACAACAACAAGCTGATCCTGGCTAAGGCCGACTGCAGTTAACGATAAGATCGTAATCCGAACTCGTAAACGGATAGAGTCCGAAGTTTTGGCCCCAGTTTTCGGTTGATCTGCGATCCACGGTATTTTTCAAATACCGTGAATCCGTTTATATCATCGCAAAATTCAGCAATCAGTGCTATCAAAATCCGCCGATCCGTGC
Source organism: Astreopora myriophthalma (assembly GCA_014634185.1). Lineage (NCBI taxonomy): Eukaryota > Metazoa > Cnidaria > Anthozoa > Scleractinia > Acroporidae > Astreopora > Astreopora myriophthalma. The sequence continues at coordinate 1,638,469 of BLFK01000566.1, read as the reverse complement.
ACCCATTCACGCCCTCTTCGTACTGCATGTGTCATAAATTGATAAAATAAGGATTAAAGCCTCCATGTATGTTTTTCATGAGAAGTTACCTTTTTTATTTGCATTAACTAAGCCTCTAAGTTACTATCAAATATTTGGATACTTTTTCTGATGTAATTTTTGTTTTAAAGCAGTACAAGAAAGATGACTAAAAGAACAAAAATTGAGTGTAAAAAAGATCGGCCACCAAGCTCGTTTAAGGTTAAGGTCGATGAAAAATCCCTTCAAGTTTTCTCCGTGCGCACTTGTGATGTGCAATGAAATACTAAGGAACCAACGTAAAATGACTTCATGTTACCTTAACTCTGGCTAATCACATACGACTGACGCAGGAACACAAATAAACCAATCAGAACCCAACACATGTAGCTGCAAAGGGCGTAAAGAAGCTTGCGCGCAAGTGCACAAGACACGATTGGCTTAAGCTTTTCTTCTAATCGCTTGAAAACAAAACAACCCGAGATGTTTCGGCCGGCATAAAACCGAGTATCGCAGAATTACTTCAATGTAGACGCTCAGCTAAAAACCACTTTAACTGAACACAGCTACACATAATTCAAACTGATTACGACAATCCCACAATGCATCACGAATAACTGAGTCAGCGCGCGCGTTCTTCTTTCATTGTCACGTTACCTTTGATGTCACAGTTTTCGTTAGACCCATCGCTCAACGGTTTTTCACAAGCCAACATTTCAAAGCGAAAGCAAGGGGGAAAAAAACACTGAGGAAGAAATTACCGATCTGTATTTACAACAGCGACCAATATTTGAACAGAGTGAATGGCGGCAAGGAACCGCAAGAAAAAGCAAGGATGTGTTGACGGTACGAAACATTCTAACGACCGTAACGTGGTCGCTTCACACAGCATTCAAAAATTGTCATGGAGGAAACTGTTTCTTTCAATAGTGGAAACTTTACAATATTAGCAAAACAAAGAAATTGTAAAGTATAAAGCATGGAATGCGTAAAATCACGAAAAGAAAGCGCGATAGTTGATTGGTTAAAACAACTCGCGCATAAGAGTCGTTAACACTTGACATAATATTATCAGCAAAGAAAAGCTGGCGCAAATTCACACTGAATGACTACTCGAGTTTACAGACATTTTGTTTGCTATGTAAGGCAGGACTACGTGTTGGTGACTATCAAATCCGAGCTGTCCCAGTCCGTGAGTGCACACACAAGGTTAACAGATCAGTCTTTTCTGTTTTTCTTGGACAGAGTCGCGGTTTCTAAGTCCAAAGAAAGAGGACCCCTGGGCTCTAGTTCGAAGGCTAGAGGCTCAACTCGCTCAAGAAAAATTCTACCACGAGAAGACAAAAACAGAGAGTCAATATGAAATAAAGGTAAAGTCCAATGTAATATAAACATCATCATGCATCTTCCTCAGAGGACAATCCATAGACAGGTATAGATGCCGAAGCCAGGGGCCTGTTTGGAAAAAACGCTAATACCACCACACAATATATCTTCTGTTCATTGAAACTGGCGTATGTTTTCTTTCAAACTGAAAGGACATGCAAGCAATCGATATCTTAATTCAGCAAGCCTGCCAGCAAGCTCTCTCTTCGAGCAGGCTATAATTTACACCCTCTCTGCTCGCAGGCTTTAATCGTTCAGCCACAGTTTTGACAACTAGGGGCGCTTACCAATTACACGAACCATCCGGGTGGAACTGAAATTGTAGGTGTAAGTATTAAATGATGCAGCTTGTCCTAATAAAAGGCGGATAACGAACAAAATTTACTGGTATCAACATGAAAGCCCAAGAAGAATAGAAATAAGACTGATTTTGCCGATGCATCATAATTTCTGAAAAGTTCCTAATGGAATGGTGCGTACCATTTGACGTTCCAACCGGAATTTCCTGGTTTTCCGTGTTAAATGGGTCTTAACATTTAAGCCATTTATGTGGCTCTAAATTCGTTTTCCGGGTCTGTCCATTAATTTTCTTGGTTTGTCATCGTAAAAAAGTTAACCTGTATTTTGATGCTACACCCCGGAGGAGAAGGGGTGAGATGGAATGGGAACGGTGGGGTGGGGGGTACAAAGGAAACGATGGGGGTAGGGGTCGAGGGTAGAGTGGTCTTCCTCCGATTTTCCTTTTAAAATAGAAAAATAAAACAATGAAACAATGAAAAATGATGACTGGTCCCTAACCTGCTTCTAACAGACCCTGCAGGCCAAAGTCAAAAGCCTGGAAAGACAGAAGAAGACCTTCCTTGAAAAGCTGGAGCAGAATCCAATTGAACAGCAAGCGAAGCTTGAAAAAGAGCTAAACGAAACCAGCAGACAGTTACGAGAATCAACTCAAAAACTTGTGGTGAGTAAT
>BLFK01000566.1:1606095-1628595 GCA_014634185.1 Astreopora myriophthalma | reverse complement strand
TAGTTTTTTAATTATTCGTGTATTCCTTAGAATAGTCCCAAAAGAACGCACCCTTAAGATATACAGAATTATGCGAAAACCCATTTCTCATGAAACGACGACTGAACTTCATATAGCGGTAATTTATACTTGTCAAAATTTATTCCATGGATCAGTGTTTCACTGGGAACTAAATTACTCGAAGATTCCGTACACCACTTTATCCCGGGTCCACGCGATTGACGTGTTCAATGATTTTTCTTGTCGTTCAATGAAGCCACGGCGCCCACCTTTCCCAGCGTTCAAGATATATGTCGGATACTTGATACAACTCCATATGACACTAAGCAGATAATTTATTCTGATGTGTCGACAGCGCTCCATTGTCTGTACTCTTATGGGCCATAGAAGGGACGTTCAGAATACAAGTGGAACTTTGAGCCGTAGGCGACTGGTTTGACTGCCAAACTTTGGACATTTTATGACATAATATCCCTGGTCTACAAGAGTAAAGACCATGGAATCTTCTTTTTTTCTCTTTCCTTTTTTTTACAATAACATAGCAACAAAATTAGAAATATGTGGCATAAGCAGAAAAAGTCAACTTTTCTATGGTCCATACTCATATAGGCCATAACTCTGGACTAATGAGTGCATACCAATTTTGAAGGTTATTGTAAACTTCAGGATCGCTCATTTAAAGATATGACAAAAACACTGTACTAGGGAGCTTAGAGGTTGGTAAAGGGTATTTTCGTGATTCGTGATTGGCTCCTTTTTTCCCCCGTGAAATGTGAAATGGCTAATTTTTTTCCTCGTGAATCGTGATTTCCATAGCAGCCGTGAGGCGTGATTTTGCAAAGTTACGTGAAACGAGAAATACACGTCTAATTCGCCGTGAACTGTGATTTTCACTGTCTTCGTTTTCGTGAATCGTGAAAGGACCGCTTTATTTTCCATGAAACGTGATCTAGACCCCCCTTACCACCCTCAGCTTAGGCACGGGCGTTTCTGAGCAACGAAAGTCAACTGGAAGTGAGACGTTCTCCCTTTTAACCTGCTTCGATGCTACCACATTTGTACTGCTCATCGTCTTTACTCTCGTAGTTGACGTCCGCCACACAAAACACCTTTGCTTAAGCTACCCAAAGTTCTTGTCAATCAAATATGAAATTGATATGCTCTTGCCATCAAGTAAAACTTATGCTCTATTACCTTTACAGCTCGTAACATCATGTTATTTGCACACTCTTTAAAGCCTTGACGATGACATCCTGATAATATTAATATTAATATTAATAATAAGTTCAGCAGGAAAATATTATATAGTATGATTGGCAATTTCTGGATAGGGAATAGACACATTTCACTTAATAATTTAAAATTGATTGTTTATCTTAGAAAATAGATATGTTTGTCGCTGTGATTATGGCAATTAAAGTAATGCACTAAATATGATTAGATTAGTACAATTCACTTGCGATTTGAAAATGCAAGCCCAACCAGAGCAGCGGCTCCACCTACTACGAGTGCTGTACCACCCAGGATGCCAAGACCAATTAAGCCATCTGCAAATGAAAGTAGAACAAACGAATCCATTGAAATACGAACAAAGACAAAAAAAAAAAAAAAAGAAGAAGAAAGAGTTGTATGCACCATTACTTGGCCTATCAATTGAAGAAAGGATGGAGTAGGTACTGTTTTATTTTGTTTGTTCATCATTTTCTGCTGGAACAAGCAGCATCATTTTAAATTTAATATTTACATCTAAAATTCCCATCCGGATACTTTGTGTAACATGTTTAGCACTCCATGTTTTCAAACAAAGTTTTTTCCCCCTTTTCTCACTTAAATGCAAACGGCATGTAGTTGGAATTCAAGGGCTTTGGCCAAAAACGTCCTAAGTAGGTTTTTTAATACGTTTGGTCATTTTGTAAAATTGCGGCCAAATTTCGCGCAATACCCAGCAATTAAGATATGGAATTACCTATCCTATTAAAAAGTGATGTGAACAAAATAACGAATGAAAAAAATTTTGCGCCCTGGGGGAAGATGGGAAATACAGGTGTAAAAAAAATGACTTCTTTTCATTGCATTGCCCTAATTTTTGGCATATAGCAGGAGGAGGGGGGTGGGGGTTCACCCCGTAGTTCTAGTGCAGTTGGTTTAATAGGTGGAAATTGACTGTACTTTTGAGAAATGGCCGCACAAAAGTCAATTAGTATGTTTTACATAAAAAGACGTGTTATAGCCTCGCTGCCATTCATTGGCCAGCTGGTCACTGAGAGCACAAAGTTCTGTACATTTGGCTCCTTATTGAACAAACAAATCAATTCAATCCTGCAGTTTATTGTAACAAACCCCAGCATACAATGATCAATAAGAAAGTCTAGACTTGAATTCACGCAAATGTAGTGCAGCAAATTGTGTCATCATGGAATTAAATTTGAGTTTACAACCCTCCACGTTAAACAGGTTTTCCTCAGTGGCCATTTGGCGACCAACTCTTTAGGTTTATTCGCCAGAGGATTTTTTTAGGTGCCAAAATATATGGGGCTCGCAATGGTCGCGTTTCATATTTAACAAACGATTCGACTACATATATGCAGTTTCATGTTACTGACATTTATTTTAAAATGTTCCATCCCGATTTTAACTTCTTGCTTTTCCATTTATTTTAACCCGAAAATAGGACCCCCCCCCCCCGGGAGGGGCTCAACAGTCTTCCCAGAATGCCTGTACGCAAACAACCGTTTTCCGATGAAGTAGAAAAAGAAAAAAATGAAACTCGATTTTGACTTTCATTTTTCGACAAAATTCGAAAAGTAGATTTTTGTTTTTCGATTCCCAGCCATATTCGGACCCCAAGGTTTGATTTCTGCTTTCCGACATTATAAAAAAACGAAATTCGAGTTTTGATTTCTCTTTTTTTGTTTTCCGACGAAATCGAAAAACAAAAGTAAAAAGTTGGATTTGATTTTTGTTATTTTACGCCATACAGTTGCTCATTATACTTCCCGAAAACCGGAAGTATAGTGGGCAACCGTATGGCACTGGTGACAAAAAATGACATCTTTTCATTATCAGCAGAGAGGACCTTATCATTTCAGTATAATTCAGGCAATTTTAGTCATCATTTTCGTTTCTTCAAGTATCCATTTTCTGTGATCACCAACTTGGCGACTATTTTCTGAATCAATTTGCCAGTATGAAAATTTTAGTCGCCACAGCGCCTAAAGTGGCCGCAGCTTGGAGAGTTGGTTTGTACAGGTTGTCTCGGAGTTTAAAAGAAAATGTATGCAGATGCAGAATTTGTTGGTATAATTTTGTTTTATAGTGAAAAGGTTTTTAAGAATAGCTTTTCCTACTAAAATTCATTTGGTATTTCCCTTTTAAATTATTGGGAAGATGACATTCATTTATAATTCTGAGTTTAAGGAAGAAGCTACCCTCATATACTCCCGCATCTAATTTGGTAGCATTAAATTATGTTAATGCATGTAATTAATAGTGCACACTCATTGGCTAGCTACATTGCCGACGTCTTCAGCACATGTGCTGGAAGGTTTCTTAGTTGTTGTTGGACTATCTTCCAGCAGTAGGCATTGACAACCCTCCCACCCAAGGATGGGTCATTGTTCAGTTAGCTGTTTGTTCCTTTTATTCTTGTCAATGAATTTGTTTGACCCCATCTTGGTGTGATAGTAATTATAGGAGACTTTTTGAAGGCAGTTAATTAGTTAATATCAGATTCATGGGTGACAAATTACTCCTTAATTTTGGGGTGAAATTTCAGCATTAATTTATAATTTCACACATGAAATTACGATGTTGCCTAGGCAACTTTTCCTACAGTGCCAAAATGACATTGTGTGAGCGTAATTTGTCACCCATATATTAATCAGTAATCAAATGGTATACTCATGAAATGAGGGAATAATTTTACTCGGTTTTGTCCAAAATCAAATAATTTCCCAAGCCCTTAGCCTTTCCTTAATTTCACTTGTCACCATTTGATTACCGATACTAACACTTGTCTGGTTCAGTTCTTGGGAGACAATAATATTAACATTCAATTTTAAGTACAGTTTGGATTAAAAACAAAGAAAACACAATAAATATGTCCCCTTTAAAGTGCTAATACAATCAAAAATCACTTTTCGTTTTTCTTCATATTTCGAAAGTACTTGTGCTGAATACTCGGCATGCAAGATTTTATGCAATTATTTCAAGAGGAAGACTATTTTGACAGGGTGAGGATTTAATGGTCTGCCATTACTTGGTACGGTTCTGACCAATAAGCCCTCAGAGAGCTCGATATTGAGGAGAAAGTGACGTCATTTACTCACTAGCTTAAAAATGCAGTGTGTGAATGCAGCTTAATTAGTATGCAGAACACGAACTTGACAATCTGAAAGAAAAAACTCCCATGCTGCATACTAAATAAGCTGCAATCACACACTCCATTTTTAAACTAGTGAGTATAATAACATCCTCAATCCAGCTCTCTGAGGGCTTATCGGTTGGGAATGCACCAAGTAATGGTGGATCATAATGAACTTCTGGTAATCTGAAAAGCGAGTTATACTACCTTTACTTGACCAATTTGGGCTCTTCCTCCCTTAGTGAAATAAAGAAAGTGCAGCTAAAAGAAACAGTGCTCCTTTCCAAATCACTGCAAAAAAATTCTCCTGCTGAGCATTTTTTTGAATTGTGAAGAAAAGGAAAACTGATTTTTTTTTTCATCATAGTAGCACTTTAACAATAAAATCCCACAGAGCTTATAGTAGTTTGAAATGACTTTGCCAAGTGTTCTGCAAATCGGTGGCCGTGGGAGGGAAGCAATGTACAATAATTTTGTTATCATTAATAGCACCTTACCTTTCTTCAGCTGGTTGTCGATTTTTTCTTGCAGCTCAATGGCCTGTCTGTTGTTGGGCTCAATCTGCAGCAGTCTCTTTGTATACCTCAAGGCAGACTTGTATTCCTGATATCAATATTAATTTAAAAAAGATTAAGGCCCCGTCCACACTAATATGTTTTCATTTGAAAACGCATACTTTTCGATACCTTTTGGCCTTTCAACCACACTACAATGCTTGAAATGCCAATGAAAATGGAGGCTTTGAAAATGGTTTTCAAAGTGGAGCAATTTGAAAACGCATCATTTTGATAACTATAAACTGCAGTATACATACATACATACATACATACATACATACATACATACATACACACATACATACATACATGTTTATTATTAGCATATTAACAATATCATCAAAGTCCTAGGCGACCCACAATTAGTGAAGCTATTCTAGGCGGGCCACCTTTCTAAAACAAGTCCTGTCTCTGTTATTAAATAAAATCCTGTTAAAATCCCAAAGTACATACAAAATAAGAAATCAGTTAATTAGTTAATTAATTACACAGTTATCAAGATACACAGTTGAAACATGACTAATTACAATTTAAAATGATTAGATTTGAATCAAAATTTAGTATGCAGTATGTATGTCAGGGCTCGAAATTGCGACCAATACAGTCGCATTTGCGACTAAATTTTTCATTTTGCGACTAAAATATCTGGAGAAGTCGCAAATTTGCGTCTTGTTGTCACCTTCACTCTTTCGAAACAACAGGGTTAGCAGTTGCTTCTTTGCTGCTACTTTTGCTAAAATAAATAAATGACAAAATTATTTTGTTTCTCGCTGTAAATTTTCTCTGAAGATAACGTAATTGTAGAGTAATTTAGCTGTGATGTTACGTGCACAGCTCGAGTCCTTCGATCATTCGCCATTTTCAGTGGTTTCTTTATACACACAGGTATTGCGGGCTCATTTTTTTTTTGCTAAACCGCTGACAACACAATGCCGCGCGGCGATTTTGCGACTAAAATTTGCGAAATTGCGACTAAATTTTCGTATCTTATCGCAAAAATGCGACTGGATTTTTTCGTTAATTTCGAGCCCTGTATGTTCATTTGATGGCTCAATTTGGACATTTTTACAACATGCAATTTATTTTGAAGTAGAAGACCATGTGGTACGTTTATTTGTTGGTCCAACTGTAGTATTTCAAACATTAATTTCAAAGTAAAATAAAATCAATCACAAATACATGACCAAAACTACACTGTTGAATACAGTCACTGTGGTAATTGAATTACTTTTGAAGTGAAAGTGATAGATAACAATCTATTCAAAATGAAAACTTGTGCACTTTCTCTCAAGAATCTCAAGATAAAGTTGCATGGAGCTAACTACTGATCATCCTCAAAGAAGGGAGTGACTCTCCAGCTTACGTTCAACTTGTAATATCCCTGTGCAATGAAGAACAGGTAGTCTCGCTGGTCTGCCCCACTATGGCAAAGTCCTATAAAGACAAATAAGTGAGGCAGAGGTTAGAGGTGTTTAAAAAGAATGCATGCTTGCTTAGTCTGTAAACACGTTCAAAGGCTGAGTACAATTAGAATAGCAAAATAATAATAATAGTAATGATAATAATAATAAAATAACTTAGAAATAAATAAATAAATATTAAAATAAAATCAATAAGAAATAATCATCACAATTGTGACAAATAGAAATAAAAGGTCATTCAAAAACAAGGTCAGTTGCCATCCAATTGTACTGTTAGTAAACATGTATGTGCATGTAGGCACACAGGACTTCACATCAAATCTTTAATGTTGCGGTATTAGCTGAAAAAAGCAAGATAAATGCCACTGTACATCTAGTACATCTCTGTACATGTGTATTACCATAACTGTACCTTGAAGAAGCAGTACTCCTTTTAGAATGTTGCTCTTATTATCGCTTTTGATCAAGCACCATGCATAACTGAATTGTGTATCTGACGAAACTGTTCCTTTCTCAAGTTCGGCATTGTATGCATCCTCAAAACGCTAAGAAGGAAAACACAAAGCTGCTTATTTATTACAAGAATTATTACTACACTACAAAGAGGTTGTTCTCAGGCAGCTCGAGCAAAGGTGCTTTTGAGTAACAGGCACCAACCAAAAACAGACTTTTTAATTCGTACTCTTAATTGGGCAGTGGCTTTGCCAAAATTTTGAGCAAATTGTCTCTAAAACAGCTAGTTTGGGCCCTTAGCAATATTAGCAAATGACACAGCAACAGCACTTAAAGGCAAGTTAGAAGGAAAAACACCTCAGATCCGGTTAATGTGCTCAAAAATAAGTGACATCAACAATGCCTTTAACATTGTCCATAACGTACACCACACTGCATACATATACCTGATATACTACTGGCAAAGATTCCCCTTTCACTTTGGCCGTAGCGCTACACAAACTTAAGGGTGCTCGTTAAAATTATATCAGCTGTATACAGTACTTTGTGCTTCGAAGTTTTACTTTTTATGTTCCATTGTTCCAGATTATGGCAGTGTTTTTATTTATAAGGCAGTATATATAATTGTAAAGGGTACCAAACCCTTCCGATCCCTGTGAAATTAAAAAATGTTAACTTAAATAATAATGTTGTGGTTAAATTTCTCGCGGTTAAAAATTGTTTACTCTTATTCTTCGTTGCCTTATATTGCAATTACATATACCACTTTTTGGCAGCATATCTCTATAATAGCGGTGTACGTTTTGCGGTTCGTCTTGCGCTTTTCTTTTTAGCATAAGCATACTTCCGGTTCAAAAATAGCAAAGGTAAAACCGTGTCTTACCTTCACGTCTTCGTCGGCGAGGCGGTCATCCATGATTCTGTGCTATAAGATATACAAAGCAGAGTTTTGATGCAATGATTTATTTCCAGGAAACCTACGTAATTTAGCGCTATAAATCTTCGTTGTCCATTTCCAGTGTACGTATGAGCAGCCTCGTCTTTAGGAAGAGACCGACTTTCTCAACCTTGAACCCAGGTTTTCCTTCAATAAAGCAAAAGAGAGAGCGAGAGTCTGGGTTCAAAGTTGCAATTCTCTGGTTCCAGGTCTCCTCTGTTTTGAAGATTAAAGATGGCCGCCTGACTCGTGGCAATTCGATTAGTACGTACTAACCATTATGGACAACGCAGAACAAGATGACGGGCTGTTAAAAGCTCTCTTCAAGGAATCATTCCAAGGTGAGATTTCCTTTATTTTGTTTTCTGACAACGATAGGAGGAAAGCTGCGCTCAGCTAACATAAAATCAGCTACGTACGTGGAACAAACCACTTTAAAAGTGGCTGCTTTAGCTTATTTTTTCCACTCCTACAAACTGTTGTTAGTAGAGGAGGGCAAGATGGAAAGATTTCCGTATAACCCCATACATTTATTATGCATACAGTTCTTTGTTTGTCTAAACAATAGCGGAAACAATAGCGCTCCTTTGAGACTTATTCGCTTTGAATAACTTTAAATTTTACCATAATAATAATTCTGCATGCATAATAAATGTATGTATATACATATACATTGATTATACGTGCATATTCCTAATAAAACTCTAATCATGCTCATTCTTTCTGGAAGAGAGTTAGAAGGAATATCCATGTATAATTAATGTACAACTGTAGGGAGCTGTGCTGAAATCTTTCTGTTATTTTTAATATGCTACTGTCTGAGGAATTTCTGCAGTTTGATTGACTGAGAGCAGCCCTATGTCATCTTTAATTGAAATACCTATAGACGACATTTCATGAATTTCTCGGGTAGTAGTATCCACAAATGGGCCGTCATGCAGGTCTTACAGCAGCTCTTACAGCAGCTCTCGGGATTCATTCAGAAAGCAATGGAACCAAAAAAACCTTTGAAGGAAACGGTAGACCAGAATCCTGAAAACAATAGAGCTGCAACTCATACTGATCCAATGAAATCAGGGCTTGTAATAAGAGCTCTGTGAATTAGCTGAAACAATTAATAACAGCTTCATTAAATGAAGTCAATATTGTACCAAATGTGAATTATCTATTAGCTCATGAAATGCAGCTGGTATTTTTTACAGGTCACAGGTCACAGGTCACTGTTTTACTAATAGTGGAATAACCCTAACCCCTTCCTAATGCTAACCTTAGGCCTAAATGCTACACTAAGACATTGTTTGGGCCTAAGGTTAGTATTAATGAAGATTAAGGGTTGTTTCAGTTTTAGTAAAACAATGAGCTGTGACCTGTGACCTGTGACCTGTGACCTGTAAAAAATACCAGCTGCATGAAATGTTAAACTTTATGCAAAATATCACGTACAACAAATTATTCTTTTACTGTACATATATTAATATTATTGTGATTTCAGAAACATGGAAGGATAGTCCAGATTTTGCTTTGTATCTGGCTGAACTGAGTGCTTCTAGCCTGGACAAACTAAGTAAGTTATAATAGATATCAAGCTATATGCTAAGCTACATGCATACTTGGCTGCTACACTATAGTTACATGTACCATTATTAAATTGATGCTTAATGCTTGAATTGGGGAGCTCTTGAAGTCTTCTCAAAACTTGTTAACTTTTTAGGTTTTTTTTTTTTGTCTCTTTTTTTTTCTTCATTTGTGGAAACATGTATAAGTTTATGGAATAGCATTAATTTCCTTGGAAACAGTAGGTTTTTCATTGTTCATCATGATCACTGATAGAAGTCTGCTATTTTAAGGACCAGTCATTGTTAAGAGGGAGAGAGGATTAGGGTTGGTACAAATGGGTGGTTGTCATGTTCAGATTTTCTTTACTCTCTGTGAAGCAGATGATTGTTTTGCTGCGCCTTTCCCCTCCCACCCACTAAAAGTTTAAAGTTCTTTCAGACATACTATATACAGTTTATGGGACCATAAGTTATGTTGTCCCCATTTTCCTTACCTAGAAAGTCATTGACCTTCCCCTGTTTGGATTAGCAACCCCCCTTCTAAATAATGACCAGTCCAATTTAGACCTTTTTTCTTCATCAGGCAGAGAACCAGAACGACTGGCAGAAGAGAAAGCTCAGATTTTGGAACAAACTGAACACTTGGCTTTTCACAATTACAAAACATTTATCAAGACAGCTGAGTGCTCTAAAGAGATATTTCATGATGTGAGTTATTCATTGCAAAAATACTCCATTGGCACAAAAGTGTTTCCTTCAAGTATTCTTTGAGAGCTTTTGTTGTAAGACTTGGACACTAAGAGGTTATGCATATCGCATTTGTAAAAAAATGTAGACATTTTTTGCATGAAATTTGGGTGACCTTTGACAGCTCACAGCATAGTTAGTATGTATCAAAAGCTTCCCAAACTTAACTTGCTAATTCTTAGGTGATCTTTTTGGTGATGGGATTAACTTTTTTAACATTATAAAACAACTAATTTGGACAAGTAGATAACCTAGTGCCCAGTAATTTTTTTTAACTCCAGAGTGGGCAAAGAGCCTTGGCAGTGACAGTGTATTTAGATTTGCTCATGCATTTCCATTTTGAATCCAACAGTTTGTTTCTGTGGAAAAGCATGTGGAGTCACTTCTAGACAAGCTACCAAGATTTTCTGAGACATGCAGCAAATTTATGAAGGTGGCTCAAGACATCAACACTAGGTAAAAAAAGAAAACAAAAGAAAACAACATTACTGTTTATTGGAAACATTAGCTGTGGTCACACTACGCACTTTTGCCCCAGGTAAACTTGATTTACCAAGGGAAAATTTACCCGAGTATACCCGAGGTAAATTTATCTCGGGTTTCATTTTCCCCAGGTGAAAAGGTCACACTAAAGAAAATCACATCTAGGTATTTTACAAGGGATTGACGGGATTAAATAACATATTTTTGGCGCGCAAATCGAAAACAACATGTTAGAAAATCACGCAGATCAAAGAGAAATGGTTCTCCTCTTTTCATTACTTTTGTTTACGTTGTTGCAACGAGCAAGGCGACCACGAGTGATTTTTCTTCAGCGACTGATTGCTCGACGGGCCCAAAGAAGACGACAAGCTGCGTTACTCCGTGTATTTACTGGCGGTTTTTGCTTTGCAGGAACGTCGGCCTCGGTGTATCGCGTGGGTTCTTGCAAGGCCTCAATACTGGTTCGAAAACTTGCTTAATTCAAATGCTTTGAAAATGTGGTGGAAAGAAAACTTTCAGCGACAACAAGACTTGCAGTTCGATGTTTTTCAAGTAAAACGTGACGCGATAAAATCTAATCTGTCATCAGCGCGTTTGCCGAGGAGCATCTATTGGCTAACTACCTTGGGATTCCAGTTTACCCCCTCAAAACATGTAGGGTAACTGTGAAGGGAATTCTATTGTTCTCTTGACATATTCAAGCTTCGGTAGAAAAAATTTTCCCTAGGTAATTTACCTGGGGAAAAATCGGTCACACTTCTAAATTTAAGTTTCCCTAGGTAAAACTGTCAACAAATCAAGTTTACCTAGGGCAAAAGTGCGTAGTGTGACCACAGCTATTGAATTCTTTCTGTCCAGCTTGTTATCATTAACACTTCAAGTACACGTCACTGGCTGTCATCATAACACACTGCCTGGGGCTTTTTGTAAAGTAGAGATGTCTATTTTGCACAGAAAGAAATTCAGTACATCCCCTTTTTAGTAAGAATGATTTTAAATCAGTTGATGGCATCAATTTTCATCAGTAGGCCTTTATTACATTAATTTTATGTTCTACAAATACAAATTTCATTGGAGTATTTACAGACACCTAAAATTAAGATAACACACTTTCACAATGTCTCCTCATGTTTGCTGCTCTTTACCAGAATCGTCCAAGCTTCAGTGTTTTCTATGATTTAGAGGACTAGGCAGCATTGCAATACGGCACAGGCCTCTTTCCAAGATTGTAAAATTAATAATAACTCGAGCATGTTTTAAATTTTTTTAAAAATATATTTTTAAAAATATTTTTTTGCAGCCGTCATTTAAATTCTTTGACATTGGCACGTCACACGCAGTTACTAGAAATACTAGAAATCTCACAGGTATGGAGGACGCTTGATTGTGTTTAAATTTTCTTCCTATTTCCTCTGGGGTGTATCAATGTCAGAAACTCAAGTTGCAAGTAATGAACCTCTTTGCATAACTGGTTGCATAAGATTAAAGTTATGGGAAGAGTCTGCGACTGATGAGGCAACAGGCATGCAACGAGGATGTGAGCAGACAGGAGCTTGGTCAACCACCACCAGGGGAGGTGGGTGGGTTGCAAAAGATGACTGTCTTTGTGGAGTACAGGATGAAAAGTCCACGCTTCAAGCAGAGTGACCAGATTTAAACTCCAAATGATGCAAAGCATTACTGATGCTACCAGCATGGGCGATAATAATGGAATCTGAAGGAATAACAGCAAATTTGCATTGAACGAATTAATTATGCAGTGAGAATAGGTGTTTAAAACAAACACCCAGGTGCTCCTACTGTAACTGGAGGGAGTTAAACGTATGAGCTTCCGGTTACTAGCTCGGATGCTCTACCATTGGGCTACAATGTAATTGAGTCAAAATTAGAGATGAACTTGGTACCTTCAGCTCAAGTAATAAAACGTTTTTGTTTTGTTTGTTTTTTTTTTTTTCTTTTCTTTTTTCAAGTGGTGTTTGTAAAAGTTTAATCACTGTTGTTACTAATGGCCTTAGGCCTGACTAAACTAGCCATCATGGTTGTGAAGACAATGCTTCCTTGGGATTGTTGTTCAGGATCTGTTGCTTGAAGCAGGACAAGAGAGGACGAGCCAAGAGAACTTATCCCCAATACATGGCCTCTGTCAGTGATGGCAATTTTTAGTAGGAGGTCATGCGACTAGTTATTTAAAGAACAGATTCTGATTGATCCGCCTTGTGAAATATGAGCTACGAGGTGATGGAGCTGAAGTTAAAAATACCCTCCACGCATGGCACAACATTTAAACATAGATAGAAAATAATTTTCAGGGGGCACAGAGATGGGACACGAGCTCAAGTTTTTTCCCTTTGTTTGCAGCTTATGGATTCCTGTGTCCGCAATGGGTACTATGAGGAAGCTCTGGAACTTTCATCTTACGTGCATCGATTGGAAAAGAAGCTCTCTAACATCCCCATCATCCAAAACATCGTCGAAGTTGTAAAATCTTCAACTCAACTGATGCTGTCACAGCTGTTACAACAGCTCCGTACTGCAATTCAGTTGCCGGCCTGTTTGCGTGTGATTGGCTACCTCAGACGACTTGATCTGTTTTCTGAATCCGAACTGCGAATCAAGGTATTTTCTTGGGAAACCGTAAGCCGGTAGTCACGTGGTACAAACCCCAGGCTCGTTCCCAGTCTCTCTTGATTGCGTTCGACGAAGGAGAATGTTCCCTAATTTTGTTCAGATGGCGAAATGAATCAAGAATTTTCTCAGACTGGCTTTACCAGTCACCCGGTACCTTGAGTTTCCATTATCGTTTTGAAGTGAAAATGTTCATCGCAGTTTAGGGAACAACCTAAGCAGTTGCAAAGAAACTTTAAGGAAATTCAAGGCTTGAGCCCCAAGTGTCAGAAAACAACCAGTTGCTATTTGCAATATAGTGGTTACTGGTGATAGGTACTTCATAAACATCGTCCCTTTATATAACGCCCTTAAATTGAAACGAAAATAGTGTGGAAAAACTGCTTAAACCTGTGGAACAACGCGAAAGAAATACAAACGAGCGCGAGACTGTAACGGATTGTATTTGGGAAATCTTGAGAAAAACGAGGCAGCATGGTTTTCAAGTTCACTGAGATTCGCCAGAAACTATGACCGTTTAGGAGCTGAGAATCGTATTTGGTTGTCGTGTGGCGATGATTTCATCAATAAAGGAATTTCACTTTACAATATAATACTTTGCAGTGCAGTGCAGTGCAGTACAGTACAGTACAGTACAGTGCAATGCAATGCAACGCATTACAATACATGAACTTATTGTACAACAATATCGATATAATCGTATAATCATAATATTACACGTATATTCTGCTGCACAATTCGCGTTTGGCTTTACGCTTAAAACTGGATAGTGATTTCCTGTTCCTTGTGTTGGCCCTGGTAGTTCCCTATATTTACGGCGAAAAAACGCGGAGTGCAGAGCTCATATGCTGTACCCTGGTTTTCCCTCCTTAAGTGCTTGATTTTGGTGATTGCAACCACGACGTTTCGGTGTTGTTCGGTAACAAGTTAAGGGATGGTTATGTGGGACGGAAATGTACCGCTTTCTCTGTGTTTTTTTCCCTTTCCCACAGTTCCTTCAAGCCCGTGACGCCTGGCTTCAAAGCGTTCTTGCTTCAATCCCGTCAGACGATCCCTATTATCACATCACAAAGACTATCGAGACGAGCCGCGTGCACCTTTTTGACATCGTTACACAGTATAGAGCAATATTTTCCGATGATGACCCAATACTGTCGATGGAAGACGAAGACAGTCCAATGTATGGTAACTTGTTCCACTGTTGGGTTGTACAAAAGGTATGTTTCACCACGAATTTCATGAATGGCGGTGGAAGAGGTTCTGCTCGAGATGTGGCTCAGTGTGATTAAAAGACGTTGTGTTTTTTTTCCCTTTTTCTTTCATCTGTTCTCGCAAGTTTGTTGCGACACGAGCTGCTCGTGAATTGTCAGACGAGTTGATTGATGGGTGTCATTGCGCTACGTTTTATGCAAATGTTCTCGCTCTCGATGGTCACATGCGCTTGGAAAAACAATTTCACTGGCTGAAGTGATGCTACGAAACGTCGCGATACAAGTTCAGGAAGTTACAAGTTAAGCTGTGCGACGTTTGAAAAATTCGTTGCAACGCGACGGAAAGTACAATGCCTTAACTGCATCATGGCGTCATGTCAACCTTACAGCGATATTTCTTGCTTACAAGCATTGACGTCAGATTTCTTTTGATATTCAAATTTGCCAACCACTGAACAAAAGAAGTCATTGTTTCAGGCCTCTGGTTGGCTCATTAATCATTAATGAGCTATCTAGGGGATAATTGGCTGCTGTGATTGGGTGACGTGACGAGAAATATTGCTATTTCCCCTAGGTGCAACAGTTTTTGAAGACTTTAGAATATGACTTGGAGCGTGGTGTTGGCAGTCGCCTAGACTCACTGCTTGGTCAGTGTATGTATTTTGGACTGTCGTTCAGCCGAGTTGGAGCTGACTTCAGAGGCTTGCTTCCTCCTCTGTTCCACAATGCTGCGATGCAGGCATTTCGAACTGCGGTACATGACGCGATCAATAGGTATGTCGTGTGTTTGTCACAAAGTGTCGTGGTCTTAGACGTACACGCAAACAAAAGTTGACAAATCGTTTATAAGTTGTCAGACCTCATAAACAAATAGGAAACTAGGTTTGAAGTTGCACGAAGAGAGTGAGTTACTTGATTTATTAAATTGGAGAGCTATGTTACGGGAATATCGCTGTTTTCAAGTCAAATTTGTACACAATCTCGTTCCCAGAGCCCGCTTTTCTTTTGGTCAGCACTAAGAAGACTGACTCTAGCCACAGCCAATTGATGCGCAGTCGCAGGAAAGGTCCATTTTTGTAATCGTCTGTTGCTTCAAAGTTCTGAGTCTGCGTAGATGAACCGTAAGTCCGTGATTTGCGGACTTCCTGCTTTTGAACTGGCCAGAGTCCGTGTTTTTGGTGCTGACCAAAAGAAAAGCGGGCTCTGGGAACGAGATTGATTTGTGGTTGTGGCTAAAATCAGGTTGGACACTTTATGACAAATACATAAGGGAGAACGATGACTAATCTACAATCCTGGTCACAAGTGTTGGGACAGTACACGGCAGATGACTTCACAGGCAGCCTCTTTGAAGACCAAGATATCGCAAGCCCGCCTGCCCCCTGCCCCTGATGGTGGGTTTTAGAGCGTAAAAGGGGAGGTGTCCCAACAAGTTATGGCCAGGATTGTAGCTTTATAGGGCAATATGTAAGGTACCTTAATTATATAAATATTTTTCTTCAAGATGAGACGCAAGAGTTTGAAAAAAAAAATTGCCTTTTTAAAACAAGTTGCAACCCATTTTGCATCGTTAACAAGAGAAGACACGAGTAAAATAGTCTCAGCATTAAAAACCCATCATTATGTTTTGGTTTTCACTGATTTAAAGACACCTTGTAGCATTTCCAGAACAGGGAAAAGGTTGGGAGAGAATAGAGGGCTTCAGTTTGCTAACTCGGGTTCGGGTCGGGTCGGGTCGGGTCTGATTAGTTACGTTTCAGTTCACTTTATTTCAATTTCTGTAGGTATGATGAAGGGATGAAGTCTTACTCTCCCCAGTCCGTCCCATCCACCGTCACAACCACGGTTCTTTCTTCGATTTCAACGAAGGTAAGGTTTGGATTTCCATACGCTAGTTACTTAATGCCTTGCAAACACCGAGCTGGGCAAAGCAACCAACATACCAATTCAATATGAATGAGACATCTGTTTGGTTATATTCACAATGGCGAATTAATGTATCGGGAATTACAGAGGTATACATGTGACCTGAATACTGCGTTTCTGTTGCCTGACACCCCGCCAATTGTTAAGTAAAGTAATTTACGCGTAGAAATAAAAAATTCTGGGCTCACTAATTTGTGTTAGCTACATTTCCCCCGCCATTTGGTTTTCTACTTTGACCAGCCTCGCTTCCGAGGCTTTTCTTCGCCGAGGGCACGGCCGAGAAAAGCATTGGAAACGAGCATTTGGCCTCCTCAAACCTAAACCGCGCGTGGTTCGCGGTTACTTGATTAAGGACATCAGCGGATCAGTTTATTGAAGCAAATATGGGTCGCTACTGCCAGACGATGACTAGTTGTTTGGCTTGGTACAGACCTTCAGGTGGGCAGAAATCATGTGGGGTATCCGCTCCTGTACTCTACTATAATGCGCCAACACCAAATCACTTCGTTTAAATTTGATGCCCAAATTCTTTAAAGTAGCATTTATCAAGCCAGCCCTTTTCTCGCTTTTGCAGCACGAAGATACAGCGACAGATACACATCCTCCGGTTGTGTTGCTGCAGCATCCTCCACTGGCAAGTTTCACCAACAGCGTGTTGACAGCATTCAATGAGTTGAGACACTGTGCTCCATTGTCTCTTGTGGCACCAGTCGCCGAAGAACTCCAATCTGCATTCAGATCAATTATTCAAACCACTCTTTCGTTCCACAGGTAAATAAAACGTCATGATGACGTCACGGCAGCCATATTGGTGTCCGCAAGCAAAGAAATGGCAGCCATGTTGCTGTCCCAAAGTAATCCATTGTGAATTGAACTCGATTTTTATGCAAACGTTTTCTTTTGCTTCGGTTGAAAACGTAAACGAGTAGACTATAGGCTCGGCAGCTTTGATTTGACTGGTCACAATTTAGGATTTTATCCACAGACTCAAAAAGTTAAAACCACCTTGTACAGCATAATAAACAGCGCGAAAGAAAGGCCTGCTCAGTAGCTTTCATTTGAATGATGACACTTAAGGATTTCACCCTCAGACTCAAAAAGTAGAACCACCTTGTACACCATAATTAACGGCACAACACGAAAGAACTGTTCAACAGCTTTCATTCGAATGGTCACGCTTAAGGATTTCGTCCACGGACTCAAAAGTTAGAACCACCTTGCACAATCATAGCTAGGGTACCACACGAGTGTATTCCTCAATATCTTTCATCTAGATTTTAACTCTTAAAGCTCTCTTCCACGCGTTGGAAAGTCAAACATTCTTGACCGCCGGCCAGTTGCTAGAGGTTGTGAGTCCAAATCGCGACTAGAACCAACACTCACTGAGCAGAAAGTGCTGCCTTTTTGATGTCATCTGCAAATGGTTAGACTTTTCAGTCTTCTCGAAAAGGACGATAAACGGCAGGCCCCGTGCCACATCGTTCATAAGAAACTCTTAAGGGACGTTGAGGTTCCACACACTGTTCGTAAAGAGTAGGAGATACCTACTCTTGAGAGGGCCTATTGCACCAGTCCGGATCGGCGATTCTTTCGTTAATCAAGTTAACAAATCCCGCTTACTTGGCACTGTGGTGGACAACAAGTTGAGCTGGACACCTCACTTGATGGATCTAAAGAAGAGCTTTGCCATAAAGTTAGCCTTGCTAAAGAGGTGCAAATTCTTACCTAAGAATGTTTTAGAAGCATTTTATCTTACTGTAATTTTACCGACTGTCACCTATGGGTTACCTTTGTGGGGATGCTGTAGTAATAAGGAACTGTTTAATTCAGTAGAAAAGCTACACAGTACAGCTGCGAAGATAATTTTTAATTTAGGATCAGACACCCCGCATACAGAGGCCTTAAAGATAGCAAATTGGCATCCACTCTGCTACAAATATAAGATTGCATTAGTAAAACTGATACACAAGGCTCACTGGGAAAATCTGCCTTTGCCATTATGCGACAATATAATCTGTAGACGAACATCGAAATATCCGTCTAGGACACCTGACTCTGTTTGTGTACCTCGCTTCAACTCAAGATTTGTCCATTTTTCGATTAGATATAGAGGTGCGGCTCTATGGAACAACATCTTGGCCAACGATCATTCAATTGTAAACGCGAGTTGTAAAACTTTGTCAACCAAGTTGAAAGATAATGCAAGTCTCTTAAATTTTAATTTTTATGCTACGTCAATTTCTACTACAGATTTTAGTGACCATGATTATGTATACTTTTAATTGACATGTATCTTACATATACAATCGTAATTGTCATTCAGTTTTAGCTCTCTCACACCATAGGGTTTTTTAGTTTAGGCGTATAATAGTATGTAATTTAAGGGAATCTTATCTTATTTGTAAATACACGACCCCATAAGCTTACAGCTTTAAACATTATCGTGTTTAAATAAAGGTATATCTATCTATCTATCTATCTATCTATACCTCCCTGGTCTTGGGGTCAACCTTTGTTTGGGATCTTGTGGCCGCTCCAACAAATATCATACCCCTAACCCTGACCGCTGGTCACTGAATCTACCTCACCCCATGTTATTTAATGCTAACCGTGTCCTTCATGGGCTTGTGTCAAAATAAATTGTCATTGATCTTGTAGTATGCGGTTGCGATCGTTTTTTTTTTTCATATTTATTTTTATTGTTTTTCAACAGAGCTGAAGCGGCAGTGCTTAATGAAGCTGAAAGGGCTACGTTTGCAAATTTCTGTGGCGTACTGGGGAGAGAGCTCATTCCTTACATGAATCGATGCTTAGAGGCGATATTTCCGAGTTCTGCGCTAAGCATCTTGCAAGGAAGCCGATCGGTCACAGGTATGGCGTCTTGGAGACTCGATGTTAGGAGCTTGCAACTACTGTTGGAGCCTGTTATGCTAAAGGACACCTCGCTAGAAGAAGACAAGCCTCGTGAAGAAAAGGACGCTGAGTCTCGTCTTGTCGTGACACCGCAAGCCACAATGCCTCTTCACGAGAACGAGGCTGGTGGTAAGCAAGAAAAAGAGCGGGAAAAATCCGTGTTGGAAGAACAGGTTCCTGCAGATGAAGAATCTCGGCAACAGATTGACGAGAAAATCTCGGAGACTGAAACAGAAGAACCAGATTTGACTTAACTACATAAGGTACAAATTTAAGCCTTAGAATAGTTCCGGGGAATTATAAAGTTAAACGAGATAGGGATACGAGTGAATCCTTCGTGGTCTGCCCTGGGGTATGAAATCGGCGCGGGCGTGGGGCCGAACGAGTCACGCGTGGATTTCTCGTACGAGGTGGGCTTATTTGCGCCCCATAAATTTCAATGTCTGCTACTCAGATTGATATGAAAAATTACACACTTTCTCGAGAAACGAGACAGTATACAAGCGTGCGTAGCTTTTAGGTCACAGACTCGTTTTATATGGCGAGTGGATGAGGTCAAAATTAACAATACCAGACTGACTTGCGCACTATCATAACGAATGGATCGTGTTTAAATTGAATGGTTAATGTTGAGTGGCACACTTTCGAACCGAATTGTCATTCCAGTGATGCGTATGGAATACCATAAATGCCTAAAATAGAAGACAACAAGAAACTTGACCAGTAACGGTGCCTCTGGACCGAGTTGTACAAAGCTGGATTAGCCCTTAACCGGGATAAATAGCTTGGCAACCGATTGCCTTTAATCAGATTTAACCCACGGTTAGCGTTTACCTTTCTTCGAACAGGGAGCTTTAGCAACAAACAGGATGGCAACGGCAACGGAAACGTCGTTTTAAAGTAGGAATTCGCGTCATCGTAATAACTTTACACGATTATTTCAGCTATATCAATACGTAACATGTGTGTCTGTTATCCAAGAGTGAAACTGGTATGACTGAACGGCGCTCAAGTTGGAATGGAAGAATTCATCGTCGTGCGCTGAAATTGTTCTCAGGCCGCTGATTTTGATCATTTGACGTTGTGTTTCAGAGAGCGACCAAAAAGGATGTACGAAAACGTAAAACGCAGGTCGAGAGCGTGCAGAGCGATTTGTTTTTCCTCGTGAAAACCTGTTGTTGTTGTTGTTGTTGTTGTTTTTTTAATAACGTCGATGTCGTTGGCGTCCTAGTTGCTGAATCCCCCTATTTAAGCCTGAGCGGTGTAACATGACGACATATCTCGAGATTTCGGCCGCGGATCGCTTAAACCAGCTAGTCACTGTCCCGTGCTATCTAGTACCCCGACCCCGACAGGGTTTCCTGTCCGCGACAAGGCAGTGAGGTATAGAAATGTCGGTACCTAAACTATGTCAAATCCCTTACAAAAGTTCACAACGCGGTGCCACTCGACTGTATATAGATAAACGAATGAAGACGTTAGTTTCTTGAGAAACTGTGGTGCTGCATCGGTGGAAGAATGAAACACGAAAATTTGGTAACAATATGTAGGTTCAAGTGAGACCTGTAACAACTGCTTTCCCTGTGAAAATTAAACTTCCGAGCTTTCGCCAATCCACGGCATCATCATCATCATCATTTATTTGCCTTTATGTGTATAGCAAATTTTAAAAATATACAGCAGGTTGTTAGGCGAGGAGACCTCAGGAAACCACCAGGATTATAGGAAAGGCCACCTCGACATCACAATATTAAACAAGATAAGGGCTGCGAAGGAGTGCGGAAGACACTAACTCAGAACTGAACTATTTTAATAAAAACTCTAGCACTTTGTTCTTAAACGTAGGAAAGCTTGACAAATTGGTAATAGAGGCAGGAAGACAATTCCAGACCTTAGGTCCTAGGTAAAGAATTGTGAATTTCTTGATGTTTGTGCGACAGGAATGCACACGATAATTACCGGCTGTTCTTGTGTGATATTTATGGACTTGACTGTTTGTCATAAACAGATTGAGGAAAAGTGGAGGCAGCAGATTATTGTGGTAATCATCAGGGTTAAGAAGAATATTCTGCGTATAGCTTATATACAAAATGTAAAGTAATATTGTCTGAAAAAGAATCTTTTAAAAAGAATGTTAGTGAAGGATAACATCCAAAGATTAACGGCGAGAATTTGGTTTTATCAAAGGAGTTGATACTAGAAGCTGCGTACAGCTTTCTTTCTTTCAGGTCTGTGACGTTTGTCTAATTGAGGAGTTGTTCCGCAACAGCCTAGGGTCAATTTTATTGAAATTCTACACTTGCGTTTTACAAGAGGAGCTATTGTTTCCTTGGTTGAAAACAATACCTACAAAGTTGTAAACGTTTTACTAATTCAACCCCTGGATTAGAAAGCTTTATAAAGGGAAGAAATCGGGTGGCGTATTAAGACCGAAGTCAAAATTAGTTCACAATCAAATCAAGTTACCTCATGAAAATGTTGCATTCCTTTTTGGGCGTCTACTTTTTGAACCAATATAAACACGATAGGCCATTTCCGAATTCACTTCGGCCTCTTTTTCGAAGCGAGTCTACGTGCGAAGTCTTTCTTATGGAAATGAGTTGTTATTCATATGCAAAGTGAAGCTAATTACCATCACTAAAAATTTCGCACTTAGACTCGCTTTGAAAAAGAGGCTAACGTGACTTTGTCGACATTTTCGGCTTCGGCGTCTCTCCTTGCGTAAACTGTGAAACAGTTGTGATTTTGTTCAAAAATGCGAACCGGCAAGAAAGTATGAACATCCAAGTAATCTGCAAAATTGGTTGCAAAAGCATTTCAAACATTCTTGGGCCGCCTTTTCGGACTCGAAACATCCGCTTCCGGTTGAGGTACATTGCTCAAAAACGCCTTTGCTTAAGCTTACTAGTCTGTAGGTCCGTAACGGCAGGGAAATAGGCCCGCATAGTGTATATTCTTACTGCTGTGCGGCTTAAAGTTATAGAAATTTGTCTTGCTATGTTTCCAAAGCAAAGAGAGTTGTCATAACCAAGGTAGCAAAATCGTACTGCTGCACTGACAACAGCAATAGCCACATGGAAGCTTTTAGGACATTTATTTATTTTATTATGTTTAATCAGCTTGTATACATGAGAAAATATGCGTGGGTTGCCATCTCAGGGGTTTAGACGAACTAATGCTTGTCATAGAAAATTTAAACACCTTGACGAGCTTAGTGTATGTACAGGAAATCTATGACCTTTGAGGGTCGCGCAACAGGTTACAACACCATACTAAATTCCCGCCACACCCCAACCCCCCTCCCCCCC
>BLFK01000566.1:1573666-1592325 GCA_014634185.1 Astreopora myriophthalma | reverse complement strand
ACTGTATTTCACTGTCGGCAGAGTAAATTTAATTCCATTTTGGGAGGAAGTCGAAAAGGTGCTTGTTTGAGAAGGACAAATATGCCGGCTATTACTCATCGGACGTTGTAAAACTCGGGGCTGCTTATTTCTCTTCGTCGGAAACACCACTGCGGGCCGGATCCTGGGTTAACCCTGCTTCGAACAACTCCGCCTTGGGAGTGTACAAACGTCTGGTCCGCTTACAGCGTTCTGTTCATCGCAAAGTGTATATGACGGATTTGATTTTATTTGCTCGGTCGAGTCTTTGTGATTTTCTCAGATGGACACGGACAAAAAAGTCATATCGATTTTTCTTCACGGCGTTTTAGCTCTTTAAAAACGTTACGTTCCACTACCGGTGGGGTACAAAACCACGCCAGTAAGGAGACTGGGGATAGCAGGGCTGTGACGCCTGTACAAGAAAAGCCACCTACCAGCTAAGACTTAGCCCGCTCCAGGCGTTCAGTTAGTAAACAGGGCGCGATAGCAGAGCGAGGCCACAATAAAGATTCGATTGAGCAAACAAAATAAAATTTGTCCCATACACTTTTAAGGCAACTCGAATATTTCCATTCTCAGATAATCGCAATGGCCGATCTTGACACTCCACGAATCCGTATAGAAAAGAAAGGTTCAAAGCACTCTAAAATACGCAGTCGTCCGATTTTGTCATCACTCCTATCACTACAGACCGAACTGGACTCAACTCGTTCCTAGTACCACTACTTACCAATGTTTTTGTTTCCAAACTTACCGACTGTCTCGAAACTCTTGGTTTCTGTAACTTCTTCGCTCGGGCTGCCGCGGCATTCGCTTGGTGAATTTTCTCTTGAAGAGGAAACAAAAACAAACCTGTAAGCTCTTTTGCCTTTGAATACCAGTTCTTAATCAAAACGCCTGACGCGTTTTGATTATTTCAATCGACCCGATAAACCCAAACGCGTTCCACCTCTTTTCAACCCCTTTCTTGAGATAGAAAGGAATTGAACAATCCGAACAAACAACGAATTTAAAGGTTATTCAAGAACTTGACGCAAGGAACTTTTGAAATTTAATTGGATTTTTATGTTCAAATGCAAGGACTTAAAAGGCGCACGCGAGCCCCGAACCTCGAAAATAAAGAAGGCAAACAATTTAGCACGCCTACATGTCCTTATCTTGTTAAATTATAAAACTTGACGACCAAATACACTTTTCAATTTGAATTTAATTTTGAATTTTCAAATCCAAGGAGTTTCAAGGGGCGTGTTCGCCCCGAACCTCGCAAGTCGCAAATAAAGAAAACACACCTAGTTCTCCGTATCTTACCAAATTCTTCTTCGGAGCGGCTGCGGTGGAGGTAGATCCAGACCTTTCGATTGCTATCATACTTGACACAGGGATCCCGCTCATAATGAAGGCGGTCTAACGCACCACTGACAACAGTATGAATCTTGTAAGAGCAAAGACAAAAATCAGTTTTGTCGGTAAACACAGAAGGAAGAGTGAAAGAGAACTGAGTCAAATTTGAACACAAAACAGGTGACTTTTGAGCGCAAAAATATATAGCGTTTTACTTCTGTGTACTAATAAGGAAATTAAGGCAAAGTCGCACAATTAGAGACTCACACGGCCAAAGCTGAAGCCCGGTTTCTGTCTTAGCATAAACCAACCAACAGTGTTGCTGCTACCCAATCACCCCTATCCTAGGTCGACAGCGTGTGTGGTAACAAACTAACAATACATTCAGTGTTCTCCCCAGGATTTTGGGAAGGCCAGCGGGCATTCTGACAGAATCCTAATCTAGCACAATACAAAATCGCAAGAGTGAAGTCTCATGATTTGAGAAGCTTTTCGTTTCTACTCCGCCATTTTTGACAACCTTCCACGCATGTGGGATTTCAGTATTCCATGTAGTATCCCTTGAAGTGCCTTTGAATTTGTGGTGAACTGAAAGATGGCTGCTGTTCAACGAAATGAGTAGAAGACAGGTTTCATGGATGGGTAGATGAGCTAAAATCTTATCAATTGCAAGAAAACACAACGAAAAAAACACCAGGCAATGTTTCAACATCTTTATCGAGTGTTTTTTTTTCTTTACTTACAGACAGGATCCCAGTTCCAGATGTTAAACTATGTAAGGTTTCTTCAGATTTAAGCCAGGCGGCAACGATTTTTCAACGATTCAAGCCTGGCGACCTACCTGGCGTAAAATACCTGGGGAGAACACTGACACTACCTTGTGAACACACAAGTCAGTCTCAAAAGCAATTTCCTGGTCGCCTATTGTTGTACAGGTTTCACAGGGATGGAAGGAGTACTAAGTCTGCGTAGTTGAGAGCGTGCATGACAGTTTGTACTAACCTGAGCATCCGATGAATTGGTATTAATGAACTGAGAGTCCTTTAGCAGCTCGCAGACCTACCAACACAAGGAAAAAATGCACCATATTGAGAGGTATGACCCTATGTGCCACTCAGGGATAAAGAGGACTTGATGATGATTGAGAGACATGACCTACGTCCAAAGATTCTGCTTCAAAGAATTAATTCCAATATTTTCACGCACAGAACAAATGAAAGGCAACGATGGTTGGCACCATTTGCGGTGGTGAATCACCATTTGAGGTGAATCTCAAAGCGCAAGTGTTGGAGAAATATAACATACCTCGGCTCTAGTCCCCTCTCCGTTTGGCAGTCTGGAGGCGGCATCTCTCACTAGTGTGAGTATGGTGACGTAAGGCGGACGCATTGAAGTTAGTAATGAGTGTTCTCGAGCCTTGTTCAGGTTGGTGTCTTTACTGAAAACACCCTGATCAGTGAGTAAAGTACAGTCAGTTAGTTTCAGTTCATGTGCAGTTTTGCATTAAGCGCCTCCCTAACAGTCGGCACTGATGACCCTCAGCACGGCGTGTCCTGAGAGTAGTCGACCCCGAGTCTAAACGTGTTCTAATCAGGGAAAGTGCAGGGCCGGGAATGATCTTGTTGGCATCAAAACCAAGGGTCTCAAATTTCAAGGTAAAATTTAAGATGACGATAGGAGCCTTTCAATAACCTAAAGGAGTTAACAACAAAGAACGCCCACATTATTGGTGGGGAGTGGACAGCGTGGAGGCGCACGCGGAGTAATATA
Organism: Astreopora myriophthalma; assembly: GCA_014634185.1. NCBI lineage: Eukaryota > Metazoa > Cnidaria > Anthozoa > Scleractinia > Acroporidae > Astreopora > Astreopora myriophthalma. The sequence continues at coordinate 1,589,193 of BLFK01000566.1, read as the reverse complement.
TCTCAACATCGTGTGGCATTTGGCATTGTGGCATTTGTTTCGGGTAGCGTGGGGGGTTCTTTCAGCCAGCATTATTCACCGACAGTTGTGTTTCAACGCTCCCACCCCCTTTCTCCTTGGTTCTCTTTTTTCTACTGATATTTCAGTACGACGTGTGCCTGTTTTCCTCCTTGTGCCAGCCAAAAGGAGGTCGGCGGGCGGGGAAAGAGTATTTAATCTAGGGGCTTACTGCCAAAAGTAGAAGCCCTTGGATATTCCAGGCCCCCGTGCAGCCCCCACTAAGCGATGCAGTTAACATTAAAGCATAGGAGTCGAGACAACAAACCCCTGCAAGTCATTTTGTGGAATGACTTGGTGAGTACGACCAGGGCTAACATTGCTTGACAGTCTGCGGCTATAAGAACGGGTTTAAGCTCATTGTAACACGCTTTCTCACCAGTTGTTTAATTGAGTTACTTACCTTGACCGGCCCAACGACAGATTCAAAGCCATGCATCCTGTATGTGAAAGCCTTGTGTGGATTTGCATATCTTTCGTTTTCCTGTGGGGAAAATAAAAGGCAAGCAAGTCGCGTTTTTGTCTCTGTAGAGGTCTGCAATTTTCACTCTTCTCTTATGGACTATACGGCTTCCTTTATTCTGTTCATCACACGCGTGTCGCTGGTTTCCACGCAACATTCGACGTGCCAGCTAAGCAAAGTTGCATATTCGTGTATTCCGAATGTCTTGATTCGCTCTGGCGAAGAACCAACGTTCGAAACGTCCAGCTAATGGCTGATTCGCTTTTACAAAGAAGTCCAAGCCACTGAATCTCTTCAGAGGGCACTGTCATGGGGTCTATAACGATTTCTGGTCAGCTCTATCGTTTAGAGGAATTGTCATCTTAATTTTGCGGCTGTTTTCAACCGATCAGCATTATTTGGGTTTTCAACGGGTTACTGAAAACAGCGTGACAGTGTCCCTTTCGCTTTATGAACCCACCCACGCGGCAACTGAATTTCCTTAAGGCTTTGATTTTCACTGGACTGTAACACTGAACTTTTCTGATTACTACTCCGACTTCGTCTCCGTCACTAGTAAAAACCAGCTTGTAGACTGTCGCTGACTCGCCAAAAATGTCACAGAAAGTCAGAAACACCCCTAGCATTTTTATTGTTTACTTTTCCAATTTTTTGTTCAAGGAAATGGGGGCATCCAACTCCCGAGCAATGGTTTGATAATGCAAGGGCAGTTTTTTCAACTTGAATTCAGTAAAAATCGCCTTAAAACGAAATGAAATCTGATTGAACCTTTCACGAAAACAACTTGCTCTTCCTTGAGTGACATAAAAACACGTTTGATCTCAAGGGATGTCGAAAACTGAGAAAATTCTAACCTGATCCCTGAAAGCGGCTCTCTCCTCTTCGGTGCTTGGCCTAACCACAAAATCTGTTTTACTGCAAGAAAACAGCGAATAGTTTTTTTGAAGTAAATGAACGTGAGTTTAAGTCTATCTATCCTACATTGAAAGCCGCCATGCAGAAACCGCTCAGCAAATACTTAACTAACACTTCTTTTCGACGACAGGAAGATATAATTGAGCATACAATATTAACTTACACCCGGGCCGCGGGAGCAGATGAAGCATCTCCTTCCGCAGAGAGACCCTAGAAAGAAGAAACGCTTAATATAAAACATGGTCAGTTGATAAGAACTATCAAGAGGGAAAGAAGTGTATTGTGACAATAAGCGAGGGCGAAGGATAACAGTGAAGCATGTTCTGTGGGACATTTCGTCAAACTTCCTCTAACAGTGAACAATACTGTGTTCCTAGCTTGCCTTTTTGCTTGTTAATTCCCCTTTGATTCGAAGCCAGTCTTCACACAATGGTTCCAAGTGTTCATCGGAGTCTCTTTGAGAGCCTACGGAACAAATTAACCGATAAATGTTTGGGAATCACACAGTGAAGTTCTATATTGGCCGGTTAAGGTAACTTTCACACACAGGATGCATGGATTCAGTACCAGGGCCGGTTAAGGTCAGTAACTATTTAAACAGCAAAAAATGTTGGCTCATCGTTAAGGAGTGAGCCAACAGATACTCCTTTCAACATGGCTGTGCGTTCCGGAGCGTAAAAGTGTTGGTTTTGGAGGCCAGGAAAAAAACAAGAGAAACGGGTGAAAAAGTCTCCCGTGCCAAAAGCACGAGAGCCAACGACTCAAACTCAAACCGCGTATGATTTCAAATACGGAAATCCATGCATGAAGTCAGCCACAAAACTATGGACTACAGCTCCAACAAGCTTGGTTAACGTTCGTATATTGCACCTATCCACTTCCACTGCTGGGGCCTCTCTTTGAAATCCACAAAGGGGACAAAAGTAGCTGCGGTCTCTGGAAAACAAACAGACAAACAAAAAACAAACCATTTTAGTCCTTCATATTCCACCGCGCATACCCGTAGGTGGTTAACAGGAGCCAAATCAAATGAAAGCTGTTGAACCGTGGACGTCGTAAACATAACCTTCCAATAGGTCTCCACGAGGTATTCAACTTAGTTCACCGGATTTATGCTCGCCGGCGAAAAGATGATAGTAACAAAACGATTCTTGTACCTCCTGAGCTGCCAGAGAGAAAAATAAGCGCAGAGTAAACCAGTTTGGCCCAGTCGGCTTCCTTTGTGCTCCAACTACTTGCGACGCATGATGAGGACAGCTTTAAATGAAGACATGAACCATTAGCAACTACCATAGAACTCGTGACTGGCCCACACACAGCTATGCACATAACGTCACAAATGTATGCACACGGTGTCACAAAGGCCATGTTGATGCCCCGCAACGAAGAAACGGAGGTTATATTGAGGCCACAAATATATCCTCCGGGAATTAAACCCTATTTCTGTTCAAAAACTCTCTTTTGCCACAGAGAAATTGAGGGAATGGGCTTAAATGACAAATTTTTATTTTGATTGCTGTTTCGTTTACTCCCTTAGTATAATAGGAAAACAGTTGCATTCCATTAACAACAGTGATTGTGTTAAAGCAGCTTCCAGCTGAGTGTAAACACTTGTTGCTTTGGTGTTGGCCCAGAACTATTGGCTTAACTAACGCGCTACGTTCTCAGCCAATCAGAGGCAAATGCGAGAAGCTCTCGGGCATTTTCCGCCTCACGCGACTATCTTGACCAATCAGACGCCAAATCAAAACGGAGGAGTGCTTGCTTGCACGCGTTTTCCCGCGCTTTTTATTTCCCTTGAGTTCTGATTGGTTCACTACTTCCTGCAGTGTTTCTGTCCGACGTGATTGGCCAGCCTCGGTTTCGCGACATTTCGCGACACTTTTACATCCGCTCTACGTCCTTGAGATTTGTTTGCTGAAAATCCAATGAAAACCTTACAAGCCCAAAGGACAATATGTGTCAGAATGCTTTATAACCCTATACAAAGAAACGAACAAACAAACCTGCCACTTCCTGACCATTTCTTCAATCTGGAAGAAGGAGCCAAAAAAAAAAACAAAAAAAAACCGCGACAGCTGAGTTTGATACTGCGTAATTTGAAGTTTGTTTGCACATTCAATAAGCCTTTGTTTAAGAAATGCTATACACTCTTATCAAAACCAAACCCAAACTAACTTTGATCTTCCGAAAATTCCGTGTCTGTGACGTCCACACTTCATGCGCGCTAGACTTGATTCACCGATATTAACTATAGCCGTAGAAAAGGACAATTTTCAACTCACCTTCTGTATGTTGGCTTTAGAGTCCGAGAAACCATGAAAAAGATCACGCAGAAGGCTGAAAAAACAAGTCACCTCCCCTGACGGAATTGCAATTCTAACGAAAAACAAGATAAGAAAACAGTCGCCGAAATGAACGCAAATGCAGTACCTCGAACAAGTAGTTAACACTGACCAGAATTGAAGCAGTTGATGATATGCAGTTTGACCTATTTTTTAATCTCTTCCCGTCCCCTCTACTCCCGGGATCCCATGCCTTTGACCCCCAACCCCCCCTCCCCCAACCTCACAATGTCTGTCATTGCGTCGAGCACAACTCGTCCATCTTTTTAAATAAGAAAAGTGCGCGCATTAGTGAGATGCACCTAACGAATATGGCACGAAGAAGGACCATTTGCATGCATGCAAGTCTTCTGAGTTGTTCAGTGGGAATGTCCTACAATATCGTTCGCGCTGCCATCTGATTGAGAGAATAAGTCCTCCCTACTTGGGACAAGAATCTCTCTCCCTGAGATAACTTTCTGGCTAATAATGGCACCTGGATTTTTTACCAGGCTTCTTTGCAACTGTGCAGTTGTTCCTTTAACGGCGATAATCATTCTAACTTGAAAATCGCGTCTATCTTTCTTTTTCACAGGAATACCAGTTTGTCTTACTGTGGTGTACTCTGCGATGCATGTGCCAAGTCCTCCTTTTTGGCGGAATCACTGTGAACTCCTGTGCCTTGTGCCTCCCTCTCTTGCTTCTGTTGAAGTTTCTGCTTCAGTTTTCGTTTGACTTTGGCCTTTTTGTCCTTCTTCTTGGTTAAATCAGCTGCACACAATTAATAACAGCAAAAACATAACAATTCCAGTTAATTGAAACAAGGAAGCAGCGCGCTCTGGTTACGGTCTGCGGGATTCGTCTTCGGTAATACTGATTTCAACTCCACCACTGTCTACGGAGTAAACAGTAACAGCCACAGGCAGCCGCTCGCAATAGCTTGTACCGCTTGCTTCAAACGTTGTCAATGCAAGAACAAAATCATTACCGTATTAAACAATGTATACGAGGATTGCTCCTTAGTAATTCCCTGAAATAACTAACGTTACTACTACTGTTGCTCCACTGAAGACGTGATATTGTCACCGAGCCCAGCTAAACCGCTACTGCATTAGCTAGATGACCTAAATCACAGACGGTGTCGGCCTCTTTGCTAAACCTACAGATGCACCAAGTAATTATGAACTTTTAACCAGGAAAGGTTGGATTTTTACATTGTGGTGTTGGCTTGACGAAGCTAAGAAACAAAAGAAAAGTTCAAATTGTTTCCCTCGAAGGTGTGTATGGTGGCCTACTGGAATATCAAAAGAAGAGTTTTTTTTTATACACGACTGTAGGAGTAATTCAAATAGAGTTTTGTAACGTTGGTCGTAAGTGAAGCTCTACAGTTGCAAGAGTCTCTTAGGATAACTTCGACTATCTTGCAATACAAAAGTGCTTTACTCACAAGACTTAGCGGAACACTTCTTCGGTGGATTTGTTCGAATTATAATGTCTTGGATGGAGGTGAACCTTGTGTCCAGTTCAGGATGATCCTGTGACCAGGAACAAAACAAAACACTAGGTGAAATGGTACCGTGTCCAGACTCAATGCATCTCTAAGAGTAATTAGTGAAACGACTCACTGATATATTTTGCCAACGAACGAACGAACGACCAACCGACCGACCAACGAACCAAAGAGGTCGTAAGTTCGATTTTTGGCAGGATTATAGTCTAAAAAAAGAACTCTTAAGAGGGGTGCCTGATTAAATATTTGGAAGATAATTCTTCCAAAACATTTAATCTTGATGCCAGCTGGGAGGGTTTATAGATAGATCATCTACTGTCAACATTTGAGCTTATGAAGGGAAAAAAGGACCATGCCGAATTTTGGGTCGTTTTCGATTTTGCCGCTGAAGAACAAAACACTGCTACTAATCAAGCTTTTTTGCGTACGTTATTTCTAGCAAACGCAGCTCAAGATTAAGTCGAGGAAACTCAAACGCTGTCACCAGCAACGTCCTTCTCAAAAACGAAAAGCATCTAGGGGCTCCTTCATTTGTGCCGTTTGGGTCTGCGTGTTTTCCGTCTACGGTGGAAAATTTGTGGCTTCAAAGCACAACTAAAAACGTAGATGAGTAAAATAAAGTAACGCTGTACCTCATTTGTCAGTCTTCGTTTCCGATGGACGTGAATCATCTTTTGAAAGTCGTCCTCTGTGACAATATTGGGTGACGGCACACGATGACTTGCAGGCGGATGGAATGGAAACCCATGGTAACCTGCATATGGCATAGCTCCCCCTAACATTCCCGGAATACCATTGAAAACCCCAGGGAGCATGTGATAGGGGGACATGAATAAACCCATGGCGGAGCCAAACGGGCCAGCTGCAAAAGGAACAATGTGCTATCAACTGGGTTGACAAAAGTAAACTGGATACTGTAAAGAAATCCGAAAGCCGAGGTTTTGATGTAAACTGTTCGTCAGGGCGAACCACACGGCCACCATTTTGCCGCACTAAAATCGTTCTGGCTAATCGTTCTGGCGAGTAACATTTCCTCCTCTTCAAATGACCATAAATCATATCTTAGTGGCTCTTACACCACTAGTTTCTGGGCTTCGCCTACAACACCTGACTAAATAACTACAGTTAAGGCTGATAGACGGTACTAATGTCAAGGTGATTAAGGCATCTATCGATGTTTTAGCAGCTCCCCTCTCGGAATTGTGTAATATCTCCTTTTCAACTGGTATTGTTGCCGAAAAACTGAAAATTTGCAAAGTACTCCCTGTATTTAAAGGGGAGGATAATACTAACTTTTACTAACTACAGACGGACCTATTTTAATCCTACCCTGTTTTTCCAAAATACTTGAAAGTGCAATGTACCGTCCCCTGATGAACTATCTTGAGATGGACAATATACTCAGTAACCACCAGTATGGGTTCAAAAAGAAACACTCTGCTTTTACTTTCTACTCTCAATTGAAACCTGCTCGATTCAAAGCGAGTTTAGGTGCAAAGTATTTCATGTGAAATACATTTTGGGTCATACGCTAGGTAAAACTAATTAACATCACAAAACCTTCGGAGTTGGACTCACTTCAAAAAGGATGCTAAAGAGAACTCGGAGATGGCTAGTTTTGGGGAATACTATTTTCATGAAAAACTGTGGAATAATTTTCCATTTTCTGGAGCACTAATGTGCTCGTCTCATCACGTGGCTGAAAACAAGCAATCGGTTAGTTTCAAGTTCACTTAAGCCTCTCTTTCAAAATGACAGTCCAGGTTTGCAAATTTTTGTGATGCGATTATAAAGTCCTATATTTCATAGGAATGAAATCAAATTTTCGCACTTGGACTCGCTTTGAAAAAGAGGCTGAAATCAACTCGGAAATGGCACATTGACAGTTGCAAGTATTTTATACATCGTGAGAAGGTGCTACACCATTGGAGGAATCATAGATGAAAAAATAAATGTATTAGTGGCAGGTGAAGTGTTTAGTAAGGCCGTAGGGATTAAGAATGCCGACCTGACAAGTGAATTTCTTTGCAGGCTTTTTGAGGCTTTTGGTGTTTCCTTGGTGTAAATAAAAGAGGTAGAGAGCACGTGCTGGGTAAATAGTTTTGTTGCACCTTTTTCTATTTTTTGTTGTCGCTGTTGTTGTTGTTGTTGTCGTTTATCCCTGGGAATCTCACACTCACAAATGTTTGTGGGATAGAACATTTGCAAAGGCTTGAGGAGGGGAATGAAAAGCACTCTGTGCATGCAGCAGTTTGTGCAATTACAGCATTGAACAAAATGTTTACATTAGGGTGTGTAGTAAAAGAATAATTATCTCAAAAAATGCCAACAATAGCTTCTTACTCCATCCACAAATAAACCCTGATACACATGCAATCACTTTCCCTCTAATTATAGCTATAGGAGGCTTATTTCAATATTACCCAAAGGTCAAATTAAATGTACAAGGGATCAATTAGCTTACAAATTACAAATACTGGCAAACAAATGACCTCATTTATGGCCATTGATCTTTGGCAAGAAATACCATATAAGTTTAAAGATCTAAATCAATTTGCTTTCTCAAAAAGTGTTAAAAACAATGTTCTATCTCAGCAATGTTCTAATGTTCTATCTCGGCAATATCTTTCCTTCAGTAATCCGTCCCTCTACTCCAATGTTTCTTTCAGGTTCACTCAAACAAGATGGAGGCTAACTCGATAACCTCGCGGTTCTATTAGCCTCCATGCACAAACTATAGACCAGTGTCACTGATAATTCTTATATATGTACCTTTTTCTTTTTTTTTTAATGTCAATATTGTAATTTCAAAGCTGTAAGTGCAAAATAAAGTGAAGTTGAAGTTGAAGTTGACTTACCAGCACTTCTTCCTTCATCATCAGAGGACAGATTTCCATCCTAAAAATGGATAGCAAAATTGTAAAAATCGAATTTCATACAATTAATAATTCACAAACCTAACAGCCTATCAAGTCACCGATAAAACATCATGTGTATGAGCTTTATACTTGATAAAACACTCCTTGTCAGTATCCATTATATAAAGAAATACTAATAAGGCATGACTTGCTTTTCTTGTATGCAATCGCAGCATGTTTTATCGGGTCTAAAAACACTCAGCTACTGTCAGTACAACTCGTGTGTTTTTTGACCCGATAAAACACTGCTGCTCGTTTTTTAAGCATTACTTTATAATGCAATGGAATGCACTTATAAAGGAATAAAAAACACGCCCAGTACATTGTTGAGTTATACAAGCATGCAGGAACTTTTAAGAACACGAAAGAAGTGCCTAGAGAAGCACGAGCAATACGAGAGGGCTTCTGGCACTTCTCAAGTGTTCTTAAAAACTCCCAAGTGCTTATATTAAACAATTAGATTATGAGCTCGAGATTTCTATCACGTGATAGTTGACGAGGGCGCAGCCCAAGTCAACTATCATGCATAGAAATCGAGAGCGAATAATCTAATTGTTTTAGTATAAATCTACTAGTCGTTCAAAACTAAACAAGTAAATTATCTATATCCTCATCGCAGACACTTTTTCAAAACACTTCGAAAATGCAACGAAGTGGCCGCCATTTTGTTGAAAACCGCTGATCGCTATCTATCCCAGAATAGATAGCGAGTAGCGTAGCCAATCAGAGAACGGCATTCGTGATAGAACGCTAGTAGATTTATACTAAAACTCAATAATGCACGAGGAACAAGTTTTTTATTCCTTTTATAAAATAGCAACTAACAAAACAGGCAAAACCCCTTGTTTGTGTCCAGAGATTTGCACGTGCACACTTGTGACATAGCAGGCGTGCATTACAATTCCACAATGCACGCGCGTGACGTAAGGTGCATGCATTTGTTGAGATATAATGCACTTGATTCAACCAATCATAGTGCAAGTAATTATTTGAACATTTTATCATAAGTTTTAATGCTTAATTGCTTAGAGATTACAAGCAATACATTTATTTGGTGGCAATTGGATAATCTGACAAAATAATGTTTTGGCTAGGATCCCTTCATTTATTGATTCTCACTGATGATTCCATTTGCTAAAAACACAACTGGTTGTGAATAAATGACAGAACTAATCAAATGTACCTGGCATTGTTGTCTGCATTCTGCAAGAATCCTTAGGAAACAAAACATACCAGACCAGTTCTTTCTTCAAATTTTCCAGCACTGTCAGGAGGCACTTAAATTTGTTACCAATATTGCTATCTCTGTTGCTAATTAAGATCGCCAGTACCATCACCATGGCAATGGTTACGGCTAGGGCTATGGCTACTGGTATCACTGGCTTTGGCATTGGTAATATCAATGTCTGTATCAGTATCAGTATTAGTACCAGTATTAGTACCAGTATTTCTATCACTCGCTTCCCATCATTGTCATCATCATTGTACCTTCTATCACTGTCATTGTCAACATCAAGATTAAGACCACAACCATTGTTACTTAAGCAATATTGCTACTACTAAATCCGACCAACTCAAACAATGTAAAGCACCTTTTCACCTTTTCATATCATAACTAACTTTTATATAATATTAAACATAGGCTGCATTAATAATTTTACAAAATATGTTTATTTTTGCAATCAGAGCTTAGGTGTAAGACCACTCATGACCTAATGCAGTCATTGGGGAAAACAAGTATGCAAACATGTTTAACAAAAAAAGCATAATTGAAAATCAATTTGAAAAAAGAGAGAAAAATAAGTTGATATTAGGGTGACACTAATTTGCATTTGTGATACCTCTTCAGTCGTGCATTAACTCTGTGTTCCATTATCGCTGTGTTCACAGATGATGTATGACCACTGAAATTGGAAAAAATCACCATCTGTTAGAAACTATGTTAATAAAGGGCTTCATGCAAAACTTTCACATAGTGACTTTTTAGGTTGCTTTTGTTGTTGTTGTTGTTGTTTACATTTTGTCAAATTGCAGCCACTAACTGAAGGCAACAATAAAGGCAATGCCAATGACGACGATGGTGATGGTGTTGGTGATGATGATGATGAAGATAACTATAATGATGATGATGATCACACTGTCAATGTGTTACGGGAAAGTTCCAACAAGATCTATAGAATACCTGGTATTAATTGGTTCCCCTGGGCCTTGTCGACCAATCTGATCAAGGATTTCCTGACAATGTAGTAAGGAAGACAAAATAAACATGAATTTTGGGGTAACCCAGGTGCAAGAGGAACTCTTTTTTTTGTCAAGGCCTCAGAGAATGCTGCAGCACCTCACTTGCCAGTGGAGCATTCTCTCCAACCTTGGAAAAAAATTCCCCTCACACCTACAGTAAATTAGACCAATTTTGATATGTTAAAACTCAACTTCAAACAATAAACAGGACTTTTGTGAAAAACGCCTCTTGAATTTTTAAGACTCAATTAAAATCTCAACTTCAAAGAAAAACTAAACATCTCAACTTGAAGAAAAACTCGCACATGTCAAAAATCATACACGCCATAAAAAATTCAAATGTCACACTCAAGACGTGATCTCGTGCGTGCAATGTCTCCACGGTGATGGAGGAGGGGGCTAGCAATTTTCAATAACAGGTATGACTTTGAAGCTTTGTGTAATAAAGCAAGGATTTGTACGAGTTTTTTCCCTTGGAGCCTCAAGGTGGTGCCTTTTGTGTAAGAGCGAATTTTTCTAGTATACCGAAATTGGCTTATTCTGGGCTGGAGATGAAAAAGCGCACCAGTTCTTTATCATCAAGCATTTCTTTGGTTTCTCTTGACTTGAACTAATAAACATAATGGGATTTTCTTCCTTCCGATTGTGTTTTGCATGAGAATGCAACAAAGAGGTAAATGCAAATTTTTTTTTCTCTCATCAGGAAATATTAAAATAACAAAAAAACTATACTGAAAGATCATTAAATAATCTTTATTTTGAGCTTTCACCTGGACAAAATAGATGCAACTCTATTTAAAGCAAGAAATAATTTTCTAGTAAACCATGTGCGAGAACAATTTTGCAGGAAATTTTGCCTGTCTTGAAAAGAGATACCGTAAATTCTCTATTAAGCCCCCCCTCTCAAATAAGCCCCCCGTCTCTAATAAGCTCCCCTTTTCAGAGGAGGAAAGTTAATAAGCCCCCCCTCTCTATTAAGCCCCCCTCCCCCTCCCCTCATCCTGTATTCTTCGCAAATAACGATTGAAGTGCACCTAACCCCAAAATATATTTTTCGCTAAAATAAATCTTTACACCTGTTTGAAACACACTGAGAATTTTATCCTGTTTTCCACCAAATGTTGACTTTTTATAGGCTTCAAAACTGAGCCTTATTTGGTTCATGACCGAGTCAGAAGGGGCGTTGGTCTATTCCTGATTTGACGTCACGAACTGATTAACATGCCATTAAGTCTTTGTAAATAAGCATGCAAAATAGTTTGTGACGTCAAATCAGGAATATTGACTCGGTCGTGTACCAAATGATGTTTAGTTTTTCGTAAGTCTTGGAAGCCTACAAAATGTCAAAATTTTGGCAAAAATGGGAAAGAATAGGCAAATGCGTTTCAAACAGATGCAAAGATATATTGTAGCAAAAAAAATATTTTGGGGTTAGGTGCACTTTAACGTGGACCGATCAGTTATGGTTTATTCAGGCTGGAAGTTCATATTGTTTTTTAGGCTTCCACAAGTGAATTAAATACTTTTGACAGTGACAACACGCAAGTATACTCTGTCTGATACCACGGTAGTTTTGCTACAGGTGATGCGTTTCGCTAAATTAAATAAGCCCCCCCTCTCTTTTAAGCCCCCCCTCTCTATTAAGCCCCCCCTCAAAAGTGCTTGAAAAAAATAAGCCCCCCAGGGGGCTTAATAGAGGTGGATTTACGGTATGTCAATGTCGGAAAGTCGATAAAAGCGTTGCGGCATTACTTCGGAAAGTCACTATTCCATTGGTTGAGCGATGACATATCGATTTGTTTACATTTGAGTGAGTGATAATTTTGCACATTCTGATTCCTAACAATAGTTGTTTCTGCGCTTCACGTATCCACAACTAAAAATCAGTGAGGTCCTATGGCACCATGTACTGCACCTCATCCACCATGTGCTTTTGTCAATAAAAAGGCCCCTTTAATACCTGACGCGATATCAGTATTTCCCTCAAAAGTTTCCTGTGGTATCTCTGTTGCTGAATCTATAAAGTAACAAGTTTAACGTAGTATTTATAATTATCATATTCAGGCTACTTTGTCAAATCATGGCCAAGTTCTAAGCAACAAATGCCACTTAAGTTCTGTAATGAAAACATTAAATCAAGTCATGAACAAAAAACGAATGTGATACCATCAAAACACATCACGTTTGTTCCATGTGACTTTCTACAATTTACTGTAGGGCCCTAAAGCCATTTATTTCTTGTAATTTGGCAAGACATAGTTTGATAGCTTCGAGAAATGAATTATAACGTTTTTAGTTACATTCACGAAATCGTCGAACCAGAGTAGTAAGAAACAATGAATGATTGTCCACCTGGTGGTTGCATGCAGTGTCAACCCTACAGTGTACCTGTGCCAAAATAACTAAACACGGACAAAGAAAATAAAAAGTGACTTACTGACGAAATTTGTGTAAGGTACATACATGTATGTGATTCCCCCAAAATAGGGACAAGCTACCTCTATATATACCCGTCTCTTTCATCCCTAACAGTCTTGCTTCACACTTAGGATTTCTCTTTTGTTACAGTCTTCCCCTTCCCCAGCCTAGTCAGCTTGTATAAATCTGTGTAATAGGTGGTGACACAATTGATAATACTGCAGAACCACTTTTACAAACTATACCTTGTATTCCTTCAGCTTAGCTTTGCGGCACAATCTTTTGTATTTCACCACATCAGGGTAGAAGTATCCATCTAGGAGAGAGAGGCATGTTTAGCGCTGATTGCTGGTTGCCGCTTATTAAAGTATTCCTGTCTCAAATCATGATGCATGAGGGACATGTGGAGACAACAAGAGATAGCTTTGAGGAGTAGCAGAGAGCAACTTTACTGTATAGGTATTCTTGAATGCTCTATGAACTTAATGATATACCGCAACTTTATACATGCACAGCTAATTTGTACCAATAAAATAATTGTCAGTGCATCTACAAAGGAAGGAGCATGCTCTACAAGATTGTGATGCACACCCATGTCAACTTAAATTTCATAGAGTGGATTTCCTAGCTAATAATATTATATAGTTAATTTTGATGTGTAATTTCATAACCTTTTAGCTTTTGTTGAAATTGTTGGACTGGATTTCCAAATCTGAAATTCTCACCACCAAGCAATGCACTACAAGTAAAGAAGAGGAATAAATTCAAGATACATGTAAAAAGTAACACAGTCCCTTGGGGGTGGCACTGGGGGTGACACTGGGGGTGACACTGGGGGTGACACTGGGGGTGGGAGGTAGGGGTGGCACTAGGGGTGGGAGCTGGGGGTGGCACTGGGGGTGGGAGCTGGGGGTGGCACTGGGGATGGCACTGGGAGTTGGGGTGGGGGTGGATAGAGATGAAACTGGCATAAAACAGACAGTCCTGAGGACACTTAAAACAGTCTCAATCAGTCTGACCTGAATACTGCAATTTTCAACTTAACTTTATACCTCAGGTTTTCTTCCTGTGCATGGGGATAGTCTGTTGGTAACACTGGGAGAAATGTCTACAAAACAGAAAGATCAATTATGTGTAAAACGTTCAATTGTAAAACATCAACAGAAAAGGTTAATTAAGACATTCAGCGATTGTATCATTACACTGTGAAGGCCAATAGAAAAATTATGCAGAAAACATTATGTGACTGTGTGACAATTTTAATGAATTTGTGACTTGTTTCATTTTTAAGTGATTATTTTGATTTCTCAGTAATAAGATATGGTTTTTCTTTTCGACCCGCACATACACGTGGCTTCAGAACAAGAGAGTATTGTATTCAGGAGTTTTTTCAAAGAAGGAATACAGGGAGTCTTCAGTGTCACTCAGCCTATTAACTGGCGACCACGCAGTCCTTAACTGGTACAAATAAATGTTAATTTTCAAAATAAGAAACAAACATTCAAAACAGGGCTAATGTTTTTTAACACAAGTTGCCTGATGGGCAGTGGGCAAGCATGGTTGATTCAAATCCTCTATACTGATAAAATTAACCATAGATTGAATTTTCATCAAAGTTAATGTGTAGGATAAAGCTCCTCAGAAAAGATAACATTTTAGCTGCACTTTAGTTGCATGATAACATTTTGATCTGCATTAAATATAGTTGTGCATGGTGATTACAGTAATGCAAGCAGCTCACAGTCGTTGCCTGTTGAAAGAACTAAGAGATCAAATTTTATGATGAAAATACCAATTTCATTTGTAAAATCTCTTTCACAATGCTAGTTGAAAAAAACATATCTTTGGGAGTAAAAATTATTATGAAAAAATTAAATTTCAGGCTAGCTCTTCAGAGTTTCAGGTTAGTAACCTAAAGTAACTGCCAGCCCAAAGGGTAAGCTAAGCTTTTTTTTCTTTCTTCCCTCACCCTCACATATCTAGATCAGGTCATAGGTGTGTACTGACTCATACATAATCATTTGAAAATGGCTGATATCAATATTGCCTATCACATGTCACAATATGTATAAACTGGATACAATACAGTGGCATAATTTGATGAATCAGTATCAGTTTTACCTCCAAATGCTTTCTATCAGCAGGAGTTAACACATTCTTCCATGTGTCCATACTAACAACTTTGAAGAAGACTTCTTTCTACATGAAAATGTTGAGTTCAAGTGCGAGAAAGTCATTCACAGGTATGATTGAGTTTATGCAATGAATAAAATATTAATACTGGAATAAGTCAGAGGAAAATTTATCAAGAACTGTTGGGAGTTAAATCCTTTTAAGATAGTAAATACAGGTATGAGTACACAGTAAGCCTGTGCATTTAACACCAAACTCTACATGTAATAACTAGCAGTGCCAAATGTATCATTCAAAATTTGTTATAAGCAGTCGAGGAGTGTCACCCACTGGGCCAAGTTGTTAGCAGCAGGGTTAATGCCAAATCAAGACAAAGACCAAGGCAACCTATAGGTTGATTAATCAAAGGTTGATCAATGTTAACCCTGCTTTGAACAACTCGCCTGTGTATTATTCATCTACATCTAGAGCTATTAACACAATAGGTCCCAGCATAAGGGAAGTAGGCTTTTTGTTTTGTTTTGTTTTGTTTTTTTTGGGGGGGGGGG
>BLFK01000566.1:1533781-1545305 GCA_014634185.1 Astreopora myriophthalma | reverse complement strand
CCCCCCCGCGTTATTTCTATATCACCAAAAGGTCTGGAGAGCAGAAAGGTCACAATAACTTTAGATATATAAAACGGCGATTTTGAAATGTTACAGACATATTTCAGCAGGCACTTCCGCCTTCAGTGCAAGTGTTACAGGAGATGCAATCTGAACAAAAATAGTACTCATTAACACTACATGTAAGCGTTATTAGCTATTTACAATGTATATTTAGATTGCATCTCATGTAACACTAGCATTGAGGAAGGCAGAAGTTTCTTTTGAAAGATGTCTGTAACATTTAAAATAGTTGTTTTACATAATAATTATTTAAAAAAATTAATAGATTCCATGTTGCCGTGTGTCTGTTCAGTAATAGATCATAGGTGACATCAAAATGTTGTAAGAACAAAAAAGTGGCACTCGAGGCGATAGCCTAGTGTGTCACTGATGTTGTCACCACATTTTGACATCTTGTTTGATCTATTACTGAACAGATGCATGGCAACATGGAATCTATTTGTTTTATATGATAAAGAGAAAAACAAAACAAAACAAATGCATGTAGATGACGTCACCTATGAGTCTGTCCTCTAGTAGAACATGAGTGAGAACCAATCAAAACATGTGTAGACTTGAAGTGCACCTAAAAGTAAAAATGTTTCATTTTTCGTTAGTGAGATAATTCTATAGCAAACATATTTTACCATTTTAACCTCGAAATTTCGCCATTTATGTGTTGCACTAGCTATGTAAAGTTAGCAAAACAGTCCTGTGGACCCAGGACTGTGCCATGAGAGACATGGGTCTATTCTCCATTTTACGTCACAAACTGCTTTGCATTCAAGTTTTAAAAGAACTTTTGCATTGCAAAACAGTTTGTGACGTAAAATCAAGAATAGACCCATGCCTCCCACAGCTCGGTCGTGGATCCAAATGATTGCTAGTTTTGTGAACTTTACGTATCTTTGTGTGACACGTAAAAAGCAAAATTTCGAGGCACAGATGGCAAAATATGTTTGCTTTGGGTGGAGAGATTTATGTCAAAAACGAAAAATATTTGAGTTTCGGTGCACTTTAAGTTCATTATAATTATAAAATGTTATGAAAAATGTCACAAAGTGTCCCCCTAACCTTGCACCCCAACTGAACATCAGGCCCCAGTTGTTTGAAGGGTGGGTAGGGCTATCCACTGGGTAAGTCAATTTGATTTGCTAGTGCTTACCAGGTGGATAGCGTTATCCACCTTTTGAACAACTGGGGCCAGGTGTTCAAAAGGTGTTTAAAATGCAGATAATGCTATCCACTGGGTAAATCACTATCACTATGCAGCAGATAAGGACATTAACAAAACCAACTAAGTTGTCAACTAGACAAGTGATTTATCCAGTGGATAGCACTGTTCACCTCTCGAACAACTGGGGCCAGTTACAGACTTGTTGTGAATTGTTTTAATGGTTTTAATGCTCTGACTGACTTGATACAAACTTACTTCAAACTCAACGCTAATCACTCTCGATATGATATTTTCATTACTCGCTCCTTCGACTCGAACTCACACGTGTGTAAAAAGATCCCTCTTTTTCTCTTGTTAGCTCTAAGTAAATATTAACAGCGTCACACCCATATTACGTAATCATATTCTCGACAGACTGTCTGTCCAGAAATTCAGGCAATAAATGTCCCAAAGTGTCCTCCAAACTCTACTAACTCTGATTTTCACGTAAACGTAAACAACTGTTTAATAAGGATTATTCTCAGGTCTTTTCAGTTATGTGGAATCCGCTCTGTGACCTTTGAACACTGGTTTACAAGTCTGCTTTGCGGGTGCATTAGGGGGCGAACTTTGAACTGCCATTTAACACTGTTGAGGAGAAAACTGTGAATGTTATGTTTATCGCATTATATCCAGCCTTCCAGTTTAGTTGATTCGAACTTGTGATTTACATTAAAATGACGTTTACACAAATTACAGTATTTGCTTTTAATGAACATTTCCGTGTCATCCAGGAGAAGGAATAGGGGTCACTTTGTGACATGTCATAGGGACGATGGATTCATTATCATGCAGTTCATTATCATGTGCTAGTAACTCTTGTTGTCTTTAGGGCACAGGTTGTGTCTGAAGCTATCCAAGGACTCTTTCCCATTGTTGGACAGTTCATCTTGGCAATGCAAAGATTGTAAAGTTTGTTACTTGTGCAAGGCAGTTGAAAGTGAGGTGAGATCTTGCATAGTTATCGGACCAAACACAAGGGGTTGTCATAGCCAGGGTGTCCTGCATGGAAGTGTTTATGAGACATGATCCACAGTTTATCCCTCTTATTCAAGAAGACTAGAAGTCTAACCATTTGCAGAGGTCATTACAATTACAAAGGCAGCACTTTCTCCTTGCCCTAGTGTTGGTCTGGCTGGGGATTGAGCCTACGACCTCCCGCACGGCAGTCCGCTGCTGTATCAACTGAGCCAACTGGTACAAAAAAATTTGAACAACCTCAGTTATTTGAGATTTTCTATAGTGGCCTCAAAGGAAGTGGCTGTCTTGTAAAGCATAGGTCATCGGCAGGACTACAGTTTGAGGACTAAAAGTAATTTCGTGTTGATTGCTTGATGAGGTAATTATTGAACTGAAGAAATGATCGTCACACTTTCTGGACAACTTAAGCAATTGTCTCTAGTGACTCCAACGGGATTCGAACCCCTGACCTCTGCGATGCCGGTGCAGTGCTCTTACCAACTGAGCTATGAAGCCACACAGTTGAGAGCAGGTCAATTTGTTGACCTCATTCATGTTTTCCCGTGAAAGGAATGATGAACTGTTGTCCTCCGTTTGTTTGTCTTTGGAGCGGTTTTCAATATTGAGTGCCATAAAGCCAAAACCGAATTCATGACACGGCCAATCACTTTGTGAAGAAAATGCAGCTCTCAGCCAGCCACGAATCGAAGTAATAATTAACGACTTGGTTTTACAAGCCAGTCGGAATGGAAAGCAAGTAAATACCGCTGACGCTGAGCGCGGAAAAACAAAGGTGACTAAGTCGCATTTGATTTCACTTTTGCATGTAATTGGTTGAAAATTTCACACGACTTTATTGAACCAATCATAGAGCGAATCAAAACAAAAGCAATAGTGTAGTTACCAGAGGGGGTACTCCCTTATATGGGCTATATAGGTATGTGCGGCGCCAAAGGGTATGGTGTTTTTAGCCGTTTTGGTCTGAAATAGGGTATCAATTTTGACCATTTTGGTCTGAAATAGGGTATGGTTTGTGCACTCTAGTCTTGAATTGAGTATGTTTTTTTAGACGAAGCTACTTCTTCATCATTAGGCGATAAGACCATTTGCGAATGTTTACACCAACCGTGTACGTGCCGTAACAGCTTGTCACGCGCTCCGGTCACGCGCCGGAGCACGTATTCTGTATTTATGACGGCGCATTATGCAACCTGCTTTATAGTGTAGAATTTTAAGCCCGAAACTTTGTACAGTTTTGTATCCTACTTAATAAAAGCGTATAAACATTGCCTTTAAGATTGGTCTGACCTAGGGAACTGATTATAAGACAGGTCTGAAATAGGGTATTGATTTAATGGTCAGGTCTGAAATAGGGTATCAAATTTTTGATCAGGTCTGAAATAGGGTAGGGAAGATCACAGATTTTGGTCTGAAATAAGGTAAGAGTTTCAGGAAGCCTTCCGCACACCCCCACCCAATTTTTATGGAAGTACCCCCCCCCCCGGGGGGGGGGTAGTTACTTCCATTGAAGGCTGATCTAATAGGCTTCCATTGAAAGCTGATCTAATAGGCTTTGTTAGTACAGCAAAAGCAAGATCGTCATTGCTTTTGCTGCAGGGGCGAAAAACTGAAATCTGTGCCTCTAACAGGTCGAGCTGGATTCTTGTGTTACCTGCGACAGAGGTCTCCACTCATCATGCGTTGCGCTAAAACTGAAGGGCGTACAACGAGGTGCAAGGGCATGCCATGAATGTCCGTCGACAAGCAGTGAAACAAATGCGCAGTCGCCAGGCTCCAGCACCGTGCAGCGGAAACGTGGTCGCCCAAGGAAGATTCAGACAGCGTCCGACACACCTCAAACAGATTATGAATCGGAGAGATCGCCGATCAATTCGCGTGCTTCTACTAGTGCCTATAAAAACAAGCCAAAGGTTTCGCTGAAAAAAGTGAAGTCGTGTCCAACGCCTGGGTGTGATGGACGAGGTCACATGACCGGCAAATTTGACATGCACCATACTCTATCTGGGTGTCCAAAGTATCATAACATGACGGCACAAGAATGCAAGGTGTGTTAAGCTTTTCATACATTTGCTATTTGGGGCCTCGAAACGCAAGCTCTTTCTACTTTCCTCACCAAAAATAAGAGTAGGGAAGGGGCAAAAAGAGGGAGGGGACCAAGCAATATTCGCAAAATTTAGAATCCGCTTATTTCAACGTCGAACTTGCCAATCATCTATCAGGCTCGAATCAGGCTCCAACCATCGAACCCAGGCTCCCCCTCATTAGGGAGCCTACGAAACGACGCCGGACGCCGGGGGCAACGACGACGCTACAAAGCAATAGATTTAGTGAGCAATAACAATGGCTGTGCACGCTCTAAACGTGCGTTTTATATTTTAGTACATTTCTTTGCGGTCATCTCCAAAATAACGACGTGAAATGACTAAATTCAAGGTTGTGTGCAGGACGTTAGCGCATGAGGATGAATATTCAGTTGTGTCTACACTTCTAACCCGCTCATACCAGTTCAGTTCCTCGGCAGTTACTACACATTTTAAACGCGGAACGGCATGAAATAGTTGCGTGGTGATACTAATAACGCGAACTTGCATTTTTAAATGACGTCCTAGTAGCCGTCGTCGTCCCCGTTTCGTAAGTTTTCTATTAACTGGCTGGAAGCTGATTTTTGCGGGTACTTAATTTTGCGGATGTTGTTAGGACCGCTTTCCTTTTAAGTGGAAAAACCGGTCATTCCGGTGGGAAAAAGAATGGAACAGTCCTTCCCACTGAAAAATTTTCGGGGAAAAAACAATATCTGCAGATATATGCCTCTTCTGTGGTTTTTCCCGAAATGACCGAAATGTCAATGTTTCATTAATTTTACTTCATGATACTAAAACCATGCTTTTTTGATGAAGTACAAGAAGTACCAAAAATTCTCACCCGTTTTTCTGTCGAATGGTTACTCGTTCCGTTCCATTTTATTTCAGGAAAGTTTTTACCGTTCCATGTGGCGGAAAATTCCCACCGGTTTTTCCTTGAAATTGAAAGCGCTCTGGGCCTCCCACAATTTCCCCAATGCATCAGTTTCTGTTTACGGAAGGGTTCCCCTCGTTTGTTCACGGACAAAGAAGTTCTTTCAAGCTGAGAAAATTAAGGTCGGGACACACTAGGCGACAAGCCGTTGCGACACGTCGCGAAGACTTGTCTCTGCAACAATTCGCCTCGTGTGACATGGTGAATTTTTGTAAAAATCGCTGTGGCTGCAATCAGTTGCACGAATTCAAACTGCTTTGAATTCGTGCGACTGATCGCAGCGACAAAATGACTGAAAACTCCGTTGTCGCGCCATATGTTGTCGCTGCGACAAAATGCAAATTCACCAATGAGAGTGCGTCTTTTATCTTCCCACGACACCTCAGGAACTCGTTCAAAATGGCGAAAGAACATGTAGTACACTAGTTCACATTCCCCCTCATGCGAAATCATAAAGTGTGCAACGAAAAGATTCGGAGGCAGTGCACACGGAGCGACTAGTATCTGCGACCTGTTGCAGCGACTGGTTGCGCAACTTGTCGCCTAGTGTGTCCCGACCTTTACGGTGAATTGTTCTTTAATTGCTTTTTGCTTTCGCTGACAGGACAAAGCTAAGGGAAGAGAAAAGGAACTGGTGGTGTCCCCGGTGTCTAAAAGGAATAAGAAACATAGCGTATCGCCAAAGGATCTTCCCAAGAAATCCTTAAGAAGCAAGGTCTGTATATTATAGCGGAAGTTGAGCAAGGGCTCAATAAATCCTGCTCGTTGAAGTCGGGGTATTCCAACCTTTTATCTAAGCACCTCATAGGAAGTGCGCTGACCGAAATGCTGAACGCTCTCTCGACCAACATTCACATTGCTTTCAAAATGTATAGCGCACGTGCAGCACCCAAAAATGTGTATCACACTTGCAGCGACAAAAAGCACGGACGCACGCGCAGGATGTTTATATTTGCATATCCTTTTTGTTTTCTGGCGTGTTGGCTCTTCGTCGACATCGTCGTTGTTTAATTTTCCTATTTAATAGCTTCTCCTGTGGTCCTTTCAGCTCTAAACCCTTGAATTATTATTAATACAGGTCCAACTGTCCTTTATGCCTGAAAAAATCCGTGCTGTCGTCACCAACAAGGAGATAACACCACAGGAACACAATTTACAGAATAGTCGAGGACGAAGGAGTGGCGTTACGAGCAAAGATCCACGTCTCAGCGCAAATGGCCACACTACCGAAACTGATGCTAATGATAGTGCTGCGGCCTTAGAGCAACTGGACGAGAAGACGCTCAAGGAATTAACTTCAGAAAGTGATTTGAAAATGTTCAAAGATGCTTGGAGAAAAGCTTTAGAAGCTAACGAAGAGGTGAGTTTCAAAACAACACAAAACATGAACTTTCAAGGTATGGGGCATAACTGACCTGTAACGGATATTTGGATGCGCTTGATTGCTGTTTTGTCAACTCAACGGCAAAATTCCAAACAACTAACATGCTCGAGGATTTGTTGTACGACGCACGTGCAAAGTTATTTGTCGACTGGATGGAAGTAAACACAACGTAGCACGTTGAGCGCGAATTTTATCACTGACGTTTTTTTTTGTCTTTTAAGTCCTGCTACTCGCTATCTATCACAGAATAAATAGCGAGAAGCGTAGCCAATTAGAGAACGGCGTTCGTGATAGAACGCTAGTAGATTTATACTAAAACTCGATAGAAACACGGAAAATGTTTTCTATTTCTATCGAGTTTTAGTATAAATCTACTAGCGTTCTATCACGAACGCCGTTCTCTGATTGGCTACGCTTCTCGCTATCTATTCTGTGATAGATAGCGAGTAGCGGTTTTCAACAAAATGGCGGCCACTTCGTCGCGTTTTCGAAGTGTTTCGAAGTGTCTGCGATGAAGATATAGATAATTTACTTGTTTAGTTTTGAACGACTAGTAGATTTATACTAAAACAATTATATTATTCGCTCTCGATTTCCATGCGTGATAGTTGACTCGAGCTGCACCCTCGTCAACTATCACGCGATAGAAATCTCGAGCTCATAATCTAATTGTTTAATAGAAACACGATTATTAACCAATCAGCGCGCGTATTTTCCTTGAGCTATTTTCTAATTATATTTATACACATTTAAAATGAAAGTGATGCAGCATGCGTGGTTGTGTTCAAATGGATGCCCATAAAACACTTTTTTGGCCATGCAAGCTCCTATTTTGTCAGGCTCCGCGAGCGGGCAAGGTGAAGCGAATTTTGTGCTCTGATTGGCTTCGCGAGCGGGCAAGATAGACCCATTTTGCCCTCTCGGGACTGCCCGTTTTGCTCCCGCGCAAGAAAAAAAGTGCGTCGAGCGGACTTACAAAGTTTGTAACTTTTGGACAATGTCGGAGATGGATTCGCAAAAAGCGGCAAAAGACAGTCAAAACAAAGAAACCGTAGACGAGTCTTCGTAATTTATTTTGCAACGGAAACCGGAAAATACAAAAATTAAAACAAAAAGTGACATGGAGGCATTGAAGCGGTTTTGTTTTACGGAAAATGAGAAGAGCGAAGTACAGCCATAATTATAATGAATCCTTCACTGACCAAGCTTGTTCGGCGGTCAAGGGGGCTGGAGCAAGCGGGCAAGATGAAGCGAATTCTGTGCTCTAATTGGCTACCCGAGCGGGCGAGATGGGCCTATATTGCCCGCTCGGGATTGCCCTTTTCCCGTGCAACAATAACAAATTGTGTATAAAGCGGAGTTACAAAGTTCGTAACTTTTGACAATGTCGGCAATGGAGTCGCAAAAAGCGGCAGAAGACAGTCAAAACAAAGAAAACATAGATAAGTTTCGGGAAATACAAAAATTAAAACAAAAAGTGATATGAAGGAATGGAAGCGGTTTTGTCTTACGGGAAACGAGAAGAAGTGTAGCCATATGATAAATCCTTTATTGACCAAGCTTGTTCGGTCAAGATGGTTGGATATTGGCCTCGTTCTGGTTTTGCGTTTTTAATGGAAAGGAAAAAAAAAACTTGGCCAATATCCAGCCATCTTGACCTCACGCTTAGTCAATAACGCATATATCGCGACCAACATTATAGGGGCTTCATGTATGTCTCTCTATTTTTCTCCTCGTAGGAACTGCTGCCGCTAAACAGCAGAACTGGAATTCGCTGCATCGAGTTTGGTTCCTATGAGATCGATACATGGTACTCTTCACCTTATCCGGAAGAATTTCAGAGGCTGCGTAAAATTTACATCTGTGAATTCTGTCTGAAATATATGAAGAGCCAAACTGTGCTGAGGAGACATGTGGTAAGGATCAGATAAGTCTTATTCCTAAAAACTACCGGTCATGTTAAATTAATAACTGAGACCCGTTTCTCAAAACTCCGGAAAAGTTTTCGGGCCCGAAAACCAATTTTTCAAACTACGATCGCTTATTTGGAAAGCTGGTCTTTTAACATTTTTGCAAGACCAGAAAAGCCGCAAATTATTTGCAAGGGTTCATGCCTTGAAAAGTTTCAGTTTTGAAGATTCGGAGGGATTTAGGTCACCGAAATACCCCCGAAAAGCAGTTTGTAAAACTACGATCTGTTTGAACTGAAAAGCTGGTCTTTTCACCGATATTTTTAAGGTAACAAAAAGCGAAGTAATCGCAACGTTTCATGCCTTAAAACGTCTCCCTTTCGAAGATACAGAGAAAGTTATGGCGCTCGGTAAGATTCGGAGCTTTCGAGAAACGGAACGTGGGCTGCGTTGTTCGACTGGGTTGTTCGAAGCACTGGCCTAAGTTCGATTAAAACCCATAGGTTGCCATGGCATTTGATCCCGGTTTAGCAGTAGGCTTGCTTCGAACCATTCGGCCCAGCTCAGTATACAACAATAATTGAACGTGGATTGCACCCACGAGTCATATCATAACTTGATGAAGTAAGATCGTCCGCGTGAGTTTAGGCCAGAAAACTGCCGTTGCTCATGACATTAACTGTCTTTTCGACAACCTGAGTGGAAGTCATCTTCAGAGTCAACTGATCTGTGTATTGTCAGTGGATTGTGTAAACCGAGTGAATAACGGCTTAGCTTTTACTGGATTGGTTACGCACTTTGGGATTCTCCCCTCATATTCAAAATTTAGAACAATCTTCGACACCACTAATGGCTTTTCAGTATTGCCTTACCTATAATGTCCAGACCAGAGATGTAACGTGTAGGAACTTTACTTAAAGTTAATGGTTCTTCACAACGTGTTCTCTCCTTTAGCGCGCATTTACAAAATTGACCGCTGACTTTTCACGTTTCAACGCCCAGTCTATAGACTATTCAGTTTGAAAACTGGAGGCTCACTATTTTTTCACCCCTCGACAACTAATTGTTATCGACTAATAGACTGGTTTTCTTATGATTGATTTTCATTGATTTTTTTATGAGTATGCCAGGGCCCAGTTGTTCGAAACAGGGTGAGTGCTAACCCGGGATAAATACCATGACAACCAATGTAAGTTTTAATAGGACTTAGTATCACCCAACTAGTGGACTAATGCAAATCCTGCATTTTCATTGACTACGCTACTGCAGGACTATTAGTAATAGTCCTCGAGTAGCGAAAAGCGTGACGCGTGACGCTTTCTTTCGTTTTATTCCCAAATAAACATTTCTTCAACTTGCATTTCCTAACTTTATTATTGCCCTTTCTGTCCAACTAGTTGGGTGATACTAAAACAATTAGACTCTTCGTCCTAAGGGGCCACGGGTCTAATTGTTAATTAACTAGGGGTTTGCGCTAACCCTGCTTCGAACGACTCGGCCTAAGAGGATAGTGGACCTTAAGGGACTCCAAACTGGCGCACACCGTCTAATACACACATGTTTTCCCCATTCAGGCAAAATGCAATAGCAGATACCCACTGGGAGACGAAATCTATCGAAAGAATGGTCTCTCTATATTTGAGGTGGATGGAAAAAAACACAAGGTCAGTTAGCAAAGGAGTTTGTGTTTTACAGTTTTGTATGAGTTTGTGTTTTTATAATGATGATATGGAGTTAATACTACTGTTGTTGCTGTTTTACGCAGCATAAAGTTGCCAACGATTGCCACCGTCTTAAAAGGCCCCAGATGTTTGAGGCGTGCAAAAATTAACAATTATTCACCGAGTTCGCTCGCTCATTCGTTTCTTCGTTCGTTCGTTTGACTGTTGCAGTGGAGGTGAATAGTGGTGGATAGTTACTAAGCCGTGAAGCAGCCAGGTAAATTAAATTTCCGCCACTTTCACTGACACTGAGGAGAACAATTGTCAGTTTTTTATCCAGGGGATAAGGTAGCTATATACCACACAAGCTGAATAACTAACGGACCCAAGAATTACTTTATTTCTGACATTATACAGACGAAATGGTCGGAAATCTTAAAATCTCGCTGGTGAGTAGCACTTTGCTAATCAGCTCCCAGTTAAAAGTAACCAACCAGAACGCGCGAAAAGCACTATTCCCTTGTCTGGTATATACTAATGGTGCATAACTCTATCCGGTGGATAAACCACTATCTAGCAGTTTCAAATTGTGTAAAAATATGAATTTCCACACAATCTGCTTAGCTTTCTTGAAGTTTACTTGAAACAACTGGTTGATTACTTATCCTTTGGGTAAAGTTATCCAAGCTTTGAACAAACTGGGCCTCTTGCTGAAAGCCCAAATAAGTTTATCCAATGGGTAAGCGACTATACTGCTTTTTCAATGCAATCTCCAAGTTAAACTTTTGCGTAGTTTTTGGTACATTTTGATTCTTTGCTATGCAGAGGATATGTCTTTATCGTTCTATGTGGCAAAACGGGAGTCTTTCCAGATATTGAAACTGCTGATTGTGACTTATCTATCGGGTAAAATTATAGAGGGGTGAGAAAATGCAATTTCGTTCCCAGGACCTCTCTCTTGACAAGGAAGAGGTCTTGGGAATGAGGTTGGAGAAAAGTGGACCCAGTCTCTCGTGTGTCGAGTGGATTGATTTGCTACATTCAAAGCAGTTTTCCTTATTTTAATATATCGAAGCTGGTCTATTGCGACTTAATCACTCTCGTTTTCCCGCGCTTGGCGCCGGATGCGTTGACTGGCTTTGCGTTCTGATTGGCTTGTCAAACGATTTCGTGAATAGGCCATTTCTCCAATGCAAATTTCCCCTAGTTCCATTCCCTTGTGGAGGCAAGAAGTCATCACTCGGCCAAAATGGGCCTATGAATTCAATAAGTACATCACATTTTACCCCCCCCCCCCCCCCCCCCCGAAAGGGAA
>BLFK01000566.1:1517080-1533771 GCA_014634185.1 Astreopora myriophthalma | reverse complement strand
TAAGGGAATGGATTGCTTTGTTTGGTGGTGGGCTGAAGAATGTGTTTCCTTTGGGACTCGATTGGCTCTGTAACGCCTGGGGTTTTTGCTTTACCACACTGAATTGAAAACCGCTCTAAAGTCAGTTCCGGGTAACACGGTATGATGCATTCTTGTCATTTTCGCGACTTTTCATAACGAAATCGCATCTTCACCAGATTTGAATCATCGCATATTTTTTTTTATTTTTTTTTTATTATTATTATTTTTTTATTTTTTACCGCAAGGTCTATTGCCAAAACTTGTGTCTGTTGGCCAAGTTGTTCCTGGATCACAAGACCCTTTACTATGACGTGGAACCGTTCTTGTTTTACGTTATGACAACTGCAGACTCCGTCGGCTGTCATATGGTTGGTTACTTCTCGAAGGTACGATCTGCGGAGCAACCATTAGACGGGTTATGTCACGGGAGTTATGTTCTGTTTCGGTCAAAACTGCACACAAATCATTCCTTGTTATCTTTACTCATTGGGTACAATATTCCTTCAAATCTCAAATAATTTTTGTATGAAGAACCTTTCGTAGTACATGTAAGCTTATGTATTGAAAATGAGGTGTGGTCCAAGGTGTCAAAATTTTGTCCGTCGTCTCCCTCGAGAGACTGGAACTATCCAGGAATAGCGCGTAGTGGAGGCTGTTCCAGCAGTTGCTTTATAAGCCATTTCCGAGTTCAATTCAGCCTCGTTTTCAAAGCGAGGCTAAGTGCGAAGTCGTTCTTATGAAAATGAGTTTTTATTGATAAGCAAAGTAAAATGAATTACCATCACACAACTTTCGCACTTAGACTCGCTTTGAAAAAGAGGCTGACATGAACTCGGAAATGGCCTGTTGATTTGAAGTTAGAGTTCTCGCCATCGCAGTTAAGGGGACGACTTAATCGGTTGCAAAGAAAACGTGGAAAAAAAATCCCAGCCTGGGTTGGTATAGTTTGTTTTCTGCTTTTTTTGTTTTTGATTTTGTTTTTTCAGTCTTCTTTTAGCGGCGCCCTTAGCTACGACGATCGCTCTAAGTTCAGTGATAAATAAAAAATAAATAGTAAGTTCAAAATCCCTCTATATACGAAGTTCAAAGGCATGAGTCATTTCATACATTCTTTATCAGTCTCTATTATTGGCTCTCGGCCAATCAACTCTTGATTTCTCACTGATCAAAAGTGTTTCTTTCCTCTTCTCACAGGAAAAGAAGTCCTTTCTGAATTACAATGTTTCCTGCATACTGACCTTGCCAATTTATATGAAACAAGGATACGGCAAAATGCTGATCGACTTCAGTAAGTCAAACTTTGTCCAGATCTTCCTAGACTTCTGTTGTTATGCAGGCGACCAATCAGAAATATTGAGTTTTTCCGTTATCTCCTCCATCGTCGATATCTTCGAATGACGATGCCGTATATAAATATCTCCGATGCCAATGTCTGTTAAGGTCCAGTATCGATATCTCCAATATCAGTCTTCGATATCAGTGCACTATAGGTGGTGTGCACGTTACGTCATCGCGGCCATGTTGGTTGACGTAAACAATAGATCTCTCATTAGCTCCTTTTGTTCATCCACCAGCATTTGTACACTCCACCATTGTTATCTGTCTCTAGAGATTGGTTGCAAACAACCATTTATAGACACGCCTAACCAAACTACAGTCTTATTTCAGGTAGTTGACTTTATAGAGTGACTTTCCGCTATTTCCAGCATTGCTACCTGAAAGAGCGAGCACATGCAGCATTATTACCTTGTAAAAGGGCTAACACACAGATTACATATGATCTCCTGTCTCGCTATTCCTCAGGTTATCTTTTGTCAAAAGTTGAAGGAAAAGTTGGCTCGCCAGAGAAGCCTTTGTCTGATTTAGGACTTATCAGCTATCGCAGTTATTGGAAGAGTATTTTACTGAAGTACCTGAAAAACTTCGGTTTTGACATGATCTCCATCAAAGGTGAGGTTCGGCCCCGTTTAACATTTACATTGCCTTGCTTTCATTGCAGAAATTGTGTTTTCAAAGCGAGTCTTGAAGCGAAGTTTCTTTGGAAAGTTATTTTTCATTCACATAAGCAAAGTAAAATTAATCACCATCGCAAGACTCGCTTTGAAAAAGAGGCTAAAGTGATGAAATGACTCGGTAATGGTCTATTTGTCACCGCACTGGGTGAGACCTAGAGCAGTTTGCGACAAGTGTCGAAACTGATTTCGCGATTGCTTTCGGTTTTCGTTCGATGACTTCGCTTGTTGATTGGCCCAATAAATGTCTTTCGGCTTCTCAGCCAGTCAGATACAAAACCAATCGTGAGTTGCTCGCACGCGTTTCCCCGCTCCTGGCGCGGGCTTCGTGCATTTGTTTCGAATTGCGGTTCATTCGCGTGGTCGTTTGATCGTTTTCTGTTGTTTCCGTCTGACTGCAAAGCTCACTCGCTGTTATTCCCTTCAGATATCAGTCAGGAGACAGCGTTGCATCCCAGTGACATTGTTAGCACTCTACAGTATCTGGGTATTCTGAAGTACTGGAAAGGAAAGCATGTCATTCTGAGAGCTAACGTGAGTTCAGAGCATATTTAATGTATGCAAATATATGCAATTTGTTGTACGTTACATAACACTATAGTTGATGTATTCAGTCATGCAACTGTGCTAATTTGTGTTACTCTGAGAGTCAGTGAGTCGTTGACCGACTAAATTTATGCAAATATTGTTCTTTTTTTTTCCTTTAACGTCACGGGTAAACGATTATGGACCATTATGGAAATCCAGTCAATTTGTGTTGATCGCACGTGGCGTAAATCTTTTGTCTAACTTTGAATGAAGCACAACTTCTGTCGAACTTGCCTTTGCGGTCGCACAGCAAAAAACAACAAGCGAATAAATGAATCACGAAAGCAGTCCCACGTCGCGTTTCATTCACTGGTTTCAGGATCTCTTTGATGAATATGAAAGGAAGGTTTCAGCCAGGCCAGCAACTTACCAAGAGATTGACCCGAGCTGTCTTTCGTGGGTGCCACCCACTGGTCAAAGTGGTAAAGATTAAAAGGGGTCTCCTTGCAACAGACCTTATTCTTTTATTCTGACAGTTGACCGCAACGAGTATGCAGTGGAGGCTTCTGCAGTGACAAAACGCATACAGTATTTCCCTTGAAGCGAAGCTTCGAGAGCTCATACGCTAGATCAAGATCAAATTTCCATGGGGGAACCACCCGTCGATATCGATTTAGGGACGGAAATACTCCGGCGTCGTTTTTATTGTTCACCTGTCTAAATTTTATACCATGCAAAATTTGCCCTTTCGAAGTTTGAGTTTTTAGCTAAAGACAGGAGAGGAGAGAGTATTCAGTGTATAAAAAAAGTACACGAAAAACAAAATTGAAAGGAATCTTCTCCCAAGTAGGAGGAGTTTTTTGTCAAAGGATTGTGTCCATCCGGGCATCTTCGCCGGGCGAGCACTATTTCCTACAGTCATTCTCCGCCATTATCGCGTCACGTGGTCAATGTAAGCGAATAAAAGAAAATTTATTGGCGAACTATATGCTGAATGGCTTGCGTTTCAATGTTCACGCTTGACCATTGCTTGATGGAAGGGGTCAGTACGCAGCTATCCTTACCTTGCACTTGACATCATCGCCGCCATGTTAGTGCCCCTGGACAGTAGATCTCTTATTCCTTTTTTTCCTTTTGTTCATACCACCACCATGGCGATGACGTAAGAAGGGTATAGTCATCTGTGCCTCTAGAGATTTGTGGTCGCGGGGTTGCTAGTCAAGAATTACAAGGGCTCTTGAGATTGGTTCAAAAACAATGGACCAAAACAAACATTCAACAGAAACAATAGACCCTCAGAGCTATATCATGTACCGATCGCATGAAATGAGAGGTTTTAAAGTGCTGTGTGGTAACTTGTTCCAGCCTCCCATGTCGATGTGTTAAAAGGTAACCACACCGCCTTTGTGTCGCAAAATAAACAAGCACTTGTAATTAACGTCCATGTCAAAGGTTACAACACGAGGTTAACTAACAATGGAGTTATTTAAGTAGAGTTATGGCATATAGCTAGAGTTACGACTTCCAAAATTCTGAATTCAAGATTTTCGAAAGCCAAAACTCTTACTTCGAGATTCCCTAACCCCTAAATGAATGATAACTCAAAGGTCAGTGTTTAGACCTACCTTTCGAAACTCATGAATTCAGGTTTTTGGAAGTTTAACTCTAGTTCAGAACTCTATAAGGATAACTCTATGAATAGCTGTCCCCTTACAACACTATGTGATATCCTATAGTGAACTTTTTTCATAGCACCCAAATTCTGCAGCGTAAACAAAAACACAGTACAGTCTTGCTCGGTGCCTGAGGTTTAGTTTGTAATTCAAAGTATTTTTGCCGCCGTGCCAGAGTTTTTCTGTCCTCTTTTTCCTCGTTGCTGCATCCATGAGGTGGTAAGTTTTTCGTTAACCGATTCCGGAAAAAACTCCAAACCACTTTGTAGACCAAAATAAATTGTGCTTCAAGAGTAACGCACCTCAGTTTTATGTGTGAAATAACAATTGCACATGATGTGGTTTGAATTTATAATTGGTTTCATTTTTTTTTTAAACGCGTTTCATTTTTATTTTCCATTGTTTTACATTCATGAACATAATCTGAAACAATAGAAAATAACAATGAAACTGGTTTTAAAATATTTGAAACCAGAAGAAAAAAAAAATCAAACCACAACATACATATGCATATGTAGACATGACATTGTCATGTTATCGTTATGAGTTTTATGCTGGCATTACCAAGATTAACAACGCCATGAAACTACACTTATTGTCTACCCAATAACTTACAACAAAAAGCAACTACCAAAATACAGTTGCGTGTGATATTCTCGAGAAGCTGAAAATCTCTCATCGTAAAAAACCTTACCACATCACCAAATACACGTTCCCTTTTAATTACTTCTTTCATTTAGAACAAACAACATACAGTTCAAAGTAATAATTACGCTAGTTACACATTTTAAGAGTTATCGCAATTAGCTTGATACTACTTTCCCCCTTTGTTTGCATGCTTTCACTTCTGCCCCTCTCCTCCATGCACTGCGAGATAACAAAACATGGAAAGATTCCCTTAGTACTAGTGTTATAAATGTCTTGAACCCAGGGGTCACCATGACTTGATGAGGTAACATCATTCGGGCGAGTATTGTAGGACCGATATAGGCCCGATATTGTCCTACCGGTAGGACCGATATTGTAAGACCGATAGGGCCGATATTGTCCTACTGGTAGGACCGGTCAGCGCCAAACCCAAGACGTTATTCGCGCGCATTTTCCCTGCATACATTTGCTTTGACTTCTGATTGGTTTATTTGACTGTCAGTCTCTGGGCCAAATTGATTGCTTTGGCTCAGTACGCAGCTGTTACACAGACTCTCGGGGCTGGTGCCTAGGAAAACTGACTCAAGTAAACATACACAGAAAAAGTGAACTTTAACCCTCAACACAACAAGACTGCATCCTATACCGATGCAATGAAAGGGCTGCGAGATATCTCATTACTGTGGGTTTGAATGGCACTTGATTGAAAGTCTTAAACCGTGCTCTCAGTAACAGTTTATTTTCACAGCATTTATAACTTACTTTGCGAACGTTTGCATCGATCCCTTGTGCAGTGCCAGTCCCCATTGTCGCACGTGCTGGAAAACAAAGCAGTATGTTATGATGGCTAAACGGGAAAATATACGGTCTCACGTCGCGGCATAGGTGTTCAGTGATTGTTAAATCATGTGTATGGTTCAAGTAATTCTGTACATGTAACTATCACAAAAAATAGGGATCTCCTGAGTTTCGTTCGTTCCTGATCATCGTTCGTTCGTGTTTCTACTATTTACAGCTACTCAAGTACTCTTTTGCATAGGTCTCTCCGGGTTCTCCCAAAATTTATAAGTGGAAGGCGAAAAACGAAACGCAACCGGCATGCAGATGTCAAAACGCCAAATGACTTTCACAGTAAATCGTCCGTCAATTTGTAACTCTGGTATTAATACTGGGTGAACTGTGACCAAAAGCAATGCGTTACCATGGTAGTTAAACTCGATTAGTGCTAATCGGGCTTTGAACAACTCGGCCCAAGTTGCTTGTAGTTGAGCTTTTGTCTGACTAGAAAACTTCTTATGCGAATTTGTCTTATTTCAAACTTCTTATTACAATCGTCATGTTATTATCTAATGGGCAGATCTTGGTTTTCGTCGGTATTCCAATAAATTAACAATTAACGAAGTTACGGTTGTCAAACAAAAGAACAGTTGAAAGATAATACCACATTTGGTAGCTGACTAAATCACTCACCACAAGGTGCATTTATCCATCAACAGCTTAGAGTCTCCGTGCAAAAACCTTTCCCCATCATACATACAACCTGCCATGATGTAAACAGTTTACGTTGTTCAGCTCGTACAAGTTCACTTTCAATTGTCTCATTTAAACCTGATGCTTATACCTTCCAAAGGGTCCCCAAAATTCACAGAACGTTAAGGGTAAAGAAAAACCTTTTGGCGGGGGGGGGGGGGGGGGGCCCTTCCCCCCCCCCCTCCCAAAGAAGGGGGAATATAGTTCTGGACAATTTCCGCTAAAATGGAAAAAGTAACTGCACCGTCGGTTTTTCGTCGAGACTGATTAACACCCGAGACTGATTAACACCCGGCTCGGGTAACCAATAAGGAAAAAAAACTTATTTTTGTACAACTTTGTCCCATCCTTATTGTTTCCACCTTCGCAATAACTATTCTAGGTCTATGAATCTTCCCTGGTTCAAACCGGTTCAAACTCAGGCCTGAAATTTCAAAGGATTTGGTCGGAGTCAACCGAGCAAAAAAATGCAGATCCACATCATTATACCAATTTTTGGCCACTGGGTATTTTTCAAGATGCTCTTTAAACTTTAAAGATATAAAAATATACCAGAATTTCTCAAATTTAGTCTTTGCGACACCATATTAGGGCTCGACATGTATTACTGTTGCCCATGATACCTTGCTTCGCAATCCCCTTGGAGATCGGAAGATCATACACTTACGCACTCACCTTGTTGAATGTTGGCGGGACAAACAGGGCAACACCGTTGCTCAATCTTCATGGGTAGTTCACAGAAAACTGGAGGACAAACTGTTTGGGTGCAGACCGGTTTGCGGTCATTTCCACAGTAGCAGGAGGTACACTCGTCCCTTTGCCACAGTTCAGCCTCTCTGTAGTATTTCTGTGTAACGGTGTCGAAGCACTTGCTGGTTGATTTCACAACTGTGCGATCAAATGTAAGGCCAATCAATCAATTACTCAGTCGAGTGATCCATCTATCAATTAATGTTTCGTTTAATCATTTATAGATCAATCAGTCAATCAACGATAAAACAATCAATCAGTTATCAATAGTGTCTTTATTTAAACAGGGAAGCGTAATAACCTTTTTCAGTTTTCTAACATACGGCCTTCAACGAATCAAATCAATGTTGGCTTTTGAATACTCAGAAAAAACCTCTCGGAGCAGAGTAGGGAACCGACAAACTTAACCCACATATGGCGTAATCCAGGGTTTAAACCCGGTGCCACATTGGTGCGAGTCGAATGCTCTAACCACTGGTGGTGGCTCCCGTTGATTCATTTAATCAATTAAGTCAGTCGTTCAATCAATCGTTCGTTCGTTCGTTCGTTAAATCAACCAATTTTAAAGTGCATGTCTACGAGATCTCTTTCTTGCATACCATCCTTGTCTTTGCATTTAGGACAACACTGGTTGTTGTCGATAAGGAGATCCTTGCACTTTGGGTTTCTCTCGCACATCTGTACAGCACAAGCTGCCTTGCCGCTCTTGCCACAGTAACACGTGGTGCACTGGTCCAACTGCCAGCTCTGTCCCACTAAGTAATTTTGCCCCGTACGAATGTCACGGCACACATCTCTCTTGCTTCCGTGGTTGATGCTCACTGTAAGAAGGATGAAAGTGAATATGAAATCTTTGGGGTCTATCTGATGATGGTGGTGTTAATGATGATGATGATGATGTGGTGATGATGGTGTTGTAATGACAACGGTGATGACGACGACCGCGGTGGTGGTGGTGGTGGTGGTGGTAGCGATGATGACGATGATGATTAGGAGGAAGAGGAGGAGAATGACGACGACAACTAATGATGGTGATGATGATGGTGATAACGACGACGATGACGAGGAGGAGAAGGATAATGGTGGGTAGTGGTGCTGGGACGAGTGGTAGTACTTACAGGGCCTATTCCCTTCGCCAATGGCAACTCGGATTCAATTACATTAACGTAAGCCACATCCCACTATGAAACAGTGTCACCACGTAGAGAGTGAAAGAGGTTACCTAAAACAGTGTCCAGCTTATTCTCCGTGAAGGCTTTGATGAGATCTAGAAAGAAGGTTCATTTTAACATTAGATTAGTTACAAACTCACAAACCTTATAATATTATCGCACGGAAGTATTGCGTTATTTTTTTAAGGGAGTCGGTCGCACGACTTTGACTGAAATTGTCAATTGATAAACAAAACTGGTTTAACAGAGAACATTTTCGCGGAAACGTTTAAAATATCACGACCATAAAATTTGCCGCCCTTGGCCATGCTTTCCCGCCACTGCCCTGGAAACAAAAAAGATACTTCTTCGGAGTACAACTTCGATAATTTGTAATGCTCTCCACCACTTAGATTTGAATGTTGCGAATATGCCAATATTTCATGCCACCATTTCGTGGCGTTTCAGTCCTACCACTATGGAAAACGTATACACTTTGTTGTTGGTTTTTTTGTTTGTTTGTTTTTGTTTTTTTGTTTTTGTTTTGCTTTGTTTTTGTTTTTTTTTAACAAGAACGTAATTTTTGAGCTGAGGCTGAACTTTCTTATTTGTTTGCGATTTGAGCCTGAAAATGTTCCTAAGATGTTATTAAAATTGCATGGTAGATGGTATAGTATTTCAATAAATCAGTCCGGCCTATCAAAGCGCATTGTTTGCTGTGATGTGGTATCAAGTATTGCCAAGAGTAATTCACCCTTGGTATTGCCTGTGCGACTTGCCCTGATGCCACGAACAAAGAAACATGAAGAACATGTCCCTTAGTATTTGGGTTAATTGCCCTGTTAGACTACAATTTAGCATTTATTTTACCTTTATTTAAGCCTATAATACTCTTAATAGAAAAATGATCAAAGTAGCGTTCTTAACTGACTCAGGATAAGGTATGTTCTAAGAATGTTCTTAAAATTTTGGGTAATCTAAGCCTCGACGTTCTTATAAAAGCGGTTCATATGTATAAAAGAAAAAATTGTGTGTCACTTGAACCTAGTTTTATAATGGCCTAGGTTCCACGAGTCTCTTGTAGCTCAGTGGTTGAGCATCGGAACTAGTAATCGGAAGCTCAATGGTTCGTGTCCTGTTAGGAACACTCGAGCTTTTCCCCGAGTATGCTCGTCTAAATTTAAATAAGATGTCTTGTGTCAAAGTACAAAACCAAATTCGGTCATTCTTTGAAATAATCGGATCATTGTCACCTGCTTCGGTGTGGTCTGAAGTGCTTGAATCGATCAGCGGACATACGGGACAACATTGTCCCTTGATGTAAAGTGGCTCCTTGCAGTCTGGATGTCGGCACACCGTGGCTAGGCATTCTGGATTACCATTACGACAGACGCACACTGTACAATCGTTTGGTTCCCAAGTTTCGGCCTCGCCATAAAGCTTGTTGCTTGGGGAGTCGTGGCATTTGGCTGGTGTAATAACACATAATAAATCAATTTATAGAGCTGTTTTGAATTGAACTGGTCTCGAATGTTATTACACAATAGCTTTGGTTTTGGTTTCCTCTATGACTGGGATATAAAACTTGCGATAACTTTTCAACCAGTCAGATACAAAACTGAAACCAATGAAGACTTAAGGCGCTGTTACACTAGGCAATTTCTGTTGCAACTTGTCTCGCAATTTTGTTGCCATGACAAGTGGCTCGACCGGTGTTACACTCGGCAACGTTTCGTGCAACGTGTCTCGCTTTTGATGATCACGCGAAGTCAAAGGGTCATTTTCATTCCTCGATGCCTCAAAGCGTTGCGACACAAGTTGCAGGGTAAATGTTACACTGTGCAATGTGGGAAAAATTCCTCGCAACGTTGCGAGACGCGTTGCGGAAAGTAGAAGTAGCTTCTACTTTTCGCAACGATTGCGGCAACAAAAAAAAGCGAACAATGTGTGTGGCAGGGTATGTTACACTGGGCAATTTTTCGTGCAACTTGCCTCGCAACAAAATTGCGAGACAAGTTGCACGAAAAATTGCCTAGTGTAACAGCGCCTTAAAAAATTGGGAATTTTTCGTGCAACTTGTCTCGCAACAAAATTGCGAGACAAGTTGCACGAAAAATTACTTTGGTTTTGGTTTAACGACACTCAAAAACCGCTCTATTGTACATGTTCCATATGACTATATTCACATGCAAATGGTTTATAATTATTTGAACGCCTTCGAAAGAAATAGTCTCCTTTGATGGCGTTTATTCTGGGAAGTTTTCTCTTCTTTCCTTGATTTTTTCGTTTCTTTTCCTTTCAAATTAATAAGCTCGCTGTTTCGGAGGAACTTTCTCTAAAATAGGTAGAGGCAATTTCACAAGCAAGCGATAGATTATCCTCACCAATTGGAGTTTTCGTTTCCAGGGGAACCATCAGTCTTGGCTTCTTGCTTTTTGTTTTCCCTGAGAGGGAAATCGTTAATTGAAACAAAACTGAATATAACAACGAAGGACCCCCTAGAATATGGACCCCCCCCCCCTCTAAACAATCCTAAGGGTTCATCGTAGCGTGCAACCTCGTTCGTAGGGTCGAAGAGAAAAGACCAAGGAAACGAGGCTGGGTCACGTAAACTGAAAACTTGGCGACAAAACCGAGAGGGTTTCATGATATTAAAGACAATAATCTCTCTGAATATTGAACGAAAATTGCAGTATTAGTCATCTCTGAAAATTTGAGTCCCATATACCGAATAGTGTCTGAGAAATTCACTCCTAAAAGGTCGAAATTTTACAAAGAATGTACGGCTCCTTAACGTTCTTGTAACCCAGCAATTTTGCAGTTTTAACCCGGTTTGTATTAGTTTTGTTAGATAATGCTTGCAAAGAGCTGAAAATTACACAGATTCGTCAGGTAGACGAGTTCTTTCAACTCTTGAACTTAATTTGTATAGATCTACGGCAATCGGTTCGAAGAGTTAAGTCGCGTCCTAATGAGCAGAAATCTAAACAATGTGGTGAGCAAAGAGCGCTCCATTGGGCCCGCTATATTAGTGGTACGTTTCAAAACCATGGCCAAGTTTTTCTTGGGGAAGGGTTGGTGCTAAACCAGGATAAATACCTTGACCACCTACAAGTTTTAATCGGACTTAACCCTATATTCAACAACTTCGCCCATAAACTGGGGGTTTTTGGCAGTCCACAGTTCTACAGTAGCATGCACCACAACTGGCAGCCTACAACAGCTTTTTTTGTGTGTGCCTTGTGATCGCTAAAGCGTGGCGCATGGCTTTTTTTGTCTCATGGTCGCTGGTCGCATGACCCCCTAGTTCAAACCCATGCAACATGGCGGACCATGTTGGCGGTCCAGAATCTATTGCATGGACAGCTTAGCTCAACCTTGTTGGGACTTGATGGAACTGTTGCACACTGTCGACACAATGCTACCCAACAGCTGCCGGCGATGTCGGATGCTTTTGGCTGATTTCGTTGCGAGCGTTTGCACGCAGCATTAAAAGGCATCGAGTGGTAAGGATTATTGGGCTGTTATGGGCTGTGAATGAAATCATCGAGTCGATGATCGTCCAGATGGCAGGCTCTGTGCACTTAGGTTCTTTTTTCTTTTTTTTCCCTCAAGCGCTTGTTAACCGCAGGCATCGCAAACACAATGGAAACCATTGAAAAATTTGTCCCGAGTAAGTGAGTTGAATATTAGTGTTCGTCGTGCATCGAACAATTCGGCCCTCAGGTTCAGCCCGCAGGTGCTGCGATCGAGTGCCTTAAGTAATTTCGTAATTGCTTTGGTTTGCTTTGGCGTGACTACGCATGTGTCACGTGCGGAAGCGACATTAGCGCTGTGGATTTGCATGCGGATGCTCTGCGTTAAAATCTCGCTCTGACCACCACTGAGTGGATTTGCCGAATTCCTTCGGTTCTTAACGCTGTTATATCAGTTGAACTGAACTGTTTTTGTGTTTCTTTCTGTACACGATCCCACAAGCTTCAAGCTGGCCCTTTCTGCAAGTAGGGGGAAGCAAATGCCGTAAAGCAAAAGCACTCGAAAAAAGTCTTGCATGTGAACAAAATGCAATGCTTTTCCGACCGGTACTTGCAGAAAGATCCTTCAAGCTTTAAATATCCCCGTGTTTGAATATAGGTTCTTTACCTTTTTCCTAGCCAGGCCGAAGCAAAACCAAAACCAACAGGCCGAGTTTCCGAGTTCACTTCAGCTCGAGTCCAACTGCAAACCTTGATTACTTGCCTTATATTGTGAAAACGCCTTATTTCAAAATGGCTGCCATTTTAACTTTCTTTTGTTTTTATTCAAATTAGTACCCTTTTTAACCTCGTTCAAGGTAAAATATTATTTTGAATTTTGAACTTAAGAACGAGGCAACAAGGGTTAATTTGAATAAAAACAATATAATATTTAAAGGACGGCCATTTTGGATTAAGGCCTATGAAATCTAATCTTTGAACTTAGGCTCGCTTTGAATGAGGGTCACGTGAACTCGGAACTCCCGCGCTTACTGCTCGTTGCAAATAGTCGCTTTTAGTTATGATTGGTTCGTTAGATCGCCTGCGTTTGTTGTGATTGGCTTAAGTTATCAGTTTCATTATTAGTTCAGTAAAACTCACTCTATGAATGTAAAGTAAAGTAATTGATCAATATATACCCTTTAACTGTCACAAACTCGTAAGCTGTTTTTTCTTTAAATGTAGTTTTGTTAAAAGGGCAGCTTGAATAGAAAAGGAGATCTTTCGTTCTCACCTGAAGTTACTGGGGCAGTGGTGGTGGAAGGCGAGCTAACCCCCGAGGTGGTTGACAGTGAAGAAACTGTAGGGGCAAGAAAAAAAGAAAATACTGTTCTTAGTTTTAACAACGTCCAGGTGTGGATTCTTTGGAACTAAATTGCAGCTTGTAAGTTTGTGATAGTTTTAGGGGAAACTGCATGACTGTATACCATGACATTTTATTTGTTGAAGGAATCTTTATTAGACCCTACGTACAATATTTACAAATATAAAATACACCACCAAATTTATCAAGTTCAAATAAGATAATTACCAGTCATAATCAGCAATATTATGATTACGATCAATATTATCTTCGACATTGTCATCAGTATTCACTATAGTTATACCTTCTTAGCATAACTATTATCATTTGCAACTTCCTAATTATTATCGCCATATAAATCACCGCCACTATCGACTTCAACCTTAAGATGGGGCTCATCATCGATGTCAATAGCAGCCAAAAGACCAAACTGTGTTGGCCCTAATGATTCCTGCCCAAAGTTTAATTCTCTTCTTTGATATAAGACATAAAAGCATCTCTTGCGATTTAATATACAAAAGCCATCTTCTGCATTGTGGTGCCAATGTGAATAGCATTCGAGAGCGTTCCTAATTGTTCTAAAAGCTACAATGGTTGTCACGTCTGGGTTGTGCGTTTTACTCTTTTATAGCTAAAATAGTGCTACAGCCTTGCGTACATGACTTAAAACCAGCCGAAATGCGAACGTTGTGTTGCTTAATGCCATGCCAACCAAAATCTGATTTACACATTAACTTACTATAAGTTTTAGCCTTCACCACTTTGTAATAAAATTCAATACCTGAATTTGTTCTGAACTAAATATCTCTGAAAACGTATATGTTGATTAGGTAGTTAATGTAAC
This sequence comes from Astreopora myriophthalma, assembly GCA_014634185.1. Lineage (NCBI taxonomy): Eukaryota > Metazoa > Cnidaria > Anthozoa > Scleractinia > Acroporidae > Astreopora > Astreopora myriophthalma. The sequence goes on along the minus strand of BLFK01000566.1, from coordinate 1,519,796 downwards.
TCCACTTTTAGCGAAACGTAGCTCAATGAACTTGTCATTTAGGAGCAAATACTGAAAAAAAAAATAAAATCGGATGTCTGCATTTTCATACAATTCAGTGCGAAGCAACGCAGCACACCTATTTTACGATTTCCAACTACTTCGTTCTCAAGGTCTTTCATCTACCCCCTTCCCTCCCCCAGTACATCCACAAGGACGGAATATGATGAAAGATCTTGAGAAGGAGATTGAGTTTTCAAGTCTGAGTTTTCATTTAGAGTTCTCTGGTTAACAATGAACTTTCCGATTACATTTACGGGAATAAAACTAAAATCTTCGCTCGAGGTGATAGCACGGCTTCACCAGATTGAGCAAGGCCTTAATCCCTCCGTTCACAGGGACACTACCAATTCGTTTCCTGGGGTCGTCTCGCGATTTAATTGGTTACCAACTATGTCTGTACATGAGGAGAAAATTTGCGTGGTATTGTAGTTCTGACGGTTGCTAAGATTTCAATGAATTTTGTGTCTGGGAGTTTCGGTAATTGTGATAATTGCGTGGGTTGTCCGACTAGATAAAGTGTTTTAAACGGGTCCATTTTTGACAAGCATTTTTTTAGATTAAGTATTACCGTTTTAACACTTTTTGCGCATGCGTTATAGTCTGGTCCATAATCTCTTAAAGTAGTACAAACGACATGCTGAATTTCACTAGTGCAAACATGTTATTTCTGTAAATTGCCGAAATGGGACTGTTAGTTCTACGGTGTCTTCGTCGGCCTCAAATTTCTGTGAAAAGTAAATGAGCTGAATACGATAGGATAACGAATGAAGTAAAACTAAAAGGCCCATGAAAAGCTTAGACAAATGATCCGGCACTTGTCTGTTCATGGAATTATTCCTGCCAACCTTATTCTTATCTAGTACACTGTCAGTATGTAAACTCAGACTCCAACTTGACCACTATCTGTTCTCGTCATAAGTAGAGAACTCCTCCAGTAACTTTTAAACTGGCTACCAGAGCAGTTTTCAGTTGAGTATCGAAAGTGATTACACAATTGCTTCGGTTTGGGTTTCCTCTATGATTGAACCAAAAACCTTGCGCGAAGTTTCCAACCAATCAGATTCAACGCTAAAACCTATTTCTGACTTCGTCACTCTCGTTTTCCCGCGCTTAGCGCCGCCTGCCTTCACATTCTTTGCGTTCTGATTGGCTAGTAAAACCGAGTGGTGAATTACGCCGATTCATGATTGGCTGACTCGTGAATTTCCTTCAGAACGCGATTGGCTTTGAAATGACTATGGTTTGGTTTACGAACAGTCAACTGAAAATCGCTTTAGCTTTTCGTGCCACTGAAGCTTTTTAACCAACCAGTCCACAGTTTAGTGGCAGCACTATGAAAACGTCTGGCAAACCAAAAACAGTTTACCTCCTCTGATACTTGCAGACATCGAGCACAGTTACATTAATTGTATGTCTTAGTTATTGGTAACGAATCTGAGTTATCTCAGTTGTTCACCATAGATACGTTGTGCCTTCAGTTGATTAATCACGCTGTAGGTGACTATAAATTCAGTTCTCCCAGGGTTAAAGTCACTAATTGTTAAGGCAAATTTCCACTTTGCTCATAAATCCCTTTGGCTATAAGACACTGAGTTATGATGTTGTTGAGCTTGAGTATATAGGTCGTTGTAGACAGTAGCTTGATAATGTGTGATTGTGGAGTTTCAAGTACGTTCTCAAGAATACTATTAAAACCCCAGTGACGTTAGAATCGAGTTTCAACCATGGCGGAATTTTCTGTGCACGGCACCGCGACGCCTTAGAGCTCCATACCAGAGCACTGCAGCCCTTGCTCGAGTTTTCACTCTTCTTTTTATGCATCGTATCTTGCATTCCGCTTTGGTGTGAAAATTGTTCATATTCCCGCTACAGCCTCCGTACGTAAACTTGACACATTTCCTGAGGAAGGAGTCAAAATACCAGCGGGGAAAGGAAGCTCGACAAGGCCCTGTTACCATAGGCAACATGCAAACGTCTTTCCACATTATTATGGGTGGTTCTGCATACAACGGAAAAGCACACACTGAATTAAAAGAAATAGGTACGCAACGCGTACGAGTGCACCTAGCTCTTCATGACATTAACCATGTCACGTGTCTTTGGATAATATGAATGTATGTTAATAGTCTTAGTTGGCTGTCAATCAACATCATTCAAGTATATCAACATGCAGTCGATTTCAACATGAAAACGTCCTTCCACATTTATGGGTTGATTGCACATAAGGGGAAAACACCACATAACGGAAGTGAAGAAAACAGGTACGCATAGCGTGCATGCACGCGTTACATCAGTCAACTATTCAATAATTTTCGGGGGTGTTCACAAATTAGCCTAGTTCACAGAACAGTATCATTAGCTGTTAACGAAGAAAGAAATAGCCAGACCCAACGTTCCCTCAGCTAGACCATCTTAGACCGATAAACGTCGGTATAATGTCGGCATCATTTTTGTTCGCTGCAGATTTTAGGATGTCTTTTCGTAAGAGTATGGCCTCGCAGATTGAAGCACTTAAAGGTTGACAGTCGTTTTGAGGTGATAATCTACAATCTCAGACAAGATGCAATGGAACAGAAAACCCCACTTCCCCCCGAAATCAAGTATGAAGTGGCGCGAAGGCCAAAATCCGCCATTTTTTCATCCCTGATTTGGGGGGGGGGGGGGGGGGGGGGGG
>BLFK01000566.1:1499684-1511168 GCA_014634185.1 Astreopora myriophthalma | reverse complement strand
CCCCCCCCCAAAAAAAAAAAACAAATTTCATCTATATAAAATGCTATTAATACTTGAGATGCCCACTCGACTCACAGGTGTGAAAAGGAGGGTTAGCAGGGAGTGGACTTTCTTGGGTATCACTTAGGGCTGTGGAAGATAACATGAGGTGAATAGTGTTTTGGATAAGAGACAAGTTTGGGGTCCAAAATCAGACAACAGTGGCCAATTACTCCATCAATCAAGTGGTAGGCTTATATATAATATATGTATAGAATATAGAGACCCATTGCTGTCTGTAGACCTATCTGGACCTATATGGAATGTTAGTTAGATCTACAGCACAAGCATGGGTCTAAAGTACTGTAGTTTACTTCCCACTTTATGTGAGTCAACTCAGTTAACTAGATCAAATGCAAAATTATCAACCACTGAAAACGTCAACAAACACTTTCTGTTTGATTGAATATAAAAGATTTGTGGTCATTATTTTGAAGCTCCCATCCACCAAACAAGTCGTTTTTTTATTTTGCTCGTGCTACTAAAAATCGTGTCTAGTTTTGGCTGCTAAAGTTCAAAAACTCAAGACTTAGGTAGGTTTAGGGATAGGTCTAAGTCCCAAACAAAATCAGCAATATCCACTTAACTCATCAGGTCATAATTTGAAAAAAATATACTCTTGTGAACACAGTGCTCATGGCTGTGTAAGATACAACTGACATATTTTAGGGCCATCTTATTTTTGTAAATGTTAATTATTAAGCTTCTTAATTCCTGGAGCAGCTTATATCAGCTCCTAAGGCTTAACAACTGCAAGCAGCTTATGGATCAGTGTTAGATAATTGCTATTCTGGGTTCATATTCTGAGAAGATGCTGGGGATTTGGGGGGGAGGGGGGAAATTCAAAGTCAAAACAAACAGCTTGGATAATTTGTATGTTCCACGATTTCTAGTTTAGGATACATACTTCATTAAACCAATAGTGAAAATTGAAAAAAAAAAAAAAAGACTTGGGTCACATATATCGTAAACCTGTTCACTACTGATGTGTTGGAATCATTTGTGTACTTTATATATTGGATCTTAAAAGCCCAGGCTAGACCACAAGGACGAAAAGTTCATTTTGCCTGACCTTGAGTGTTTCACCTCTAACTGCACTCAGCTCATTCTATTTTAATGTGATTAGTTGGACTTTACTTAATTGCTAATGGCAATGTTGCATGATTGCAAGAGATATTCTTATCAGTTGCTAACAATTCCAGGTACACATCTAATGTTATATATTTGATTGCAATCTAATAAGCTCTCCAGTTAAATCTTCCGACACGTTTAAGACAATTATAAAATTCTGGAAGAGTGTATGACGAACATTTTCATCTCTTCTGGAAACCAGTTCCCATTGTTAATTGTTCTGTAAGTTCGAACACTGACGGCAGACGTCGTGTCGATCATACGATGTCTTACTGCTTGGCATTCCGCCATTTACTCAGTAATCTACAACCTTCCTTAGATGTCGAAACCCGAGCCCAGTCGCACGACTTGCTCCAGAAAATGAGTGCACTTAGCTCTGCTGAATTCAATGAACGATCTTGTCAATTAAAAAGCAAACTAAATAACTCAACATCTCTTGATTTAATGGCGTGAAAGGGTCTTTGATGACTGGCTTGACCAAAATAGGCGGTTTGAATATCATACGCAAATCGTGTAAAAGATACAGTAGTGTTTGGGAAAGATCATTTGATAGCACGCTGGGGATGTAGCCGCGGTTGCACGGAAAATATATTAAAATGCAAACAGAGGATCTCTTATCGAAGTATACGGATAGTAAACAGCGCCTGATATTTATCTGCATATGTGCACAAAATCCCAAGCAGTATAAACTAAAACAAAGAAACGGAAAAATCATTGTACACCAACGGAAATCTGATTAGAATACTACTACCTTCTTGTACACACGCGCGCGCGCGCATTTTCATCAATGAAATATTTTCCCAGTACCATCTCAGAAATCACTTTACGATCTAACGTCAAGAAGCTTCATAGCAGTCCTAGAAAGCGCAGTGAATAACTAACGTTCGTTACACGTGAGATGTTCAGACGCACGAATTTACACCAAGAGTCAATTTCAGAAACTAACAATATGCCAATTTCTTGGTCTAAAGAAGCATAACTTCGTTAACTTTAAGTACCTCAATTGAAGCAGTGTTTTCTTCTTTGAAGAGACAATATCTCAGGATTCTTTCTGCGTCGCATAAAAGCAATCCTCTATGAACAATACGCGAATGCGTGAAATTGATATGCGGGAAAATGAAACTTTACGCACTCGGTAATTTATCTCTGGGAAATGTCAATCAGCCCTTCTGTCTGGAGAGGTCACGTCATTAAATTAACAATAAACCCACAACTTAAAAAACTAGTTCCTTTAGAGCTACAGTGGTTTTCCGGTGACGCCAAAAACTACGTGCTCCGCCATCTTTTGTCCGCAGACTGTTAAAAGGGTAAAGTTTAGGTACAGTAGGGTAGCTTCGGGGGGAGGGGGTGGGAGGTTTGAAGGGGGAAAAGTTAATATTTTTTTTCCCTAGCCGTCGACAAAAAAAGGTGGAACGGGCATCAATGACAAGCTTTCTTCTTCGTTTTTGTTTCAATGTGCATCTTTCACAAAACCAACACACGGGCGAAACGTAAATAAGATGACGCCCCAGTGTGTTCGAGCACTATTTACACAACCAAATGTCGAATTAATGATATTGTTTACGTGCTGTAAAACGATTCTTGTCGAGATGGAGACTGTAAAATGAGTCTAACGCCAGCCGATGATTACCAGAAGACAATTGTTCGTCGACCTCGTTGTTTTCAATGGGTCTTTGAGCCTGGCATGCCATATATCCAAAGAGGGGCGTAAGCTGGGCGTGAGCGATAGGAGCTTGAAATCTTCACAGATGTTGCACCAGGAGGAATATAGGCATTAAACATCTTTTAAGGAAATCGGTGCCTTCAGTTCTACGTTACCTCTGATATAAAATTTGGGGGTACATGTACTAAGGAGGTCTAATGCTTCGGCTGTTCTCAAAACGTACTCCAAAGGCGTTCAGCTTGATTTCAAAACTGTCTACGGCTAATGATCTGGTCGATTCATAACTCTGTTGCAACGTTTTCCTTTTCAAAATAATGCATTCAAATGACACCGTACATATTTGGCATCCGAAGAAGCATGAAATCAAGAGCCCATAGGTTCTACTCTTTTGTCAGAAGCGCCCGGATTTTTAGTCCTGGTACGCCCGCGACACCACAGATAAAATTCATGCTTGGTTTTGTTGTTGCTGTTTTTTGTTTTCGTTTTTTTCTTGTTTGTTTGTTTTGGGTTGAGAATTTACATTGAGCATGTTTCTCCTTAGCTTCCCGGAAAGGCGGGATATTTTTTATTTGTTCGTGGCACAGGAGAGCGCTTCCTTTCAATGTAGGAAAAAACATATGATTATATGCACCCTGTCAAATACATCAAACCTCTTTCACACTTAAAAATCGAACTCTCCTATCTTCAATGGATTGCGGCACGCCAAGTTCCTCAGAAACAGACACTCACTCCACTTTTCAAGAACTCATATCCCCGAACATCGTCGATTGGCTATTGTGGTTCCCTCAAACCACAAATCAATAGATTGCTAAGCACCAAGTATTCTAAGAAACAGACAACCCGTATCACCTTTCAACAAAATCCATTTTTAGTCCGCCCGGTGAAAGGTCAAAGCACTAGATCATATGTATGAGTCGCTTCCGAACCAACACAGGGGCCCAGGTTACGCCAACACTTGCACTTTCTGTTGTTGTTGTCGTTGTTGTTGTTTTTGTTTTGTTTTGTTTTGTTTTTATCAGCGTGTTTAGCCGGAAGAAGGGTACCCCTTGGAATTCTTGATAGGGATGTGCATCCCGGTTTTCCAAATCCTGACCCTGTTCCCGGGGGGGGGAGGACGCGCACACGACTCCACACCCGTTTTCAGACCTGGCTTCTGAAAGTTGTACTTGGTTTGCGAATCCATTATTTTTTCCAAGTGGAACTGAGTAGTGCCAAAGTCAAATTCACCCGAAAGTAGTTTGGTTCCAATGATAATATTTTGGTTTCTTCTCTTTCTCTATTATTCATTTGGAGTTGCAAAAAGGACAAATACGTTTATACGCTGTCGTGGTTGCCTTGAAACCATATTCGATTTTAACACCATAGTGCTCAAAATCAACACCCGTTTTCAGACAAAAACGGCTCAAAAACCATACCCTCTGGGGCTGCACATAGCTATATAGCTTACATAAGGGAGTACCCCCCCCCGGGGGGTGTTTAGCGCCAGGATAACCTTCATTTTAGCCCTATCTTTTCAATCGTTTCCATTGTGTTTGCGGTGCTTGCGGTTACCAAGCTGTCCCCGCCGGTAGGGTAGCCCGACTTGCGAAAATTTTCGGGTTGAATACGAAATGATTATAGACAGCTATCCACCGTCTCCTATCCCAGAAGCCCTCGTTTGGAATCATATCATATCGATGCCCAATGTAGCCCTATGTACGAAGAGCAAGCTCATCATCCCACAAGCCCTCGTTTGAAATCATTGTTAATTGATAACGATGCTCAATGCAATGTAGCCCATTATACCAAAAGCTAGCATACTCATAATTTCTTTCCGTTTAATACACAGTGTAACTTCTGCTCAGAAGGTCAAGGGAGAGATCCATAGGTGTTTTGAAATAATCTTAAATAAATATGAGAGACGACAGTAGGGAAGCGATGCTTTCAACGGCCATGTTAGAGTAATAGTTATAGAATTACAGCCTACTTGAACAACTTGAAAATGACGAGTTCGACCGAATTTGACGTTTCTTCCCTTCTGACTTTATAAGGTGTTTGATAATTTTTTAATTGAGTGATCCATTTTTTGCAAATGTACTTTTTAATCGCTTTAATTTTTTTTTTAATCCGAATTCCGTCAACGTGTTGACCAATAATTCTGGGGCAGACTAGTATTTTTCTTAGTTGGCCGGACAAGGTCAACTGCAAATTCAAGGCTCGATCTCCTCCGAAACGTGATCGCGAAATAAACATTCGTGGTCTCTCCATGCGTTGTCAAGCGTTTTAATTTTAAATCCTGTTTTAGTATGCAAAACGTTTAATTCTGGAAGGATTTCAATAGTTTTAATCAATAATTATGTTTACTGAAAATATGAAAAGTGATCTGCCATTGTTTTGGTAATGCGAATCTATTTCCTTTGTAAACAGAAAATAGTAGATCGCCTTGTGCAAAAAGATTTGAGCTGACCGCTTTGAGAGGCCCTGATAGGGGGGGCCTTTAGTCATCCCTTATCCCCAAAATTCCGGGGGCAGTTATCCCTTATCCCTAAAATTACCGAGGCAGCTATCCCTAAAATTGCCGAAATTGTCATCCCTAAAACTGGGTCAAAACTATCTCAGTTATCCCTTATCCCTATGATTATTTAATCAGTCATCCCTTATCCCTAAAATTATTTTGCCAGTTATCCCTTATCCCTAAAACCCCTAACAGGGCCTCCTTTGACAAAGGGGTTACTTGTCTCGTGGTGGATACGTTTTTACACTCCTTGACCAAACTATCAAATCTCCATTGTCATGGTTACGCCTGAAGTCAAAACCTATTCGGTTTATCAGGAGTGTTGGTGTAGCCAGGGTGAAGCCAGGCACGCAACTCGGCGGAAACCTCAAGGCCTACATTTTGCGGCGGTGCAGTCGGTCTGCGGCCTAGGCTCACGAGATCAAAAGATGAAATCAAATATCACCTCACCACGTTGTTTATGAACAGAAACACGAGCATTCATACGCGTGCATGATTAGCATAATTACGTTTGGCGGGAAGATGACAACGTGATCAAGAAGTGTTTGATCGAGTTGTTATGGAGAGGCGGACGGGACAAAAGATGGAAGGGAATCAAGAGTTTAATACAGTGTTAAAAGGGTGAGGGGGATCGTTGTTATTATTATCAATATCATTATTGTTATCGTTATCGTTGTCGTTGTCGTTGTCATCGTTTTGAAGCTCTACTAGATGTTCTGTCGTAAATATGTATTTTTGTAAGGGATAACTTCTACACCTTTTGCCCTTTATTACCAGGAAATAATTATTTATTAGTGTCAAAGACATCAGTCATTACAACGAATGTGTAATCATTGTAGAAAAATAAAGAAACGCTTTATTAACGTGATCAATAAGGAGTTTTAGACACAGAAGAACATTCAGTAAGGCCCATACAGGTTCGATTTAATGGAAATAACAAACTTTTAAGAAAATAAACAAACATTTGCCCTATCTTAATCAATGTTCGTGAACGAGAACAAAATTTCTTTAACAACTGTAGTGTAACCTTGAAGAATGATCTAGAAGTAGCTGAGTCATGCTTAGTCATCGCTGACATAGTGTATAAATATAGAATATACTGTAATCATACGGAAAGTTCTAGATTCTCGGGCGTACCTATAAAAAGCCGAGCTTGTAACCAGATGTTGTAGTTGACTTGCTGGTATTCCCAGCTGGATATCAATAAAGGTGTATCTTGTAGAATAGAAGACGTTCCACACTTCAACAACAACGGGTACAGAGTACTAATAATGAAACAAGCTTGTGCTTCATCCTTAAATATGCTCCCCGTGTAGACATCGTGGTGTATAGGTTTGCATAAGCCTAAACCACTAAGCACAGTTTCTAACTGTTATTGCGTACCTATTTCTTCTCTCTACTCTCAAAAGAATTCGTTGACGGTGCTCTCCCAGAGGAATACCCAGCCGTCTTGCCTCTTCCCGATCATTTAGCTGTTGCTGAACTGCGGGTCTTGAAATTTCTGCCTTTATTGCCGCTTTGAGTGCACTGACTGCTGGTTCCACTATGTTAAGGAAAGGGTTATAGGCTGGCAGCATCTTCAGGGCTGTATTGGCTGGCTACTGGGTCAACAGCATTACGATGGGCCGGAGCTCCATCCTACATCAAATATACCAGCTCCTCCGGGTTATAAAAAGTTGCCGTCGTGCTTGAACCAGGAACTCATTGAAGAGGCGTGCATCCATTCCACCAATTTGCACAGTGTAATGGACTAAGCCAACGGTAGGAGACACGGCCATTGTTATCAATACATTTCTCCCGCGCTGACCGAGGATTTGTCTGTAGGCCCTTTCACCGACTCTAGCCCGCCCATGGCTTTTTGCGGTCCAAATATTGTATCCACATTCATCGATAAATACGCAGAGATGGAGAATTCCGTTCGTCATGAACCAGTTAGCATATTTCAACGCGCCTTCGGATGACATCCGGCCTGTTGCGGTCAGCTGGTAGTGGCAAGGCAAGTTTTATACGTATCAGCACACTGTCAGGAGCTTTTCCAACAGTCCTATCGTGTACGAACGGCTTGGCTGATTGTCTTCTTCGAAGCTCCTGGTTAATTTCACTCAAGTTCAGCAAGTAGTTCTCATCGACAATCTCATTAAGGCATTGCTTCATTTCATCATCTACCCGTTTGCATTGTTGCGGTCGCCATGCGGTCTCTCGTGAGAACGTCCTTCTCGGACATAAGTAGCCACAATGCCACTTTCTGTGCTGCGGTTTGCCCCTAACATGTCTGGCACCAAAAGGTGGTCTTGGCGGGCATCTTCAAACGTCCTCACTATCCTTTCACGATGCTCTTTTGAAATACGCTTACGTCGCACTCGGCGCTCCATTCCTGCGACACGAGTTTGTACAATGTACAGTATCGTTTACTGTGTAAACGTCCTTTGAAATCCAGTGGAAAGTCGGTGAGAAAATGCTTAACAAAAACTCTTTTGTTATTGAGATTTCTTTCGCGCAATCGAACATTAAGCCTGTAGAAATGAATTTTCATTCGCACTAAAAAATGTTATTTTCGGTAAGACGCTATTTAAATTGGCCTCAATGAATCTTCTCGATGCAAAAAGCTTTATTGAGTATTGCACAAATTGAAATGTTTGGTTTCTTAGCCAAACTGATTATACTTTAATTTCATTGACCAGTATTTTTGGGCTAATAAAATTTATCCCCCGCTAATGAAAGGCAAAAGGTGTAAAACAGAGAATAATTAAAGGATTCAAATAGCGAAGAGGGATATCAACCCAGTTAATTTTAAAAAAAAATTACTTCAAACGTAAGTGTAATACTCTTATCAAATTCTGTGGTTATCTCACACGATAATCACGGACGACCAGTACCGACAATCTCCAACCTAACATAGCCTGCTTTGATGAATAATTTTGGCTGGAATACATTTCCACCTAACTGAAGTTTGTGTCAGCTTAAAAGCCTATGAAGTCATAAAACATGTTGCAACGTATAAGCACTGATGCCCCAACTTCCTTGCACTAAAAACAATGAAATTACAAGCAGTGACAGTCCAGTGATGTACAAGGTAACGTTATGAAAGTTGTCACTTGTACCACGGTCTCGCCCGGTATCATGTGGCATTGACGACTAGTGGGTCGACTTCATGCATCCAAATACGAAACAACCTACATTACGGACACTCATGCAAGAATTGCACGGGACGGAGAGGGGAAGGGGGGGGGGGTCGAAATTAAGTTATCGATCTAAAGAAGGGGGATCACTTGCCAGGCTGGGAGGGCGGTCTTTGGTGATTTTTTTTTTTTTTTGAGATAGAAATAATGACCAGTCCCTTACGACATTAAAGACATTGTCAAGAAATATCGATTGTTTGAGACACAGTTCTGATGGTAGCCTATTGGATGTCATAATGGGCTTGCAGGGCTTTCCTCCGCTGAGGGTGGGGCAGCGCCACACGTGGTATGAAGTAAACACCCCTGACACTTTTCCTTCTTCGCCCAACCCTCTTCTCGACGAAAATGTGGTAACGGGTGACGAGTGAAAAATTGACACACAGTTGACCTCTTGTCAAGGAAGTGACTTGTTGTCAGAAACACAACAATCCCATTCACTGAGCTTTCCGGATTAAAAGCTCCTTTCCTTGCGATATCATGTTTGGGTTTCGCGACGGGAAAGAGGTTTACTTGGCAGAAATTCTATTTCTGGACGTAGTTTATCAACCGAGCTGCGTGAAATCTCACGTTTAATTTTTAAGCACGTCTTCTGCTACGACAATTCAAGTGCCTTTGTATTCGTTTTAATTGATAGTTAACAGATGGAAAATAGGGCGCTGTCCGGTGTCTGCAAGTGATAGTCTCGTGCGTGATGATCTCCATCCGTAGCCGTAATTTTTTTTCCTTCCAGAATCAATACTGACAACTCCAAAACGAACATGCCATGCCACTGGACGGTTAAAGTTTGGGAGACTTTGAGGAGGATAGATGTGGTGTGTGGTGGGGGGAGTGGGGGGTTTGGGGGTTCCCGAGGGATATTGATATACAGGCCATTCGAATATGTGCCGTTATGAAAGGTATGAGGTGTTTTCTTGTAGTCTGGTAGAAGGTTCCGGCTCAGACGGTTCTTCTCTAGAATAAAGTATCATTTAATGGATGAAAAAGATCGAAAAGGAATGGGAATTCGATCTTAAACTTTATTGTTCTCATTCAAAAATGCGTCGTAGAATATATCGTAGCGTTAGAATATATCGACTAAATAAGTGCATAAAGGTCTGTGCGCCCAGTTTTTAATGGTTAGGCGTGGGACATCGTACAGAACGAGTTTCAGCGTCTCAGTCACACGCCAACCATAAAAAATATGCGGGAGGGGTGGTTAAATAATTCAACCTTCTGGAAAGCAATTTAATGAACCGACTTGACTCTCAAATCATGGTTTAGACCTAATCACTAAACTTTAAGCTAATCCTTCCAAAATCATGAATTCAGGATTTTGGAGGCTTAACTCTGACTCTATAAAAGTAACTCCATAAAAATAACTGTATGAATAGCCGTCCCCTCCTCCCCTGATTACTTCAGTGTTAGAGATTATGCTACCGATACTTCTGCGCCACCCTCCCCCTGAGTCTAAAGCTCGACTGACGCTACTTCCCTAAATTGAGGCGTTTTGTCACGGGGGTTTTATTGGTATTTTTCTAGACGTCACGTGACCTTGTTACGATTTGAGTCGATGTCACGTGATCGGATGAACTTTTGTGTCCGCACTTCCATGGTTAACACATAACGCATCACGTTGATAGCGGCTACCGCGTCATACAACTCCTATTTTTTGAAGTGTTTGCATTAAATCGTTCAAGGATATGGTTTTTGTTGCGCAAAGTGGGATGCATGGGTATGCTTACATAAGGTCAGCTACAGTAAGGTGTAACTCTACACCTCACGATCATTTGATTGGTCGTCATGCGTTCTAGGTAGTTTGCACAGAAGCAAGCACGTTCTCCTCATTGATTACATGCAATCCTCTTTATTTCGCTACGGAATCAGCCACATTTTCTTCATTCCTTTTTAAATAAGTCGCTTTCTTGCTTTTGAAGAGAAAAATGGGTATTTGCCTTCACAACTTCATTTGAAGGTGGTAGACATTCAACATTTACATTTTCATTACGTTGGGCTACATGGTGTGAGGAAACCAAGTTGTTGAGATTTCCCTTCAGATCTGTAGGTAGTTGTTCAGAAGAAGGTAAGTCATTTTCCCCGCAATCGTTCGCTTCAGTCCTTTGTTCTGAACAACAAAAATCATTTTCGTTGCCATCGCGGTCCTTAGTGCTCTGTTGAGGGCAGTCTAAATTCCCTTCAATGGCCGCTTGTTTCGCTGAACTCTGTCGGGGAATTCCATCCAGTTTGTCTTTGTCAGTTTGCTTATCTATCGAGCTTTCCTGGTTTCTTTCATTTTCGACTTTGTCTTTATCGACTGGGAGAGGATCCATGGAGATTCCTTCATGGTCTTCGAGATCTCTGGGGCTTTGTCCAGAGTCTTCTTTGCTTTGCCACTTCTCTTTGCCTTCGTGAGCGATACATATCGTTGCGTTGTGATCGTTGCTTTGCTGAATGGATGCCATTTCAGGGGGACCAACAAGGTTGCCTTTCATCTTTTCTTTGGCACCAATGCTTTGTTGAGGAGAAATCAGATTGTGTCTCTTGACGGAACCAGAATTTTTGTCACCTGTGATTCCTGCTCCTTGAACCGAAGAAGAACGACTGGACTTCGTGGATGACAAGCTAAACAGCCTCTTCATTCGAGTAGATGCTTGGTGTGCATTTCTCTTGATCTGATGGAGAGAGAAATACATTAATTTTTCCTTGATTACGTTTTACCAAGAACGTTTTCGAAGGCTGCCGTTCAGGTCGTTTCCATGCATGCCTTCCAATCAGTTTTTTTTTTCCGTAAAAATGAAAGAGGAGTTGTTTTGGTGAGACCTAAGACAGGGGCATAGCTGCCTAGCTCAAAGCCCTTTCTTCTTTCATAGCTGAAAAGCTGTAATTTCGTGTTCTGTTGCCGCTACTCCTCTCGGTATTAACCTTTCAAAAACCCCCACTCCAACGATCGCGCTCTGCATGAGAGAAATAGAGATGATTAAAAACGATCGACTACACTACAG
>BLFK01000566.1:1488922-1491355 GCA_014634185.1 Astreopora myriophthalma | reverse complement strand
CACGATTTGTCAGCTAAAAACTAACGAAAGCAAACGTACTTCCGATGAGAGAGTTACCTTAGCCGTTGTCTCAAGATTGTGAGACAAACGATCAACTTGCTGAAAGCTTGTACCTTGGGCTGGGAGGGAGGGGGAAGGGGGAAGGGGGAGGGGGAAGGGGGCAGAGAAATCTCAAGCTACAAGACCTGTTTGTAAATTCCTTCTGAAAGAAGACTTTTTCACCTAAAATCAGTTCAAAAAATTAAAATACTTATCCGATTTTCTATGACTAAAAAGAAGTGAATAACAACGTGAAAACTGCCACTTAACTCTACCACTCTACTAAAGCAATACTGTAACAGTAACAGTATACCGTAACGGTAACGGTAACGGTAACAGTAACAGTAATAGTAACGGTAACGGTCACGATAACAGTAACAACATTACAAATAATGAAATGCAAAAGAGCTTTCTTTACGTACAAGTTATTCCTGAGGTACTTGTGGCGAAAAATACTTGGTATTACTATCACAAAAACTGCGGGAAGTCCTTCAAGGATAAAGAAAACAAGATGGTTTTAGTTGTTAGCACATCGTTTCCTGAACTTGTCTTCTTTCTCCTCACCCCTCCCTCCCTCCGTCAACCCCCCCCACCCGCAAAACACCTTCATGTGACTACTGTTGAAACCTTCAGTTGATTCCCTCGTAGTCCTAATGTGCCTTATAAGAGAACGTATCACGGTCACGTGATGCCTCTTTTACTTCAGTGCTAATTTTTTGTCCACTTCAGTTGAATTGTTATAAATTAGTCGATACGGCAATGTAAATATCAGAAATTTCAAACGCTGTGAATATGAGAAGTTTCAAACAAAGAATAGCATCGCACCAATATTTGGGCAACTGTTGTTTATTTATTTTTGTATGTTCTAAGTCAATTTATTTCATTTTAGCCTTGGTGGGGCATTCCCTCTCTTTAAGAAAAGGATGGCATCCCTGTATTTCAAATTAGAAACGGTAACCGTGAAATGACAAGCTCACCCCACGCAAAAAGGCAATAAATTTGTAATGGACTGGTGACACGGAAAACTTTCACCATTCCGCGCAGAAGATTGATTCCCTCCACCAACATCCAGCAAAATGACGCCAGTTGAAAATAATAGAGAAGGACAGCGACGGCAAAACAAGCTTCCTATGTGAGAAACAGAGACATAAAGTCATTATTATACATTGCGGTCTCAATCCCTATGTTCTGTGTGCTGCCAGATAATTGACAATTATTCCATGAGCGCGCGTTGGATATGAGATGGTAAATAGTCAACGACGTGAGTAGCGCGGAGTTGGCTACCAGTCTCATATCCAACAAGTGCGCATGGAATAATTGTTTTATTAAATTCTCAACCTTCGGATAATGCAATTGTAGCTTTCTCATTGGTAATTTCTCATTTCTCGACGAAACTTGGCTTCCCGCGAACAATTTTATGTTGAACGACATTTGCTGCATTCATTTCCATATAAGGTCAAACGCAGGTATAATGGCTGATAACCGAGATCCAGTGAACCAATGAGAAAGCTAGAATTGCATTATCCGAGGTTGAGAATTTTATAATTCTGGATATTTTGTCACCTGTCAATCTTTTGTTTATATATCAATGTATAATAAAACAATTACTAAATATTGTCAGTCAGCCGGCTTGGAGACTTTCGAGCAAGATGTACTGAGTTATGAAGCTGCTCAAGAGTAAAGTCGGTTGGCCCTGGTTCTCTTGCCAGACTTGGCCCTGGTTCCGGCTTGCCGGACAGAAAACGGCAAAAATAAAAGACTTTTTAACACATACCTTAATCTTCACCGAGGGGTACGCAACAAGGAAAAAGAAAATTGCAAAAATCTCGGCTGCAGCGAGGTTCATATGAATCGATGAGGTCTCCGTTCCTTTCCTGTTTATAAAGAAACCATTGCTTTAGAAAATGGTTAAGCTCGCGCAAAAACTGACTGCGTATTTAATCCTCTCTCGCTCTAGAAAAGGAAACACCTGCTCGACAGCTTCAAACACGTTCAATTTTGGATGGGTCTAAGGGCGTGCTCTTTTTAGTGTTCTTGTTGTTTTGTTTGTTTGTTTTCTTGTATGAGGGATGGGATGGGATATATTCCGAATATTCCAAAAACCGAAATACCTTAAAAAATGGAACACATAAGGAATCCTAAGTGCGTCTAAGTGACTTTTGAGTGAGCATAATGTCATTTTGTGAAACTGCGCCAACTTCCGCGCAATAAACAGCTCAAAGGCTTTCCATTGACTAAAGAACTGTCTCACCTCTTACCCCCAAAATAGGGACGAAAACATCGAGCTAAACCTTGTTAAAACTTATATATCCTATTCGTAAAGCATGGGACAGGTTAACACAAAAACAAGCCAAAAAACATTCAGACCGTTTTCTTTTGGAGCCATTGAGCTAG
>BLFK01000566.1:1456422-1483922 GCA_014634185.1 Astreopora myriophthalma | reverse complement strand
CCTTCACTTTGCTGACAACAGCAATTACAATCCAACTGCCGCAAACCGTGATAAGCTTTATAAAGTCAGACCAGTTGTGACTTATCTTGTGAACAAGACAGTGTGAGGATCATTTCTTCAGTTCAAGTTCAAATCTGTTTACATTCCTGAGAAACAAATTTCTATGGATGAGGAACTGCTCCTTTGGAAAGGAAAACTTGCCTTCAAGCAATATATCCCTCTCAAACGTGCAAGATTCGGAATAAAACTCTTTAGTCTGTGTGAGAGTTCTGGATACCTATGGAACTCATTTGTGTACCTAGGGAAGGAACCCGACAGGCTTGGAGGAAATCCAGCGCTCGAGCGCAGGCTTGGAAAAAGTGGTGTTGTAGTCCCAAGGCTAATGGAAGGTCTTATGGGTCTTGGATATAACTTGTATGTGGGTAACTGGTATACGAGCCAGGAACTGTTTTCATACCTGCGAGAAAATGGAACTGTTGCTTGTGGTACTGCTAGAAAAAACAGAATCAAGCTGCCACGTGATTCTACAAGTGCCCCACTTGAGCAAGGTCATCACTCATTCAGAAGAAATGGGAACTTGCTGGCAATTCGTTTCCATGACAAGAAGGAAATTTTCTTTTTGTCCACTATTCACCAAGCCAATGTTGTGAACACTGGCAAACACGATCGTCATGGAAATCCCATTGCAAAGCTCCAAGTAGTAAATGACTACAACAAGTACATGGGCGGAGTTGATCGCAATGATGAGATACTGGCCAACTATAGTTCAGTCCGTAAAAGCATGAAGTGGACGAAAAAAGTTGCTTTCCATTTTATAGAAGAGGCAGTGCTCAATGCCTATTTTCTCAACAAAAAATCAGTAGAGAAAACACGTTATTTGAACTTCAAGTTAGAAACAGTCACAGCATTGCTTGCTTCTGCTGGTGCTGATCTAACTCCAGTCCATGCAACAGATCGATTGTCAGGAAGCCACTTCCCTGGACGTGTTCCTCCAACCCCAAAGAAACAAAATCCACAAAAAAGATGTGTTATTTGCACACGTCAGGGGAGGAGAAAAGAAAGCAGATACCAGTGTGATGATTGCCCTAACATGCCCGGACTTTGTGCTGCCCCTTGTTCCAAACTTCCTTCACGGTAGTGTAGTATTCATGAGTTTGAGAAAGATATTTCACGCGCTAGAAAACATAGACAGGCACGTTCATCCTATTCACCCAATCAGACGGCTTTGCATGACAGACAGCTCATTTTTTATGCCACCTTTTTTTTTTCCCCCACAGAGTAGAGCGCTTGCAACCTTGGCAACCACTTTTCACGGGAATTTCAAAAACTAAAAATAACCTTATCTACTCCTGTGCTACTGGCCCAGGCCGAGTTGCTCGAAGCAAGGTTAGCGCTAATCCGTGTTAAATACCATGACAACCTATTGGTTTTAATCAGACCCTGCTTCGAACAACCAGGCCCCGGATTATAACATGTGGGTGCTCTTACTTGTGGGCTCCTGTGGGTATATAACAATTTTTCAAACAACTTGTATCAGGTAGGGATGCCTTGAGTATTTAGGCAGTTAGGTTTATAACATAACTAAAGCAAAGCGCACGCTCTGATTGGTTAATTCAGCGTCTACTATTTGCCCATGGGTGTACGCTGCTGACGTGTGTGCTAATTTTCGCGCGCTTGTTTTCTCTTGTCGTGTAAGACTACATGAACATTTTTTTGTGATGTAGCTCAATAAAAGGACTTCTGTAGTTCCAATGTCTCAATGTTATAAAACAAATGGTAAACGCCATAGCGTGCACTATTGAGTTATGGATGCACGCGGGAGGTTGCTAAGCACGAAAGAAGGGTAAGAGTGGGACGAGGTGATAGCCGAGTGCGACTCTAGCTTCTGGAGTGCTTAGCAACCACCCAAGTGCATCCATAACTCAATAGTGCACGCTATGGCGTTTACCATTTGTTAAATATCCACTTCCTAAGGTTTCACGGGCACATCGAAAAAGACGCGACGTGGGCATACTGGGAAAAAACTCCTAGTGTTCTTCACAGGAGGAGCTATGACCTCCCTTTCTCTAGTTTCGATGCTCTTGCAATGGGCTACAGGAGACTCCCGGGGAATATGCCATTAAACTAGGTTCGGGTGACACTGAACCGTCTAGGCTGCAAACTGCTAGGAGAGGAGTGTGAAATGTAGACACATTCGTAATAACGACAGATGCATTTAAAAATCGCTCAGGGCTCGAAATTGCGACCGATACGGTCGCCAATGCGACTAACATTTCCTAGCTGGCGACTAAAAATTCTGGTCTAGTCGCCACCTTGGCGACTAAATTCTCATACGATTTAGATTAAAAATAACCACGTCAAGTCTGCAAGTACATTACCTTGTCTGGTTTTACTTTCGTCTTGAGAAAAAAATAGGAAACTTACATAAAGGAAGTCTTTTCAATCGAACACAGCAATTCAAGTGATTGCCGTTTCTCCTTTTTACTGCGGGCGCAGAATGTTAAGTAGGTACTTTATATATCATGCATTATAGTAAATCCAGTTCTGTGGTACGGACGCAGCAGTTGTCGAAGATGCACGTGCGTTAACGTTTAATTATGCAGAATCCATTTGTAAGTAAGGCAGCTCCTACCAATTGCGTGTCTTTATATCGGTAATTCCGTTTAGCCTAATTTATAAAATAATACTATGTGGACACTTGTTACATTGGTAGTCTTGGTATCGTTTACATTGGGAAGGTCTTAGATAAGGCCTCGTGACAAGTTTTGATCTTTCATAGAAACTTTTGACCAGCGGATTCAGTCAGTAAAAAGGCGAAGATTTGGTGATGAATACTATCCGCCATGTTGATTTCTTCGAAGACTCAATCTGCAGGAGGTGTTTGCCCGCATAGCAGCTAAAACAACCCCTGGAAATAGTGCGTTTCAAGTGGGTTTGAAAAACAAATGAATATTCCTGTGATATATGGATAAATTTCTTTGTAAATGAATAAATTATTTGTGTTCGTTGCAAAACGTCAGAAATGAACGATCTTTTAAGGTTACCGCCAAGGTCAAACGGCTATTTAAGTTTGAGTTTGTAAACTGGCGACTAAACATTTACTGCTGGCGACTATTTTTCCCCACTGAGGTGCCAAAAGGCGACTAAGATATTTTTTTAATTTCGAGCCCTGTCGCCAGTCCTACACAAACGGTGTAAATAGTGAAATCAAGGTCCCAGCTTTACTTCTCATTTGTCGTGCTTAATCTGCCCTGTCGCACCGGAAACTCGACTCAGTTTCTAACATAGTCAGCAATCAGGCTCAGTGCAGCGTGCATGATCGAGTAAGCTTAGAAAGCACTCACAAAAGCTAGTTTCTCTAGGCATTCACGTCGAGCAATATTCTTCTATCGTGCTCTCCAAACGCCGGCCTGCTCATAACTCGATATTATCACGGATGAAGCAATGTATTGTTCATCGTTACGTGAAACAGTTATAATTGTTCACCGCAATATGAATTAAAACTCATGAACTTCCTACCAAGGTTGCTCGTCTGCATTTGGATGTTTTTTGGTTCAGTGATGTTTCCTCCTCGCTTTAGTCCTTTAACGATCAACTCGCCAATCTTCTCACTCATCTCAACCACTTTCGGCAGCTGAACGACCGACCGAAGAAATAACAGAGAAGATTGTAAGCGTCTTAGAGCACTATCAAGAAGAGAGTCGAGGACTTCAAAGGAATATCCTCACTTATCACAAATTTTCATTATAGTATTACAAATACTGGTATATCTCAGGAGCCCCTTACCCGGAGCGTACAACCTCCACATATTTGTGTCATGGCGTTTTCACAGACCGGGCTATTTTTAGATCGATTTTCCCGCGAATTCAGTCTCTCAAAGGAGCCTTGGTCTCCCACAGGAGCCTTGCTAGCCAATCATAAGCCGTGCATAATTAATGGTTTTGGCGCACGCGGACTGGAACTGAAACTATATATAAATAGCTTAGTCCGTAAAAACGCCGGAACATGTACATAGCCCAAGTATGGGAGTTGTACGCTCCGGATTATGGGGTCCTGTTTATGTCAAATTACTTGGAAAGAAAGGAATTAGACAGTTTCATCACTTGAGAAACTGAAAAATAAACTTGACTACCGTTTCGTGAGTTCCGCCATTTTCAATTTTAGGAAGCGTTGGATCTACAGACACCCTTTTGTGAGAACAACAAACCAACCTTCACCGACGTGAAGATGTATTTTTCTATTCTAATTTCCTTTACAGATCAGGGAAACAAACAAAATTATAAACTGGCATCCGTAGGGGCACCTCAACGGAGTAGCTCTTCGTCACTGAATCCAAATCGAATTAGCATTTTTACATGTTGGTTTTAGAGGAGCCCGAGGGGAAAAGCCATACTACCCGGAAGAAAACGTCTCGGAGCATTGTGGAGAGCTAACAACAAACTCAACCCACACTAGGTGTTTAGTCCAAAAATGAAAGCTCCTCATTGGTGGGATCCCTGCTCCTTTAAGTACGTGATTACGTTATAAAACCTGAAAATTACATCTTGCGAAGCATCCAGACTGGGTCTCGGAAAAAATAAAAAAATAAAAAATAAAAAAATACAAGCATTGTTTTGTTATTGCCTTTATATCATCATCAAATCAATGTGCATGCTCTGATTTGTCAATCAGCCATGGTTTATTGGCCCAATAAACTCATACCACTTTCTAGGCTGAATTTCAGTAGCCTTCTCCGCTCGCTAGTCTCTGTCTCTGTCTCTGTCTGTCTGTCTGTCTGTCTGTCTGTCTCTCTCTCTCTCCCTCTCCCCGAGTGACTTAGCGAGCGGAGGAGGCTGCTGAAATTCAAGCCAACCAATTTCGCGCGTCGCGTCAACTATGATATAAAATCAATAGACCGCAGATTTCTATGGCTTCAGAGGCGTGATAAACCACAAGAGATGTTGGAAGAACACGCGACGAATTCTATAAAACACAGAAACGTGTGTTGTAACCCTTTATGCCTCGTAATTCTCATGGGCTTTTATCACGCGGCGGCCATGTTGGTTAGGAACAATAGAACTCGAACCCCGAGCCTCGAGTTGATAAGTTTGAGAACGAGTTCCGGGGGGACTCAGTTCCTCGAGATTCAAAATGGCCGCCGCTCGATAAAAGCCCATTGTTTTTGCAAGGGGAGCTAATCCCCTTGCAAAAACAACGGGTTTTGTTCGTACTACTAAACAATGAAATAGGGACCTTTAGATTGGAGTACGAGTCCGAGGTTTTCGTTCTGAGCACGCGCACTTGGAAAAATTTTGACCTCGAAACCTAATGCGCGTGCTCAGTAGGGAAAACTCTTAGTCGTTATCGTATTCCAATCTAAAGGCCGCTAATACCTGCAGCTGGTCCCCTGGTGTTGTTTGGTTGGGATTCACCAAATTATCCAAAACAGCACCTAATTCCTGCGAGAAAATGAATAACGCGAGCACATTCAATTCGCTAATAGTGATATGACGAGTGATTTTGTTATTTATTACACTCATTTAGAAATCACCGCTGATCCTTGCAATCTGATTGGCTCTCAGCGGTGTGATTTATTCACAAATCGTACCATTTTCCCCTCCAACTCGCATTCTTTTTCTAGCCCATTAAAATGTTCAAGTTTTGGTGTGAAATCGTACTAAATATCAATATTGACGAAAGAAACTGTGTGACTTCAAAATGGGTGGAATTGTAATTGAACTTCGTGTCGTGCAATTTTGGTCTGAAATCACACTAACGGTGACTTCAAATCGAACTCCCACTGCGCTGCGTTCCAGTTTGAAATCACGCGTATGATTTCAGACCAAATTGCTTTCCACTCAGTTTAATAACCATAATTAATCGCAGGTGGAAGAAATCGATATATTCGTGAAGAACGTTATCTGTTCTTGACCCCCTCTCCCCCTTACCCAGCAGCTGTTTTGAAGGACCATAACTTTGCCAGAAAACTGGCATATATCTTGAACCAAAGAGATAATGGCTGCAATTTCAAGTTATTAGGAACAAAATTACAATTTGACAAATGGTCAATAAGAAACGTGCACATTACATCTCGGTCCAATTCGCTTTTCTGCAGGATTCCTGGTTACTACTGAGGCTTCGTTTCGTTTGTTATGTGTCATTTTGACTCCGGGGTTTACAGCCGGAGACCCACCTTTAACATATAAAATCGGTAGAGCTTTTACAACTTATAAAAGTAGAATTAAAAGCAGGTAGATGCCAACTCACTGGCATTTCACGACTTGTTCGTGCAAAGCGGGTTAATCTGATAATAAACCAAAAAGAAATGACAGAGCTTCGAAAAGGTTCCCTCGCTAGCTACCTTGATTGTTGTTTTAGCAGACTCGTCAGTGAATGAAACTCCTTCCAGTGAAGCAAGTAGTTCGGTTAGCTTCTCAAAACTTTCGCCACTCTGTGGTAAGGAAAAACAAAACTTTTAAGTAAGCACATTTTTCAATGCTTAGCTAGCTGAATTAGCAGCAAAAAGGTAACAAATTGACTAAAGAAGATTAAGACTTGAGGACAAAATACAGTTATATTAGCTAGTATTGGTCAGTCATTAGCCGTTTTTGTACTGCAGATGTATGATCCGTCTGGGACGAACTTGGACAAACATTTACAGTGCGTCTGTTCAATTGACCTGGTGTAAAAACGGGTACAAGACGGAGTATCTATCTGGACGAACTATGTTAAGAAGCGCGTCTTCCACGACGCACTAAGGCGGGTAGTTTCATTGAGACGCAAAATCCCTTTTGTGCCCGTCACACTAGACGGACTTAACAAGCGCACTGCAAATGTTTGCCCAAGAGGGTATAAGCAACTTTAACGATTCCCAAGAAGAGAACTTCTACACTTACAGGAAAAAAGCGCTAAATTGTTGGAAATAATGGCTTATGCCTTATCTGTACATGCTATGACGCTCCAGGCTTTCTACTCTGCTTCACAGAAAAGAATGTCTCGGCTAATCCCTGGAGACCGTGCGCCAGGCAATAGAGCCAGCCATGGTGAAGGCATCATAAAATCCAAATTGGCGGCGCCCTCGAAATTGAGAATTAAAATTCGAAAATAGGCGTATTCAATTATTATTGCTTCGTACAAGAAATAAGAATTTGCCCTTGGCAAACGTAATTATTCAAATAAAGGCTATCAGGAAAGAAGCGGAGAGAAGTAACATCTCCTTCCTAGAGAAGAAGAAGGGGGTGGGGGCGCATCAGAGATAAAATCCCAGCTTTTCTCTTCTGAACCTGCACATACCTTTGAAGGGGTGGAAGTACTTGCTTCGGTTGGATTGCCGGCAACCCTACCTGTAAATAACAAATAATTGTATTTCAAAAAGAACACTTAAACTAAAGAATACCTAATGGCTAACGGCATTCTCGGTGTGGCGTGCTGCGACCATCACGTTTCATCAGTGTCTAGATTAGTGGTTAGTGGTACTGTATTTAACCCGAATTAGTGCTAAGCTTTCTTCAAATAGGATCACATGCAAGTCTTCATTTCACTTCGAATTTCACGTGGCATTGTATTATACTAATATCGGCAAAGGCAAAAAATCAGTAAAAGAATAAGTATTACAGACAAGCTTAAGTCTAGCAATGTAATGAGATTGTAAAAGTGCGAATACTATGACTGCGCAATAGGCCATTTGCATGATGGCGTCATTTTACTACCAAGACCAGAATGCATTGAGTAGCTTCTATTGTCAGGCAAATTTTACCAATTGTCTCGTTATTCCCTGAAAAGTAAAAAATTCTGCATAAGAAAGCATTTTTACCAAGCACACTGGTCTCGGTAGTAGAATCATAGTAAGTTAGTCTCCCACTGCACAGGGTAGGATCCTGTACAAGATCCTAAACATTTGGTAGGATTCTGAATATGATCATAAGGATTTGGTAGGATCCTGTACAACATCCTTCACATTTGGTAGGATCCTGTATAACATCCTAAATATGAGGTACGAACCCATATAAGATCCTAAACAGTTGGTGTAGGATCCTGTAAATGGAGGTAGACTTGTGTAAGATCCTAGATAGGATCCTACATAGGATCTTGTAGGATCCTTAAGGATCTTAAGTAGGATCTTAATAGGAGCCATGCTAGGATCCTGAAAGGATCTTAAACAAGATCCTATCAGGATCTTACTAGGATCCTGGGCAGGATTTCTACCAGGGCTATGTGATTTACTACATGTATGCAGAAGTCATACAGCACATGTAACATTTTCCAAGATGTCCCAACAAACAGACAATGGCCTAAAGTCAGGCAATGGAAAACTAGCATTGCAAGAAATCTCTTTTACAGCCTTACAACTATAAGACTAATAATGTTAATGAATACTCGCCTACTTCGTGGCCCTTCAACACATGTACAACAGAAATAAGATGTAAAATCAAACTCACCAGGCCGCACCTGAAGATAACCAATTGCTGAGTTTGGCTGGTCGACATTGGCAGTGGCATCACAGACATAATACCCCCGGTCACCACCAGCAATATTGTTTAAAGTAAGGATGGAAGATCCATTTAAAGAAACAATGGTAACATTCTGACCATTGTCTGTTAACACTGTCTTCGTTTGTCCATGTTGTTTCGACCAAGAAAACATTTGCTCTGGTACACCCGTGGCATTGCAGATAAAGACCACAGAGCCACCCACCTCAGCAAATTTAGCCTGATCATCAAGAGAGGCACGACCTATACAGGAATGAGAATCAGATTACAAGGACACATTGTCATCATACACTGTACATAATTGAGGGGCTCAGACAAAAAAACATCCCAACTAACTTTTTTGGTGCATTTGGTCATTTTGCAAAATTGCAGCCAAATTTCCCACAATACATGGAAATTAAGTTGTGGAATTACCTATCCTAACTCATGTGAACAAAATAACGAAGGAGTTTAGTGGTACGTAGTCCAGTTTAAACTGCATTTACTATAATGTCTGATATATGAAGTACCTAGTACTTAAAATTCTGTGCTTATGGTAAAAGGGAGAAAGGGTAATGTCAATAAGTTTGCCTTTTTTCCCCTCAAGACGAAAGTAAAACTAGACAAGGAAACATGTTTTTGGACTTGACCTGTTTAATTTTTAATCTAAATCATACAAAAATCTTGTCACCAAGGTGGCCAATCAAGGAAAAGTTAGGCTCCTTGGCGCCTGTATTGGTCACAATTTTGAGCCCTGGACAATGAGACAACAACAAAAGAGAGGCAAGGAATGAGCTCATACATACTAATCAGCCTTTCTATGTATGTGCTGACACACATCTGCAGATTTTTAGATGCATTTACGTGTTTTGCATATACACACTTTCTGTGTATGATTTGGTTCATTTACTTTCGAGCTGCACTGTAGGTGCCATCTTCGAGAGAAGAACAAAAAATACAACACTTTCTTGAAAAAATATTTTTTCCTTTTTCTTTTGGGGGGGGGGTGGGGGGCTACATTTTGATTAAGCCTCCGCCCACTATATTGTCACTCAAATGTAATTTGTCATGGATCTCTTAGAACCCAAGAGCCTATACAATCTCCAACAACCTATGGTATCAAGTTCACTGAAAAATAATACAATACTTACACAGTCTTTAAAAGACTGTTGAGTTTAAAGAGGCACATGTTGTCATGGACACTATTTAAGGTAAAAGGCAAGAAAACGTGTTTGTTAATGCAACTTGGGAACAACAACTTCTTATCTTCCCTGACTTCTCTCTGTTTTTCTACATTGAATATACAATACACTGTCATGTAGATTGTACATAATTAGTAATTCGAAGAGGACAGGTCACAATCAATTGCAGCTTTAATGAAAATAATACTTTTATCATAATGCAGTCGCTGTTCATCAGTAGGATGCCTAAAATGTGTGCAATTCCAAAGTGCTTTGAGCTCCATTAAATCCTATTATTACCCACCGCAGAACAATTTAGGAGGAGCCACCCACAGAGTGAGCACAGTTACTGACAAGTAGCAAGGATAGCAACATACAAGACATGCCAAGAATGTAAACTGTCAAACTACATGCATCTCTTCATTGCAATAACAATTTTACGTGATCTGAATTTTGATTAAATGTTGTTCCTTAAAAAAGATAGCAAATAAAAGCCAGCAGGCAAAGGAACTCTTAAGACTAGTGGTAGGTGGGACTTAGCCACGGTTTGGGCGGTTGGAAATGGAGGCTTCTGATTGGTCGATTCAAATTTTCCCGCCCAAACGGAGCACGCTGATTGGTGGATTTCAAAACACCGCCATTTTGAATAATTAAGGTCGGGGATGACGTCAGGACGCTCGACACCGGAAGTCACACTCCAAAGCAAGTAAAAAACGATTTTTGAATGAATAAAACAATTTTTAATAAAAACGAAAACTTATTGGACAAACGGGAACGTGGGGGAGGTCCGAGTGACGCTCCCGTCCCAAGCAAGAAAACGTTGTACAAAGAAAGATGGGGACGAGAAACCTGGTGGTCACGGAGAAGGGGTGCGTCCCGACCGTCTCCGACAGACCCGACCCCTCAGTGCCAACCCAGGTCCCCCTCCGTCACCCCAAAAACGATTTACAAAAAGTCGTCGACGTCCTCGTCGTCGTCCGGCAGCAGCCCACTGAGAAGATGGACGTTCTGGAGGTCCGCCTCCGCCAGGATCGGGTCCAGGTCTCGGTAGCCGTATGGGTACGTCATGGCCTGGGTGACGGGATCCAGCATGCGCTTGCTAAAGACCAATTGGTAGTCTTTATCCGCCGGCCGGGTGTGCAGCGTGTAGGTCTTGGATTCCCGCACGATTTTCCACACTTCGTGGATGCACGTTTTACGTGGTGCCTCCAAGGGGTGACGCAGTTCGTCCAAGGTGTTTTGTCGTAACACTTGGTAATTGAGCTGAGCCAGCCCTTCCGTATTGAGCGAGAAACCTTTGACCTTGCACTCCGTCTTGCCGTCGTTACAGGCGTACCCATAATTTTTGGGCCCGCCGGAACAGAATTCCACGATGTGCTGCACGGGTTTCAGCTCGTCGGTGAATTCGCTGAGATGCGTGCCGAGGGTGACGTTGGGTTGGTCTGGGCGACGCACGTAGAGGACCGAGTCCGTGTCGTAGTAGAGGACCTGGTCCCCCAACAGTTCCAGGGCCTCGTACAACTGCAGACGGGCCCAGCAGGTGGTGAAGGCGGCCACGAAGACGTTGGTGTTGACGTTGAGACTGGCACAATGGTCTTGGGCCCGGAAATGCGCTTCGACCCGGTACTCGTTCAGACAACTCACGTAACGAATGTTGTATTGGTCACTGTCCATGAAAAGGCAGAAGGCCTGCAGGTCGATGAATTCCTTGACTTGCAACAAGTTGTCCCGCTGTCCGAATTTGCCCCACATGGACTTCAACATGAGTTTGGACAAAGACCGCTGATCCGGAATCTTGGCGATCTTGGCCGAGTCCAAGTGGATGCCTTCGTGCCGGGCAAAGTCCTCGACGTAAGCTCGACGTTGGGCTTCTGTGTCGCACCCAGCGGGCCACCCCGACGCTTCCGTCTTGATTTGGAGCCAGGTGTTCACGTAATCGGCAAACAACCTGACGCGTGTCTCTGCAAAATGGCAGACCTGTGGAGACAATCGAGAGAGAGAGAGGATGAGTGAACGTCCCCGAAGGCAGAAATAGGGGTCGGGAGGGGTGGACTAACCTTGTGCACGTGTTGGATGACGTAACCCATCTCAACGGCTTTCAGGAGCTCCGGCGTACACCACGTGCCCGTCAGGGCCCGTTCGTGGTCCGCATGGTCGCAATCGAGGGGCGTCTCGTGGAGCAGTTTGTCCAGATCCCGTTCCACGCACGACCGGCACGGCGGAAACGTGAGTTTGCCACCGCACCGGTAAGGCAGGACGGGATGGAACAAGGCGTCCGGTGGCAGGATCGTACATGACGCCAACCCGAAGTACGACGACAAGTCCGTGGTGCCCGGTTTGTACAGGAACGTCAGATGCCCGATGGGGTACCGGCCATACTTGTTGACCCATGGGTACCGGCTGGTGTAATCCACGTACCGGATCTCCTCCCCGCGCTGGGTGTCTACGGCACAGTACAGCCAGGCCGCATTGGTACGTCCCCCGAAGAAGGCATCCCGAGGCTGGAGGGGCAGCAGCAGGGCGGCGTCATCCACGAAGGCGCGGACCTCGGGTTCAGCCATAAGCAGGGCCGCCATTCGCATTCCCACATGGTCTTCACGTGGAAACCTCAACGATGCAAGCCCTCTAACCGCTCCATGGTGAAGCGGTACACATCGTCCATGGAGCGATCGTCCAAACGGCGGAAGGCCTCGGTTTGCTGCGGGTAGCACTGGGGACACCCGTGCCAGAAGCACCCCAGGAACTCGTAGACGGTGTGGGTGTTGTCGTCGTACCCATCCACGAGCCACGACGTGCCCGGGATCCGGTACTCGCCCTGATTGCGAGCGCGTCGGATCCGCGAGCGGAAGAGAGGGTGATCACCCTCCGACCCGTCGTCCAGGAACCGGGCCTTGTGTTGCTGCTGCTGCTCTTCCGTCAAGGCGGCCCAGGCGGCCCGGCGTAGCTGGTGTTCCTCCCAGGTCAGCCACTCCATGGATACTTGGGAGTGCTTGGGTGCCAGATGCCATCCCTGCAAGGGTTCGGACGCCAGGGTGTCGGGTTCCATGCAATTGAGATGCAGGTCGTGCAGGCAGGCCCCCGTGATGGTCATCTTGTCGAAGGGACAGAACCGTGTGCGAGCCTTGAAGTCGCGTCGGAACACCAAGCACCCTTGCTTGAGGAGACGGAGATGCAGTACTCCAACAGGTCGCGCTGCAGATCGAACTCCGTCTCGGCAGCCACTTGCTCATCGTACCACGCGTTGAAGGTGGCTTGGTCGGCGGTCGACATGGTCTCGGGAGTGTAGGTGTCCCTCAGGGTTAGAGGACCCACGTAGTCGGCATGAGCCGGGGTATTGAACAAGTGCGGAAAATACCCCTTCTTGAACTGCGTGGAATCCAGTCCGAAGGTCTTGGGCAAGGCCGACTTCATGGCAAAGAAGGACAGCAAGTCGATGAATCGGACGTACCCCGCCTTGTACGTCAGTTGCAACAACTTGCCCCCCGTGCGCGTCTGCTTGAACATCTGTTTGCGTTCGGTCAGACGTTTCACCACAAAGTACGAGTCGTACCCACGAAAATTGTGGGCCAAGGCCATGACGTGCTGGGTCTCATCCTCCGTCAGGTCTTCCAGCCACTGGAGAAGTGTTCGACGCACTCGTCACCGCAAAAGACCTGCGGGGTGTCGTCCTCTGCCGTCATGCCCACGATCAGGTTGGGGACATGCTGCCCTGTGTCCTGCATGGCCTCCATGTCCCAAAAGACCAGCAATGGCGGACGATACGGTTCGTCGTCGTCGTCATCAGCATCCATGTTGGCTCACAAAGTCTGACGTCCCAAATGAGCCTCCCCGCCCTGGCGTCGTGCACGCTGCCGCCGCCGGCGGCCTTGGGCCAGACGGGCCTGCTCTTCTAGTTCCTCCGGGTAGGGCAGTACTTGCACGAAGCACCGATGCGTGGCCATCTCCACGTCTTGGTGGCACGAAGGGCACTTGCTCCAGCCGCAGTGGTGGTCCTGCTGTTCTTTGAGGGTGCGCAGGAGTTTACGGCACATGCCACATTTCCGCCAGACTTGGCATATGCACGGTTGGCCGGGTCCTGACGGGGTGCCATGACGGGTGTGGGTCGCGTGCAACTCAAGGCACCGGTCTCCGTAGAACAGGTGGCGGCAGGACGAACACGACTGGTGGGCCGAGCATTGGGTCCGGTAGGCCTCGTGAAAGTCCTCGCACGTGTCCTGCTGGCACCCGGGGCAGTGAATGCCACGTCCTGCCGAGCATCGATGATGATCGTCGTGGTGGTAAGGTTGGAGGCAGCGGCCACAGAAATGATCGCGACCGAAGAACCCCGGCAACGTGTTCAACGTGTCGTAATGCTCGTCTTCGAGCAGCAGGGCCAAGAGGGTTTCCCCGCCGCCGAAGGCGAAGCATGTGTATTGATGGTTGGCGTCCACGACCATGAGGCGATACTCGAGCAGACTGGGTGCCATCGCCAGACGGGTGAGTTCCTGGAGCCCACAGGGCCCAGGCCTCAAACTGACTTCCTCCAAGAGTGCGAGGGCCGCCGTGTCCCGCCGCCCTTGACATCGTTTTTTGTCGGTCCACTTATCCCTCTCCACCTTGTTGCGACCGGCCAGATGGAGCCCTCGCGCGGTCACGATGGCCCGCACACAACACAGTCTGTCGGCCATCAGATCGTCTAACACCAACACGCCGTGCTGTCCCGATGGGAACCAGGCCGTCAAGTTGGACGGATCTGGCACCCCATCATGCAGGTGCACGCCCGACGCTTTGAAGGTCTCAAACCCATCTTGCCAGGCCCCGTAACAATAATGCACGGTCTGGGGTGGTACCGCAAAATGGTCGGTCGCGTCTGCCAACAGGTGCGTCACGAACACTGTCTTACCGCACCCCGACGGACCCACCACCAAGACGCTGCTGGGGGAACGCAACATCTTTTTTCAGCACTGGCACATGGTGTGGCGGGCACAGTAGCCGTAATGATGCGGGGCCGCGTGCCCCAAAGCTTTATACGCACGGTTCTCCAACATCCACACCAATTTTTCCAGGGCCGTTTCCCCGTGCCCCTGCACGAAGGCGTCGTAAGGTCGTTCTGCACACAAGAGGGTCAAAATCTCCTCCAGGGCTTCCCGATCCAGGTCATCGGGGTCCATGTCGTGGAGCGTGTCCAGCACCCCGGTGATCATTTCCCGTCGAAACTGCGCACGCGTCAGGCGACGACAGACCATCTTGCTTCCCACATGGACATCCCCGCGCGATCGGATGCTTATATAGGGTCGATCCCACCCTTCTCTAGGATCGGGGCTGTGGCGGTACTCCACACAAGGGGAACCCCGCCCATGCTCCTTCTCTTTTTTTGAAAAGAAAAAATCCACCCAGCCGGAGTCGAACCGGCCACCTCGTTTTGGGTGGGTTGCTCTACCGTTGAGCCATGGGCGGTCCACGGTTTCGAGGGGGAAAACAAACATACACACACGCACACATTTTCATCGTTTCAACGTTTTATTGACGAGGCGTTACTCTGTGACCAGTCTTTAAAATCTAAACGCATCCAGTCCGCATCTTCGCGTCTGATCAGGCGTTTCAACCACTGGCCCACCCGATGATCGTTGCCCACCAGATCCTTCGGATCGAACGACGCCACAAAGTCGTGCATGGTCTTGCCGCAGCACTTGCCGGCCAAATACATCAAGACGTAATGCCCGCAACTCTGACTGGTGATGGTCTGCAAACTCTGTCGATTCCTGTCCACCCATCGCCAATGGGTGACAATCGATTGCATCAAAGGCCGACAGTCGTATGTCACCAACGGCAAGCCGTAACTGTCCATCACTTCGCACCGGTCGTCCACAGGGCCAACCAATGCGTGCCCGGTCTATCGTGCGGGTCCGTGTTGACAATGTACCCTCGCGGCATGGGTTTGTCCCGAGGCACGGGTAACGTGTCGCTGGCAAACACCCCGGCAAAATACCGAGCCAAGGTGGGATTGCTGCGAGCCAAAGAGTCCAACTGTCGGTCGGTGGTGGTCACAAATTCCATGGTTCATACTAATGCACGTCTCTCGTGGGGTCACGGCTTTATACCCGGTACACGTTGTACAGCACGGCGCCTTCGGGGTTGATCTCCAACACGTTCTCGAATTCGGTGTACAACACCACGTTGATGACGTGATCTTTGGCTGCTCCCAGATGGAAGATGACCTGCACGTCCCCGTCTTGATGCTGGTTCAGCATGCTACGGTCCACCGACCCGCTGGGCATGCGTTGTTCCACATGAACAAGGTGCAGCCCGCCGTGCCGCCCCACTGCTCGGGGGCGATCATGCTGGAGCGGCTCTTCATCCAGGCTTCGCTGGCTTGCAAGAAGCGATGGTACCCGTCCAAATCTTTGTGTGTCGTCCGTGTTCAATTCCAAGGTCTGGTAAGGGTACTCTTCGCCTCGCACGATTTGCTTGATGCTGGTCAACCCGAATTTCTGGAAGGCGAAGGGATGGTAGGCCACGTTGCCATTGTGGGCGTTGGTGTGCAACAAACCCACGATCAACCGGTCGGGGATGCAACCTTGGAACAGGTTGCCCTCACTGAAATCCAATTGGTTCTGCGGATGCGAAAACACCCGGATTTCGCTGCCCACCACTGTGTACTTGGCCACTTGGCGTTTCCGCAGATCGTGCCGGGCCCCTTCCAATTCCCGGTACAACTTGTCCAACAACCGCAACTGACAGACATGGAAGGTCAGTTTGACGTCATCTTCTTGCAAACGGCCGTGCAACCCCACCCCGTTCAAGAAAAAGTCTGGCACATTGAAGTAAAACCGGATCTGGAGTTCCACGTTGGGCACCAAGGGTTTGCCCAGGTGAAAGATCTCCGAATGTGGCACGAATTGCAACGTGACCGTGTGACCCCCTCGGTACCGTGTCTGGGCTGTTTTGGAGGTCAAGACGGCCGCTTTCTGACTCTCGCTCAAGGCCGTGTAGTCGGCGTGCAGGGCCGCACTGTCCAGCTTGTTGGCCGTCAAGGGTGTGGGAAAATCCAAGGCATTGAAGGCTTTCAGGCCGTGGCTGTAGCTCTTGAACCACCCTTGCGGTTGCAAGATCGTGTCCCCTTCGTCGTTGGTGTAATTGAGCAAGGTTTCCAAGTAGGCCTTGTAGGCGTACGTGTCCGTCTGGGGACTGATCAAGGTGCTGTTGGCGTCCACCGTCACTTGCTTGAGCAAGGTGTGGGCCAGGTTGGGCGTCGGAAACAACAAGTTGGCGGCCGCCAAGTTGGCGGCGTCGCTTTCTTCAAACAGAGTTGCATCCGAAAGTAACTGCCACTCAGATCCACATACTCGGGCAAGGCCGCCATGACGAATTCCACCGGATTGACGCCCGTGGTCACCGGCAACAGTTCCACCATGCAGTACGCCACCGCCGACGTGTCCGTGCTCGGCACCTCGAACAATTGAAAGTCGTCGGCGTAGGCGGGCTGCAATGCCCTGTGCAAAGGCAGGGCCGTCATCGTCGTCGTCGCCGTTTTCGTCGTCGTCTGACACCGCAGCCTCATTGAGGAATGGTCCGACGTGGACGGCACGTGCTTCTTTTATGCCGTCGAGCGGCCAGTTCAAAGGCCGGCAGGACAGGGGCCCCCGACCAGAGGCGTCCGCCCCGTTGCATCAACCGCGTTTGCCCACCCACGTTCTCGGCCGGGATCGCACGGGTCGCATCTTTTCAACCGAACAGATCCGCCACGCGTCGTCGTTTCTTGGCCACGCTGCCCACCAGTCCTTGCACTTTGCGTTTCACGGCTTTCTTGGTTTGGCCTACCACGCTCTGCGCTTTCCGTTTCATGGCTTGTTGGGCTTGCCTTTTAAGCGTTCGGGTGGCCATTCGCACCACGCCACGGGGGCCGCCGAAAGCATCCAACCCTGATTTCAACAACGTCTTGACCCCCGACAACAAGATGCTTCCCAGACCGCGTCCGGTGTGATCGGGCGTGTACCGCTTCAGACCTCCTCCTCGCATGCTGGTTGCCTCGTCGTGTTCGAGTTCTCTCGCTCTTTTTTATAGGTCGCTCCGTTTGAAGTGCAAGGTGACGACCGTCACACCCCGTCCCACGGGAGCCGGCCGACCATCGCCGTTGGTCAGGCGCACCTCCACCATGTCGAAGAAGAGTTGACGGACCGGCACGTACTGCATGTGTCGAGGTTCGAAGAGGGTCCAGCCCTCGCCCGCGGTCGACATGTTCACGTCGCGCAAGACGTCGGTCAGACGCATGCGTGGCAACGTCACATAAAACGCGTCCATGGTCCTCGTCATCATCGTGCCTGCTCCGTGTCCTTTATACGTCCCGTCGAAAGTGTAAGGTCACCAGGGTGCGGCCTTGCCCAAACCGGACCAACGTGCCGTCCGTCTCAGCCACTTGCATTTCCAGCACTTCCATGACGTCGTTGCGCACGGGATGGTACTGCACGTGCAATGGTTCGAAGTATACCGTGCCTTTGCCTCGACGTCCGTACTGGACTTCGCGCAACGGGTCTGTCACTTGCCGCCCCACGATGTTGCTACCCCCGGCGTTGCAGTAGACGTGCAAGGTCCGCGTCGGGTCACCCACCACCGTGCGAAACGCCTGGTTCAGGTTCTGGAGTCGCCATTGGCAGTTCATACCCAGTGCCACGTAGTGGAAACCGTACTGATTGTTCCGTACCGCCCACCAGGTCAATTTGTTCTTGTCAAGTACGTCGATTCTAGTCCCCGTCAGCGTGGGGATCGTGTCGCCGTAAAACTCCATGCACAGGTTGGGTCCCAAGGCGTAGCTCCCGTCGGTCTTCTCGAGCAACCAACCCATCTTGACGGCCATTTTGACACTGAGGATTAAGGCGGTTGTGCCGGCCCCAGCCATCAGGGTCTGGGGATGGCCGATGATCAGATCGCGGTCAACCCCCTGCTGCTCCCACCGAAACGCCACGTACAAGCATTGGCCCGTCTCATCCACGAACCGTCTTCCCTGTATCTCTCTCCTCGTCCTCGCACATTCCAGGGTGTCGATGATGGCTTTCATGAAACTTTCGTCGTCCATCACCGACTCCAGCGCCGCAATGTCGGCCATCTTGACTTGTTTCTTGCGTTTGACCCTATGGGGTGGTTCCCGGCCCACGTCCTCGGCATACCATTCGCTGTAGGCCAGGTACTCGTCCGGGCCCACCAAGTCGTACAGGTCGACGCAGGCGTCTGGCAAAGACAGGCTGCTCAACCCCACTTGCCATCCGCCGCCTTTCAGACGCAACAGGTACGGCAACCGTACTTTGAACCAGGCCGCCGTGTTGCCGGTGAATTCGGCCCGGCTTTGCTGGGCAACGTCACGAAAAAGCCTTCACTCATCCCAGGGTCTGCAAGTCCTTCTTGGCCACCCAACTGTCGTACCTGCTCGGCCACCCTTTCCAACGTACCAAGACCTTATCGCCGCTCCGTTTAAGTACTTTCTCGATGCGGAACAGCGCGTCGTCATCCCCCGTCACTTTCTGCAACTCCTGCTCGTAAAACGCCCCTTCCAACGGCGTGCCGTCCATCTCTTCCACCCGGTGCGTGGGCACGGGTCCCGGGCGCACGGTCCGCACCACGAACACTTCTTCGGTCCACCCGGGTAAGTACCCTTTCTTGAACGGGCGATGGTGTTTTCCCAAGCGCACGCGATCTCCCACTTTCCACTGGGGTCGTTTGACCTTCTGCCTCAGTCTCTGGCCATACAACCGGTGCCACACCTTGCTCTCGTTTTTCGGGGTCATGTCTCGTGGCACCCGGCCGATGCTCCGATGTCGGCTGGCATTGTACCCTTTCACCAACTCGGGCAGCACGTCGTCGAACCGTAACGTGTCGGCCGCCGTGAAATAGCAGTACATGCGTCCTTTCAAGGTTCGATTGAACCATTCCACCACTGCCACTTTGGCATCCCCATGCGTGGAAAAATGATGGATGCCTTTCTGTTTCAACAAGGTCTGAAATGGTCGGTTGTAAAATTCTTTGCCCTTGTCGGTCTGCAACTTTTGAGGGCGTCGACCGCTTTGTTTCAAGATGGAGCCGAAAGCTCGCACCAAGGCAGCTCCCGTCTTGGTCTTGAGCGGACGCACCCACGCAAACTTGGATAAGACGTCCACCACCGTCAGCAAGTAGCGAAAGCCGTGGTTGTGACGGGCCAAGCGTTGCACTTCCACCAGATCCGCCACCCACTGTTCGTCCACGTTGAACACCAGCACCGGCAGGGTGGGAAACCCACGTCGTTGGGGTTTGTGCAACGTGTAGGCCAGATCGCCCGCCAAGACGGCTCAAGCGCGAGGCAGCGACAGGCCTTGCGCGTCGGCGAAGCGTCGGATGCCGCCCAAGGCCCCCGGCACCGACGGATCCGCATACAGGGCCTTCAAGTTCTTGGGGGTTTGTCGTCGTCGTCATCGTCGTCGTGTCCGTGAGGTGGGGACACGTCGTGTCTGAGACGTCTTCTTCGGGCCAGCGGTGGACAGAGCCACCATCGTATGCACATCCAAAGTAACCGGCTCATGCTCGGCAAGCGGTCGGGATACGTTTTATGGACGAGGTGGAACCAACCCTCAGGGTCCGAGTTCCGACCTGCCAACCACGCCACGAAGGCCGTGTAGTGCCCCCAATGAAACAAGGGATGCTCGAGCAAGACCTCGAAGACGGTCATTGGGGACTCGAGGTCCTGCTTGTCGTTGGAGTCATCCAGGTCGAGCCATCGGCACGGCAGACCCGCCGAGTCGATCAGACTCATGCTTACCCAGCGCGTCAGGTGGCAGTGCACCCAGCGTCGTCCCGTTTCGCCCCACATCCTACTCACAAATGAACCCACACGCTTCACAACCCTTTCTTTTATTGACTCAGATTTTTACACAACGTTTTCAAATTGGGCGGGTGTGTCACGAACCTGCTCGGCATAGGGTGACACACACCACAGCAGGGTTTTCAAGTGTTGCACGGCTCGAGGGTATTGCTCCAGGTCGTGCGTCCCCACCACGGCAATGCAGCCCGACAGCATCCAGATCCCATCGTCATCGCCATTCATGGTCTGGGTCAGCACGAAATGATGACGATTGAACACAAAGTACCCAAACACGAACAACGCGTCGCGGTCCACTTCGTACAAAACGATGGGTTTTTCTTGCTGCCATGCCAAGGCTATGCTCCAGCCGGTCCCGCCTTTGACCGTCACGCCGTCCTGGTTCAGGGTCCCGAACGCCACCACCATGTCGGTGTCCTTGACGATGTGGTAATTACGGCTCAACAATTCCCACACGGGCAGGCGCAACCGTTCGTCAGGGCGCGGGGGTCGTACTCGGCACAGGGCTTGCCAGCCTTCTTCCAGGGTGTTGTATGTCAACGGCGTCACGTCTTTCTTTGCGCCGAAATGCGACGGGCCCACCACCACGCGGCAAGGGATGCCCAGCTGGGTCACCACCTGTTCTGCCAGGGTATCGGTGCCTTTCGCGCCTCCCGTCACTAGAGACAGTTCTGTCCTGATCACGCCCAGAGACACAAATGCACACACTGAGTTTGACACAACGTCTTTTATTATTATTTTACAAAAAAGTTCACGCGTGGTCGGGTTCCATGGGTTCCACATACCACGCATCGATGACCTCGGGTAAATAAAAACACCCTTTGTAGGTTTCACAATCCGGACAGTCCTTGGGAGTCCATGCGCGGGCCTGAGTGTACGTGGAATGCAAGGCATCGAAATACTCTCCGTCTTTCTCTTCTTTACAGTCGTCGCACAAGACGCGATCCAACAAACGATCTCACCGCGTCATCCACAGGCGACGCTCCTGGGCTTCCTTGTCGGCTCGTTGTCGCAGCCGGGCCTGCAGTTGGTGAGTGACGTCTCGAAATTCTTCCATGGTCTGGCGGAGACTCTAGAACTGATCGCGCAGTTGCGCCCGGACCCTTTCGTGGTCGCGACACGCCTCTTGGGCTTCACTCAATTGGCGCTCCAACCATTGGATCTGGTCGTGGAGGCGTCCGTGTCGGGGTCGGGGGCTTCGGGACTGCACTGCTTCGTCGGCAGGAACCGGAGGGACTCTGAGGGTAAAGGCATGGCGCATGGTCGGTTGGTGTTGGGGACCCGCGTCCGAGCATCCGAGGGTGTTGGCGAAATCTTGTAGCCAATGCTAGTAGCTCTCGTCGAACGTGTAGCCGGCCGCTAGACCTCGCCATATACGTTCCAAGAAGTACGCTTCTTCCGTCGGGTAGGCGGATGAATCGAGGTCTCGGTAGTAGGCCTGATACGTCAAGTCTACCAGCGAGGGTGTGGCAGACGGACTCTTATCCCCTCCTCCAGGCTCGCCCAGCCTGTCGGGATTGCGTGGGTGAGTGTCGCGCGCATCGTCGTCTCCCACTCCATGGGGACCGGCTGAATCGGACTCCACGATTTGGGGGGTGGGCTCATCTCCCACTCCATGGGCCTCCACGGTCGGATGCATAACAACAGGCTCTTCGACATGACCACATGCTTTTCTGGAGTGGCCACGCCGCATCCT
This sequence comes from Astreopora myriophthalma, assembly GCA_014634185.1. Taxonomy (NCBI): domain Eukaryota; kingdom Metazoa; phylum Cnidaria; class Anthozoa; order Scleractinia; family Acroporidae; genus Astreopora; species Astreopora myriophthalma. Next base: position 1,461,776 of record BLFK01000566.1, on the reverse strand, counting down.
CTCGCTCTTATAGGGACCTCGCGCGCATGACGAGGCACCTGCTCTGAGTTTTTACGATCGGCCGTACTTTTCCGGACTCCCACGCGTGGCAGGGCACGTGCTTCGTGATTTCCCGGCACCCTCCCATTGGACGGTCATGAGGTCATCCCGTCGTGCTTTTCGGGCATGGGAACACCCTATAAGAGAGTGGGCCCGGCTAGCTCGGCATCATTCGAGTGTCTCGATCTAGTTCAGTCACAACATGATCTCTTGGGAGTATGGCAATCAGTCTCCGGCCAAATACCCGTGCCCTGAGAAGACAAAGAAGAAAACCCCGCCCAAGAAGATGGACCACCTGTCGGGGGCGTGCACGGATTCGTTGATGCGCTGTCAGAAACCAGCCCGTCAGAAAGCCTGCCAAAAAGCTGCCACCGAACGCCACGCCCAAGGCGGCCAGCATCTAGACCTGAGTGCGCGACACCACGCCCCGGGATGCGGGTCCGCCTCCGTGCAGGAGGACCCAGCCGGCCCCAGTGCCTACCACAGTGCCTACCACAGTGCCTAAGGTGGTTAAACTGTACACGCCCGAACCTCAGACCTTGGAGGAACTGATGGCCAGCATCCCTCCACCCGAGCTAGAACCGGATCCGTTGCCGCCGCCGTTAGCCACCCCTCCACCCGTGGTACCCGAGCAGGCGAACGTACCCCTGCCTCGCGGACACGACGATGATGACGATGACTACGAGCCGCCCGACTGGGCTCTCTGCTGTGGGTTTCCGGAACCCCCCAACCAAGAGCAGTTGCCGTACGCCCAAGCCGGTGGTGATGTGTCCCATCCACGCTTTGCCCATGCACCACGATGTTTCTCAGAAAGGTTGGCGGTACGTCCAATGCGTGGAGAAGGGGTGCCCTCTGTGGGTGGGGCTGGATAAGGTCTCCACCTTGATGAAAGCTCTGGAGTCGGATTTGCATCTGGACATCAAGGAGGGGCCCTTCTTCTGCTCCTGCGGCCAACCCGCCCGCGTGGCCGTGGTGCAACGCAACACACCTAACCAAGGACGCGGGTCTCTCACGATCAAGAGTGCGACTTTTTCCAGTGGGCAGATCATCCGTGGTCAGCCGAAGTCCGCTTGCGATGCATGGCCCTGTTCGACCCTCCTCCTGCTCCGCTGGGATGGCGTCAGCCCCTGCAACCCCCACCCAAGCACCCGGTCATCCACAGTCTCTTTCCGGTGCCCGAGGATCAGTGGAAGAAGGTGCCGTCGCCCGTGATGGAGCACCCACAGTACGCGTTTCCAGCGTCCCCCAAGTGGGAGAGGTGTTGCAACCACAAGGGCAAGTGAGTGCGTGCGTGCATGGACTTGATGTATAAAAAAGTCGCCGAACTTGGTGGTCAGTCAGTCAGTCATGGATCAAACATTGTTAAACTGTGTGTCTGGTCATCAACCTGGACGGGTACAGTGTGCATCTCCTGAAGAATGGACATGCCACCTTCCTCCAGCGGGAACTGGGATGGTGCGACTGGACTGGGCAACACCACGGGTCCAAACATTACGCTCACGTGTTCCTCTAGCGGCATTTGGATGTGTCCGATCACAAGACCGCTTGCATGCACGGTTTGCCTTTCTACGCCCACGAGAGCGAACAGGCCGTGCCCCTGGGCGAATTGCCCGAAGACCTCCGTACCTTGTACGCACGTTACAAGACGCCTGAACGTCCTCGCGTGGCTTTCAAGGGCGGCCATTACGAAAAGGACTTGCCCAAAAGCTTGAACATTCCCTACTTTGACTTGGAACAGTACACGTGCCCCAAGTTCGACGATCTGATGCGTTTGACCACCGTGGCGTCCTGTGGCCATCACGATGATCCTGACCGGCATCATTGCCCGCGAGTGTAGTGTTATCATTTTGTACAATGGATGCGTGGGGCTTTGGGACGGAAGAGAGACATGCGGTTTGTCAACGTCGAACGGGCGTGGCGGTTTTTGAGCGTTTGATTGTACACAGGAAAAAAAAATGCATTAAATGGGTTATTCATTTTTCATAACTGTGTGGTCATGACTTTCCTAGCATGTAAGGTGGGGTCTCAAGAGACCCCGAGGGGCAAAATCCAGAGATGGTCTGGGTCTGAGGGTTGGGGCTGAGTAGGTCTTTCACTGTGGAAAACGGTCCGGGTCATCGACGATGTAGGGTATGTCCAGCATTGGCGGCACAGGCTCCATGTACAGCCAACGGCTCCCGACGCAATGAAAAAAACAACACCGGGAACAGTGGACCAATCCGGGGCGGGCACGACTGGGCGGGTTGGTCAACTGGATCAGGGCAAACCTCTTGAAGGGGCACAGTGTCAGGCTGTTGAGTTCTTGGACCACGCGTTGCAACTTCTCACGGTGCTCGGTCTTTCACGTCTAAAATCATCGCTTGGATCTCCGGGGGAAGTACGTCCCAATAACTTTCCATGATTGGAATTGGACACGGCTCTCGAGGCGTCCTCCTTTTTATCGAGTGTGCCTCGACCAATGGGAGGGCTGCCTGAGTTCATGTGGTCTAGAGGGGTCTACTGAGGGGGTACCCCTATCCCCCCTCCAGGGGTTTTTTTAAAAAAGAGGCTCTGATTGGTCCGCCCGGGTCGGGTCACTTGTCTCTCCAAGTCTCTATAAGAGAGAACCCCACGTGTGAGGTCTCACTGCACTCGAATCCATCATGGCGGCTACGCAAGAAGACCCCTGTCTGGTGTGCCTACATCACGCGGTTCCGTACGTGCCCACCCTACAGCTCATGGCCAGACTGTCGGCCGTCAATCTGTTCGCCGCCCATAAAGGTTCCCAGGGCGTGCACCTGTGGAAGCCTGCCAAGACCCCCTGCTGCCGACAGTGGATGCACATCTTTTGTTTAATGCGGTTCTGCCTGGCCCAATATGGCGATGGCCCTGTCAACCGACGGGACTGGTGCTCCCCTCACTGTCGTGCCCTCCTCCTTCCACTGGGCTCGACGAGTACCTCCCCCTCGGATGCCGAGAGTGAGAGTGGGGACACGATCATCGTGACCGACACGGATGACAGCAATGCGGATGACGAGCTGTCCTCGGACACCACTTCGAGCGTGGCCTTCAGCTTCGTGTCCGGGGATCTGGATGATGACATCACGGACGCAGAGTTGTCAGACAATGATGGCCAGTACGGGTTCGTGTGGTTCAACACACCCCCCTACACAGAGGACGAGGAGGAGGCCCCAGGCCGGTGAAAAAAAAAATTGTAAATAGTCGTTGTTTTTAAAAAAATCCAGGGACGGGAGCATCACTCGGACCTCCCCCACGTTCCCGTTTGTCCAATAAGTTTTCGTTTTTATTAAAAATGGTTTTATTCATTCAAAAATGCCTTTTTCTTGCTTTGGAGCGTGACTTCCAGTTTTTTCGTGACGTCATTTCCGGTGTCGAGCGTCCTGACGTCATCCCCGACCTTAATTATTCAAAATAGCGGTGTTTTGAAATCCACCAATCAGCGTGCTCCGTTTGGGCGGGAAAATTTGAATCAACCAATCAGAAGCCTCCATTTCCAACTGCCAAAACCGTGGCGAAGTCCCACCTACCACTACTGACTAGTTGAAACTGAGGCAGGTAAAGAAGGTCTGCAGTCACGTAAACACAAAGAAAACTGAAGTGATGATGTTCAACCAAGATCAGCCTAACATGACAACCATCAGTGGTGGGAAAATCGAGGAAGTAAAGAATGCCAAGTACATGATGATATGGTTGGAGAGCAGCTATGACAACATACAGCACAGAAAAGCTATTGCATAGGTTGCCTGCCACTGCCTTAGAACTATTTGGTCTTCCTCAATGAAAAAAGAAATCAAGATGTGGTTTGAAATTCTTTGGTACTGCTGAGACTGTCTTGCTTTACAACTCAAACATGTGGACACCAACAAAACATACCGAAGAGCCTGAACAGCACAAATGCCAACCAAATCTGCCTCTCCCTCCACAACTTGACATGATCACACAATGTACCTATTCAATCATGAGTTCTCTTCACTTCAAAGGCACGATGGCACCACTTCACTCCCCAACGACGACAAAGCTTGAAACTGCCTTGTTTCAGCACCTCTCTAGAGTTCAAGTCATTAAAGTGCTACTGTGACCAAATCGACCGTTTCTGTTTTCTCTCGCTTTTTGTAACGTTTGTAAGCCTATTAATTCGTATGCCAAATTTGAGTTCGAAATTCCTGTTGGAACTCCAATTTTTTGAGCCACGTTTTTCGTGATCGAGCGTCCGCCATTACTCAAACTAGATAGTGTCCGAGCAGGGACAAATGCTTGGGGCGAGAACCTACGTGACGTCATCGTATCCCCAAACAAGCAAGTGACCGCTCAACGAGTGGAAAATAGAGATATTCTTCTTCGTCTGCTCTTCGCTTGCAATGCCTTTTCAGGCAAAGATGCCTCCTCGTTATACTGTGTTGTACGGGACTGCAGCAACGAGTTAAATGAGCCAGTTTGAATTTCTTTGCGTGCGCCAACGCAATTTAAAATGAACTCGCAGAGTGCAAACCCGTCGTGGGAATCACAGGTTTTTTAACTTCGACTCCAGGGAGCTTCAGTTTTGAGATTCACTCCGTGCATTTCACGTCTGATTGCTTCGAAAAGACAGTTCACATCGAAGGGGCATCTATAAGACAAATTACTTGTGCCACTCACACAAACTGGAATTAATCTTCAGAGGGCACGTTTAGCCAGTTAAGTGGGATATCGGCGGTCGGTGCCGGGCGAGTAAACACTGAAGCCATGGTTTTTGGAGGGTTTTCTAATTGTGTCACGTTGACTCGAAGCCAGCGCAGGGCGAATAAACACCTGGGATTGTCAAGGTTAAGAGTACACAGTTTTTTAGTGAGGTCAATATACTGAATATGTAATGTTTTTATTTAAATTCAGCCTTAAATTGCATGGTTACGAACCTCGGCCCTTCAGTATATCAGCGGAAATGAAAAGGCCTATAATGCTCATTGTTTGGTTTATATCACGACGCTTTCAATTCAAAACTTTTTGTAGATCTGTTCGTTTATTAGTTTTGGTCTGTCTGAGCTGAACTGAGAAGAAAATAATTTTGCTTTTTCTCACCTTGAAGTATTGTCTACGTAAGCTTATTTACTCCCGCATTTACCGGAAATATTCAAGGTTACTTCAGTTTATTACAATCTATGGTTAAGGGCCAAAGGATAATCTGTAAAGGAGTCCTAAACCCCATACAAAAACAGATCACCTATGAACTAATATAAATACCCAAAAAGTAACAAATTCAAGGAATGCATTAAGAAACTTAAATACTTAAAAATCTCTAAGAAATTTCTTAACTATTTACATTATCAGAGCAGCGAATA
>BLFK01000566.1:1435181-1437598 GCA_014634185.1 Astreopora myriophthalma | reverse complement strand
TGATTTTATCTCTTCCTTTAATTCCAGGCGCTCTAAGCGATGAGAAGCGTCGGCACGTATTTTCTCCCAAGAGCTTTGCACTTCATGTTGTTCGTTCGTAATCTCGTTTATCTCGTCTGGTTCTTTAGCTAAATTCAACCAATTCACAAATTCTTGCATCGTTTTGTCTGCCGAATTCTTTAGCGCTTGCAATTCGCTCTGTAATGCTTCACGGTCGCTTGATTCGGTGATCAATTTCTCAACCACGAGGAGCTTGCGGCGGAATTCCTTCTTGTAATCCAGAGCCTCCTTTTTCCGTACTTCTAAGGTAAATTCGCGGCATTTTCGGTCATCTTTCCAGGTTTGAGTGCTTGTCGACACTGTTCACAACGAAATATTCCTCCAACCGAAAGGCTTTGACTGTACCGGCGCGCGTCCGTATAAAAAAAAACCCATGTGGTTTGAACAAGTGTGTGTGTTTATTGATGCTCGCTGAGTTCTTCGCTCACCTTTACACCTGTCAAACTGAATGACAGAGTGAAATTTTACACAAATGTTACCCAGGAAAAAACAGGAAAGACAAAACGAAACACTTACGCCTTTCCGGGCTTACAACACGGACCGCATGGTCTAAAACTAAAACCCAACTCCTTGCGCAAGCGCAAAACTAAAAAAAAAGGCATAAGTTGTCACACAACGTGACATAATAAACCTAGCGGCGCCCTAGGGCCGCTACACCCTCTACCAGGCGCACCCGCTCCGGACGCATCATCAGAGAACCTGCGAGGCTAAGGGACTACGTCAGGATTTGAACAATCAAACAAACACTGAGACTGGCAGCACATTTCATGTTTTTTTAATTCACTTGTTTCTATTTTGAAGGATATTGCATGGTTTCTGTTACTGCATAGTTACTAGGTTAAAAAAAAGGGGGGGGAGGATGTGACAATGTGGTTACGTCACAGCCTCGTTGGCGGGAATCCTCTCGTGTTGTTGAGTCGCCATCTTGGACGTCGCTCTGTTAAACTTGTTACATTCCATAGTTTCTCCACTGCCATAGCACAGAATGTCGTCTGCAATTACTACTACACCATTGAGACCTGCAAGTGCTTCATTCTGGCGACGCTGATACTCTTCGGGTGCGCCGCTGATACCTTGTGGCATTCGTAAGTACCTGTACCTACCGAATGGGGTCCAGAATGTAGTAAGCAACGAGCTTTCTTCGTCTAACTTTACTTGGTAAAAGCCATCCTTCGCATCCAAGACAGCGAATACTTTAGCTTTGGCTAGCTTTGTCAAAACTTCCTCGACTGTAGGCATTTGGTACTTTGGCCTCTTGATAGCTCGATTTAAATCTCGAGGGTCTATCCATACTCTTAACTTTCCGGGTTTTTGCACTGCTACTAGGCTGCTTATCCAGTCGGTCGGCTTGGTTTCTTGGATAATGATCCCTTCCTTTTCCATCTCCTCAATCTTTTCCTTAAGCTTTGCTTTGAGTGGTACTGGCACACGTCGGGGAGTATGCTGAACTGGTTTGATATTTGGATCAATCTATATGTGATATTCCCTGGGAAGGCAACCCAGACCAGTGAACACATCCTCAAAATCCCTCATAAGTTTGTCAAATGAGAGGGGTTCGTACTTTTCACTGTTTAATGAGTGAAGGAACTGGTCTGATGCTAGAGATATCCAACCTTGCTTGATGCATGTATTGCCATCGACGATGGGCCAAGGGGCATTTTCCAAGATGTCAAAAGATATCTTGCATTCTGAGCCACTGTTCAGGCTGACTGTGAAGGTGTAAGATCCCAAAGGCTCAACCACACGTCCGTCGTACAATCTTATCTTCCCACCAGGGGGGTCCAACTTGACTTCCCCACTCTGCAATATATTTAGGAGGTCGGCATACGACATAGCACTACATGTTGCCCCCGTGTCTAGATGAGTTGTGATGACAGGGCTGTACTCGGTGTGAAATGTGAGAGGTACCATGAAAGAGGATTTACCCATGTTACTGCTGACAACTCCAACACGTTCAGTGACAAAGACAGACTCATCAGAGTCAGATACTGAATCACATGCTGACTCGCCACCTTCTGCATATCGTGGTGTTGCACTTGTGTGATGTACCTTGCAGGCTGGCCCACTCGAGGCCCGATTCTTTTCCTGACACTTAACGGCAAAGTGTCCTTGTTTGCCACACTTAAGGCAAGTCTTACCGGAAGCTGGACATTTAGCTCTATCGTATGGGTGATTGGTGCTACAGAACTTGCATTGCTTTGCATTTGTTTTTTCTTGTTTACTTGGCTTTGATTCATGTCCACGATTACGTCGACTTTGCTTTCTATTTCCAGAACTCTGTTTGTCTGCAGCATGGACGGAATTTTACGGATCGCTCACTGCATCTTTAAGCTGCTCCTTGCGTTTTCTAGACAATT
>BLFK01000566.1:1410733-1418233 GCA_014634185.1 Astreopora myriophthalma | reverse complement strand
TCATACAGAAGGCATACCTTAAAACAACAATAGGCTTTTACAAAAAAGTCAATTTGAACCTACATCTTTAGGCATCTCCAGAATGATTTCCATTCTCCTAAATTCACTGACTCCGCTGTCATGTTATTGCACACGTTAGTTTCCTTGATTTTGTGAGACGTGAACAGGAGCTAAGCAGAAGCTTCGGTTGTAAAAACTTCACCAACCGTTTACTGACATGGCAGGTCGACTTTCTTGCAGCATTCTCTGACAGGTCCGTAGTTTCCTTGGCACTCACTCGTCGGTTGGACGAGTATTAGCTTCGAAGGCATGTTTGGCCTGCAAGCTGGTCCATGAATGAAGTCTAAATCAGTCCAGATGGCATGCTAATTTGCAGCACATTGTTCCCAGAGGAAGTTGAGTTTTCTCGAGTCCACATAATTCTTGTTCCCAATGGAAAATGGCCACAGAGATGGTCCCTAGAGAGCGTCGCATGTTTGAAGCTGTTCAATAAACTCGCAGGTCGTGTTTTATCGGGCAGTAAAACCACTCAGGTACGCGTCGTGGTTTTAAAACCCGATAAAACATTGCCGTTTGTTTAGTAAGTAGACTGATGTAGTAAGAATTCTGTCTGGTACATTGTGGCTGTACAGAGGGTCTATTATAAGGTGTCTCACAACCCGCAAACCGCCTTCTTTTGTTCTTTTTAGTCGGCGAATCGACCGAAACGATTGTCCATTGCTGCCTTCTCAAGTTCCTTCCATGTCTTCCCTGCCGTTTTCATTTCTGCCTCGATCGTCCTCCTCCAAGTTTCTCGTGGACGACCTCTCTTCCTTCTTCCACTATCCGGTGTCCACCTTAATGCAGTTCGTGTTATGCTATCTCGGTCTTTCCTGATAACATGCCCAAGCCACCTCCATCTTCTTTGCGTTATTACCGTGGTGATGTCCCGCTGGCGTGTCCTTTGATATAGTTCCTTGTTTGTGATCTTCTGGGGTCAGTATATCCTGCATATCTTTCTCAGACAAGAAGTGTAGAAACCTGACAGTCTTTGTCTGTCTCTTTGGGTCACCCTCCAACATTCTGCACCATACAGTAGCAATGATAAAACATTGCTGTTATAAATCTTTATCTTCATTTTTTCACTGATGTTAGGTGACCTCCATACTTTATTTAGTTGGACAAATGATGATTTGGCCTTCTGGAGACGGTTGGTGATGTCCTTAACCGTGGCATTGCTTTTGCTCATAATACTTCCCAAGTAGGTAAATTCCTCTACTTCCTCCAAATTTTCATTTTCCAATTCCAATTTTCCAATTCCACTGGTAATGGTGTTTCCGTAAGCTGCATTGTCTTGGTCTTCTTCCTGCTGATGTTCAAGGCCAGTCGGTGGGCAGCTAATGAGAGGTCTGATGTTTTTCGCTGTAGTTGATCTCTAGTAGAAGACACGAGTGCAACATCGTCGGCAAAGTCAAGATCCTCAAGCAAAGACGTTAGCGTCCATCTGATGCCCCGTCTCTTATTAGCTATTGTCTTACGCATTATCCAGTCGATGGCTATTAAGAATAACATGGGTGACAGGACGCAACCTTGACGCGCCCCGCTCCTGACACTGAACCAATCCGTTAGCTTCTTTTTATGGATAACACTGTAAGAGAAATTGTTGTAGAAACATTTCATGATGCTGATTATCTTCTCTGGGCACCCATGGGCTAGCTACTCCATAAGGTGTCTCTGTGGATGCTGTCAAAGGCGTTTTCCAGATCTATGAAATTAATGTGTACCTTAGTGTTCCACTCGATACACTGCTCAATGATATTTCGGAGGGTGAAAATGTGATCTATGCACCCTACTCCTGGTCTAAAGCCTGCCTGCTCTTTCCTTAAGATGGTGTTGATGGCATCATAGTCTCATTTGGATGATTTTACAAAAGATCTTACTTGGTACCGAAAGGAGTGTTACTCCCTGCCAGTTTGTGCATTGTGTCCTGTCCCCCTTCTTGGGGAGTTTAATGATTAGTCCCCTGCACCAGTCTTCAGGTATGGTCTCGGCATTCCAGATTTTATGGAATAGGTCATATAACCAGTCCGTTGCAAAACGAATGTCAGTTTTCAATACTTCTGCTGTGATGTCGTGTATTCCAGGTGCCTTGTTGCTCTTCAGACTCTTGATCGCTTTCAGAATCTCATTTTTTGTTGATGAAGAACGATCGATATCCAGTTTATCTCCGCCTATAATCTCCTACAAACCGCCAGCAAACACGCAAAAAGCGAAACCGGGTGATAAAGTTATGATTTCCTATAACCGCGCAGACTAATTTCTTGACCTAAACTGCAACAAAAATACGACTGAAACCGTAGAACGACACTCAAAATTGGCTTAAACCGCCAGACCACCAGAGTATGATAGACCCTCTGTACATGTGTATGTGAACAGGTTTGCATAGATCAGTATGTTTTCTCACAAATTGTCGAAAAATGCAGAAGGAAATTCAAAGTGAAGCTGTTTTCATTCGGCAAAGCTACAATCAATACAAAGGGGCTGTATATGCTTAACCATAGCAAGTGACTTGTACATGCATTTTGGTATTTCTGCTACTTTTTGTAAATTCCCAGCTGACAAATAACCAATTTTGAGGTTCTGAGTGAATTGTTGTAAATGGTACGCAAGGAAATGAGCGATAAATACAGATCAAGGAGAAAAAATTTCATTGCTCAGCATTTGGCCATGCCAGGATAACTAATTAAAACACGAAAAACGTTTCCTACTAGAAATGCATAGAAATGGTACATGTTTCTTGACTCAAGTACTATTTTATGCGTTTCCAGATGACTGGTTCAAACAATATTTCGTTTTCTCCATTTTTAGACCCCCTCAAAAGAGAGGACGCAGTTTCCCTAGAAGTTCCTTCCCCGGCAACAGCGATTAATGAGATTCAGACATTATGCTGTCCTGTTAGGGAATATCCACCACCAGTGACTTGGGAGAAGGATGGAGCACAACCACAAATAGGAGAAAACAAGTGATTCACCACTGCCCCTGCAAGGGCTGAAGATTTTGGCAATTACGCTTGCGTTGCCCCAGATTTGAGAACTACCATTGGCCCTTTTCTTCTTAGTATTGCGAGGAAACAAGGTGTGAAATAATTATGTTCTGAGGACCCCACGGATTCAGTAAACTTCCACGAACACCGATTTCACTGGCGAGAGCTTCCAAATGCAGAATGCCTTCTGGGCAGGTTAAAACGACGGACAATAGATAACAACATAGATAAGGAAAGACTAAACAAGGATGGTGTTTTGATTTATCAAAACTCGTGAGCTAAACTACATGAGCATAAACATGTCTTCTACTGCCTGTAATGCTTAATTTGCAAAAAAAATCAAAAGGAGAGACCGTTTTTTGAACCAGACAACTTCGTCGAGGGTACTGTCTTGGTGTCACGCAAGGTGAAAATCCGAGAATTCTAAATGCTGAATTTAAAAACGAAAAGCTTTACGGGGCTTAAAACTGGTAAAAATATTTACTTCTAGGAAATTTGCTATCTGGTGTAGACAAAAAACATCAGAAAACCTCGCGGCTTTGATTTTAGAATTTCATGACGTCAAGAGAAAACGGCAACCACTGCCAGTGGCATGGTATCTTAACTACCTCATTGTCTTCCTTTCCACTTGTTCTTTCTTTCTTTCTTTCTTCTCTTTGTTTGTTTGTTTATTTTTGTTTGCCTTTTTTCTTCTTCTAGAACTGTAGCTGTTTACGCTACCGAGCAGTACAAAAGGACCGTGCATGGATCACGGTCACTTTAGATCCCGGCGCGGGGAAAGAATGTTGCAGCCCGAATCAAGCTATTTTGTAGGCTGAGCATGAATTCAGCGCCAACATGACATTCAATGGTCCTTTACACGACTGCGAAATATTTGTAAGCGTAATTTTGGCAGAGAAATATTTAATTTCTATCTGCGCCGTTCGGGTGAAATTCATTATTCGTTCTTTCTAAATGTCGTGAGGGTATTTATTGTTTTTGTACCGTTATTTTTTCGTGGTTGCGAAGTGTGCGTGCTGAACCAAGCAGGACCTGACAAAGGAAAACAGCTTCATCTATTGTTCAACAAATATAAAAAACATGATGCCTTGATTAAAGGTTGTGATGTATAACCATTAATGTGCCCATGCTGCCACTAGAGAAAGTCAGCAGCAGACTTTGAGTGCCACTTCTCTTTCTCCTCGTGCCGCCTCGCATCTTTGAGTTGTTCAGTGTAGTTTTGATGAAAGAAATGATTATGCAGTGCGGGTTAGAAATGAACTGAAGAAATGATCCTCACACTGTCTGGACAATTTAAGCAATTGTCTCTTATATGCACTTGAAAAATTCAAGTGCACATAAGAGACGATTGCTTAAATTGTCCAGACAGTGTGAGGATCATTTCTTCAGTTCAGTAGTTTTGATTTAATCAAGTTGCCAAAATCTTGCATTCGTTTTCTCGTCTCTTATTTTTTCTGTCTTAAAACGTTTCTGCCGATAAAGAGTTGACATCAAAATTTGATTAATTTTTACTCTCTACAGTGCCGTAAAGTTCATAGCCGGCCGGTCTTTCCATTTCAGCTACTCGGCTGTTAGGTCAGCGACGTTAGCGTACTGTCTGTTGTCGTGTTAATAGAGGTTCACATACGTCTGCAAACAAAAAACAAAACAAAACAAAACAAAAAACAAACAAACAAAAAAAATTGTATTACCCATGTTAGCTTCTCGGCATTTCAGACCTGAACTATCTCAAGCACACAAGATCGTTGAGAACAAGTGTAATAAAGACAGCAACTTTTGGAGAACGAATGGTTTCTGTTTGTGAAGACAAACTACAATCCGCGACAAAATGTGTTCAGACACGTCACATTTTTGGTTGCGAGGCACACTGTTTCCTTTCGTATCACCACACATTCGCCCCTTCATCAACAAAAACCCCGTCCACCCCCAAGCAATGTTGTTTGGGTCAAATGTATATGACAGAACCGATCGAGTAGCAATATTGATTGGGGGAGTAGGGGGTCAGGGAGGCGTGCTGAAATGAGTCGTCAACGCTTTTGTCGCGGATTGCGGGTTCCGGTAGAGTTAGCTAAGTGTGCATGTATGTATGTGTTAAAGGGAAAACTGCTCCATGAACACTCGAAATTTACCCTTACAATAAAGACTCACAGTCGATTGAGCATTTCCTTCACCCTGTGATTCCCCTCCATATCCATTGTCTTCCTCAGTTTATCAAAAGTGGGTCGATCATTCGGGTTTTCTTCCCAGCACTTCACCATGATTTCATACCTAAAAAGACAGGGCATAGGAAAAAGACAAGAACGTACAAAAAATGCCGATAGCTAACAAAGGAGACCTTTTAGTTGCCTTGCCTTGGAGGAAGACGTAGGAAAACGAGCAGACGTAGGCAGGTATTCAAGACTAACTTAGAAAAAAGCCCCTTCATAGTGAGGAACAAGGCGAACAACCAAGTAACTGGAGGCCAAAACAAACAAACAAAACCGCGAGCCAAACAGCAGAGAAGGGAGACGAAAGGAGGCCACCACCTTCTTTTCCTTTTTTCACCCGGTCCTTCGATAATTTTTTTCCGCCTGTTCCCCAGGTGTTTCCCCTATTTCCCACTAAGAAGCCTTGTCTCAGGCTAACACAAGACTTACAATCAGTTTACATTTAAGGCCAGTAACCTTTGTTCTCTTTAGTATCAGGACACAACGTTTTCCCAGTACATAAAGTGCATAAAGTGATATAAAGACACAGTTACAAAAATAACTTACAGCTTGCCATCGACGTGTCTTGGCTTTGCGTTTCTGTATCCTTCTTGAATTTTACCCGCGATGTGTCGACCATTTATATCAGGGTACGGAGATCCACCTGCGAAGATAACGCCCACGCTTTATTAAACGTGATGCAATTATGAAATATGCACAGATAGGCGCTAATCATCAGCAAACGTTTTTGTGACCTAGTTACTTCCTTCAGTAAACTGTTGCTTACCCACTGTTAGGATTTCATAGAGAAGAACACCGTAACTCCATCTGTAAAAGAGAGCCAATAAAAACATTAAAGATGGATGAATATCCAACTAAGGAACAGATTTAACACACAATGACAATCTTTCAATACTGACTCCTTTAATAGCACTTATCTCACGCTATTCCCCGAAGAATAACAAGATACAGTTCACGCAACATACGCCAAACTTCCTACAGAAAGCCAACCTCGTTCTCGGGGCTTTCCTGAAAAACGAGAGGAAGCAAGCAAACTCGCGGGCAAGAACGCACTTAACCTCGTTCCTCGTTCCCTCGTTCCGCCATTTATGCATTTCACTCCCAAGAAAAGGATCTTTATTAAAAAGAAAACCAAACCCACCAATCACAACCGACCTTTGCGAAATAGCGAAGGATAGTCACCAGTCGACCTCACCACGAATGGATTAACACAAGCAGTAAGCAGTCGAAACGTCGCGATGTACAAGTCCAGTGACTACACCTTATGTATATGTATAACATCCAAATTATTCCGAAATGGCCGCCATTTTAATATTCTTTTGTTTTTATTGAAATTAGCCAGTCCTTCCCAGCTTTGCCTCGTTGAAGGTAAAACAATCTTGTCAATTTTGAGCCTAAGAACGAGGCAACAAGGGCTAACTTGAATTTAAAAAACAAAACAAACAAAACAATCCACACAAAGAAATTTAATACCCCTGCGCGTACATTGAATTGTAATAATGCACTTGGGAAGTTTGAAGACCGCTCAAGAAGCTACAATCCTACAATAATTACATTGGGACACTACAGCGTGCGCCACTCTCTCCGCTTTATCATCGCAATTACTGTGAGAACGTTATGCCAAACAACTAACAGAAGGCAAAAAAAAAACAAAAAACAAAAAACAAAGCAAACTAACAACAATCCCTATGACAACGCCACATTTTATATTTTATTAGCACTAAAAGATGGTGTTGCAAGCTTCTCTAGAGCACTGGTTCCAGTCAAAACACAGTTGACTCCCGATAGCTAAAACCTTCTAGGGAATGAGAATATCTTTAGTTCTCGTAATTGCGAGATTTGTGTGGTACCATTTTATAGAGTATTACTCAAGGTTAAGCCAAATCACTTGAGTAACGCAGTAACGCAACATTACTCAACTAAATTACAATTAAGCTAGACAGTGAGGTCATGGGAAAAGAAACAATGGAAATTAGAAGTTAATGTCTATACATTTATGGTTATGTTCTCTGAGCCTCGCCCTCAGGCTGAATTGAAACTCTGTCAAAAGTGAGTCTCAAAGGCGAGCGGACTCTCTCGAACTATTACTCTGGGTTTTAAAATGCAGCATTATATCCAAATGATAAAATCTGACAATGATCAATGGCAGCCCACCTTGCAACATTTTCACTGGCGCTGTTATTTCCTCCTGATTAGTTCGTGGGTTTCATACTGTTGCCTGAGCAAGCTGGGAAAAGGCTCCTATACCGATGACTTTGATCACATCAACAT
>BLFK01000566.1:1390733-1403233 GCA_014634185.1 Astreopora myriophthalma | reverse complement strand
GTTGGACGTGGGACATCGTACAGAAAGAGTTTCAGCGTCTCAGAGTCACACGCCAACCATAAAAAATATGCGGGAGGGATGGTTAAATAATTCAACCTTCTGGAAAGCCAAAATTAACTGAACCGACTTGACTCTCAAATCATGGTTTAGACCTAATCACTAAACTTTAAGCTAACCCTTCCAAAATCATGAATTCAGGATTTACGAGGCTTAACTCTAACTCTTTAAAAGTAACTCCATAAAAATAACTGTATGAATAGCCGTCCCCTCCCCTGATCACTTCAGTGTTAGAGATTATGCTACCGCTATTCTTAATCTGCGATACTTCTGCACCACCCTCCCCCTCAGTCTAAAGCTCGACTGACGCTACTTCCCTAAATTGAGGCGTTTTGTCACGGGGGTTTTATTGGTATTTTTCTAGACGTCACGTGACCTTGTTACGATTTGAGTCGATGTCACGTGATCGGATGAACTTTTGTGTCCGCACTTCCATGGTTGACACAAAAGAAACACATCACGTTGATAGCGGCTACCGCGTCATACAACTCCTATTTTTTGAAGTGTTTGCATTAAATCGTTCAAAGATTTAAAAAAAGAGAAATGGTTTTTGTTGCGCAAAGTGGGTATGCTTACATAAGGTCAGCTACAGTAAGGTGTAACTCTACACCTCACGATCATTTGATTGGTCGTCATGCGTTCTAGGTAGTTTGCACAGAAGCAAGCACGTTCTCCTCATTGATTACATGCAATCCTCTTTATTTCGCTACGGAATCAGCCACATTTTCTTCATTCCTTTTTAAATAAGTCGCTTTCTTGCTTTTGAAGAGAAGAATGGGTATTTGCCTTCACAACTTCATTTGAAGGTGGTAGACATTCAACATTTACATTTTCATTACGTTGGGCTACATGGTGTGAGGAAACCAAGTTGTTGAGATTTCCCTTCAGATCTGTAAGTAGTTGTTCAGAAGAAGGTAAGTCATTTTCCCCGCATTCGTTCGCTTCAGTCCTTTGTTCTGAACAACAAAAATCATTTTCGTTGCCATCGCGGTCCTTAGTGCTCTGTTGAGGGCAGTCTAAATTCCCTTCAATGGCCGCTTGTTTCGCTGAACTCTGTCGGGGAATTCCATCCAGTTTGTCTTTGTCAGTTTGCTTATCTATTGAGCTTTCCTGGTTTCTTTCATTTTCTTCTTTGTCTTTATCAACTGGGAGAGGATCCATGGAGATTCCTTCATGGTCTTCGAGATCTCTGGGGCTTTGTCCAGAGTCTGCTTTGCTTTGCCACTTCTCTTTGACCTCGTGAGCGATGCATATCGTTGCGTTGTGATCGTTGCTTTGCTGAATGGATGCCATTTCAGGGGGACCAACAAGGTTGCCTTTCATCTTTTCTTTGGCACCAATGCTTTGTTGAGGAGAAATCAGATTGTGTCTCTTGACGGAACCAGAATTTTTGTCACCTGTGATTCCTGCTCCTTGAACCGAAGAAGAACGACTGGACTTCGTGGATGACAAGCTAAACAGCCTCCTCATTCGAGTAGATGCTTGGTGTGCATTTCTCTTGATCTGATGGAGAGAGAAATACATTTCCTTGATTACGTTTTACCAAGAACGTTTTCGAAAGCTGCCGTTCAGGTCGTTTCCATGCATGCCTTCCAATCAGTTTTTTTTTCCGTAAAAATTAAAGAAGAGTTGTTTTGGTGAGACCTAAGACTAGGGCATAGCTGCCTCAAAGCCCTTTCTTCTTTCATAGCTGAAAAGCTGTAATTTCGTGTTCTGTTGCCGCTACTCCTCTCGGTATTAACCTTTCAAAAAACCCCACTCCAACGATCGCGCTCTGCATGAGAGAAATAGAGATGATTAAAAACGATCGACTACACTACAGGGGAAAGCGAGTTGCATTGGACGATTGCCATACAACAGAAACCTAAGAGCTCGGAGAGAAGGAAAGCTGAGCTTCACCAGTGCCTCTCTATACGGTCAGACACAAAATTTTGGAACAAAAAATGCTCGCTTTTCGTTTCTGGCTGAAATGGAAAAATGGCTGGCAATGCCTCGGTAAAGCAGAATGCACCTACAACAACTATAGGCTTAGCTTCTCCTTTATCCTTCGGGTGTGACGAAGGCAAGATATCGCCCTCACGGTCAACTGTGAACAATATGCTTTTTAAAAAAAAAAAACTTATGGAGAAAATTACCAGCACAGCAATAGCGTGATTTCAATTTTTTTAAGGTTATTAACATGCATGTAAGGAATTATTACTAGGATGTAAGGAATGAAGCAAGCAATGGTCGAAGAAATATTAAAGAAGTATGTTGTTTTTTAACGGTTTGAATAGCCAGAGCGGATATAAGAACAATCAGAACCGTTTTCATGACAAATTTCCCTTCAAAGCTGGCTAGACTGAGACTTCACCAGCGCCTGTCTCCATTGTCAAAGAGATCTGATTACAAATTATCCGAAACTCCATTACATGTAACAGCATGCAACAAAGTCCATTGGCAAAAAAACCTGATATAATCCATTTCGGACCACCTCAGAAAACGTGACACTTACGTCATCATCAAAACAGTATTGCGCGATCAGGAAATATAACCCCTGCAAGAAGACCAGCAGAAACCAAAATATTAATGTCTGAGTGAGAACGGCTCGAGCAGACTCTGTTAGTAAGTAGTTTATTATACGGTAATCGGATCGTGCTTGTTTGTTTTCTGTAAAACGCACTTCCGGTCACTTTGCATTCAAAAGGCTTCCGCTGCAACGTGTTTTTGATCAGCGCGCATCTCAAAAGGAACAAGCTACCACGGGTTTGTAAAGAATGGAGCATTACACGTTTCCTTTTCGCAGCTTTACTTGCAAATTTTGAGTTTGCCTCATTTCGAAAACAAAAATACCCAGATTGTGACCGTTTCCATGGAAAAGGTCCGTATATGGCAAAATCCCCACAAGGAAAGAACCAATCAGAAGGCTCGGATTTACGTCAAAACTACCTTGCCATAAAATAACTATTATTATCAATTGGCAAGTGAAAAGTTAAAATACTGACATACCTGAACAGAGTTGAGCGCGGCAAACAGATACTGGAACACAAGGGATTTGTTGTGTATGGATAAAAATCCCAGAAGCCAAGTCAAACCCAGTAAGGGAACTAAAATGACTGTTGTTTTAAAAGCCGCTCTGAGTATAAATCAAATTGAAAAGGTGTTAATAAACCAATCAATCAATATGACTGTCAGTCAGTCAGTCGATCGATCAGTGATTGGTTGAATGATCGAATGATTGATTGATTGATTGACTGACTGGAAGTTAGCGATTAACTTTTACAACCGTTCGAGCTACTTGGCCTGATATTTAAACGCAGACCTTATTTCCACTTGGAGGTCAGACATCCCGCTTCTTTGTGCCGGTTTAACTTTGTAAGTAGCTCTGCGCACCACTATCTTTATGGCCACAAGCAGGACAGCGAGATTCACCTACAAAAATATGGATGAATACTAATCATTTCATTGATTCGACTGGCTATTCTCTTTTACGGATAATGCAATTCCATGCTGCTGAAAATTGCGAATTTTGTCAAGTACTTAAATAGACATATGCTAAATACTGTGGATCGGCGCCTGGCTCAGAAACGCGGTTTTCGTTTTGAACTGGTGCGTAGAGCTGTGCTCTTTCACCTTGTGACCAATTGAGGGGTGAGTTGTGGAATAGGACATGGAGTTGTCGTTCCAAGATGTCCAAGGTCTTTTTTAGGTGTTTTGAGGTATGTTATTGAGTGCTAACCTACATTGCCCCGGTCAATTGATGATGTCATCTCGGTACCCGGGCTGGGCTGAAAGTTTTCCACATGAACAAAAGACAAAATTCATCCTGGACAGCCCAGTTACCAGGCTCGTATGAAGAGGATGTTTATAGCCAACATGTTGCCTGCGGCTATATAGTATTAGGGAGGCCATTGTGGAGTAATTTAATCCTCGATGAACTGTGACTATCTACTTGTGTTTGTTTGTCTGTTTTAATAAGTCTACGACCGCTGAACGTCAATTTGTTGCCAAAGGGGGGATTTCCGTCCAGTTGTGTTGGTATCAAGGCGATGTTAAACGTCATACCACGTCTCCATTTTCATTGTTAAAAGGAAAAAAGACTAACCGCAAGAATGCAAGCCACAGGACCAGCAAAAGCCCATATGAGCTGGTGAGAAAGCCAACAGCTGTAAAGAGAGGGATACAAATGAGAGAAATCTCAAGCTACAAGATCTGTTTGTAAATTCCTTCTGAAATAAGACTTTTTCACCTACAATCAGTTCCGAAATTAAAATACTTATCCGATTTTCTATGACTAAAAAGAAGTGAATAACAACGTGAAAACTGCCACTTAACTCTACCACTCTACTAAAGCAATAGTGTAACAGTAACAGTATACCGTAACGGTAACGGTAACAGTAACAGTAACAGTAACGGTAACGGTCACGATAACAGTAACAACATTACAAATAATGAAATGCAAAAGAGCTTTCTTTACGTACAAGTTATTCCTGAGGTACTTGTGGCGAAAAATACTTGGTATTACTATCACAAAAACTGCGGGAAGTCCTTCAAGGATAAAGAAAACAACATGGTTTTAGTTGTTAGCACATCGTTTCATGAACTTGTCTTCTTTCTCCTCACCCCTCCCTCCCTCCCTCCCTTCACCCCAACCCCCGCAAAACACCTTCATGTGACTACTGTTGAAACCTTCAGTTGATTCCCTCGTAGTCCTAATGTGCCTTATAAGAGAACGTATCACGATCACGTGATGCCACTTTTTTCTTCAGTGCTAATTTTTTGTCCACTTCAGTTGAATTGTTATAAATTAGTCGATATGGCAATGTAAATATCAGAAATTTCAAACAAATATACAATAGGTCTGGCCAACAAAGAATAGCATCGCACCAATATTTGGGCTGCTTTTGTTAATTAATTTTTATACGTTCTACGTTAGTTTATTTCATTTTAGCCCCGGTCCTTTAAGAAAAGGATGGCATCCCTGTATTTCAAATCAGAAAAGGTAACTGTGAAATGACAAGCTCACCCCACGCGAAAAGGCAATAAATCCGTAATCGGCTGGTGACACGGAAAACTTTCACCATTCCGCGCAGAAGATTGATTCCCTCCACCAACATCCAGCAAAATGACGCTAGTTGGAAATAATAGAGAAGGACAGCGACGGCAAAACAAGCTTCCTATGTGAGAAACAGAGACATATAGTCATTATTATACATTGCGGTCTCAATCCCTATGTTCTGTGTGCTGCCAGATAATTAACAATTACTCCATGAGCGCGCGTTGGATATGAGATGGTAAATAGCCAACGACGCGCGTAACGCGGAGTTGGCTACAACCGGTCTCATATCCAACAAGCGCGCATGGAATAATTGTTTTATTAAATTCTCAACCTTCGGATAATGCAATTCTAGCTTTCTCATTGGTAATTTCTCATTTCTCGACGAAACTTGGCTTCCCGCGAACAATTTTATGTTGAGCGACATTTGCTGCATTCATTTCCATATAAGGTCAAACGCAGGTATAATGGCTGATAACCGAGATCCAGTGAACCAATTAGAAAGCTAGAATTGTATTATCCGAAGTTGAGAATGTAATAATTCTGGATATCTTGTCGCCTGTCAATCTTTTGTTTATATATCAATGTATAATAAAACAATTACTGAATATTGTCAGTCAGCCGGCTTGTAGACTTTCGAGCAAGATGTACTGAGTTATCAAGCTGCTCAAGAGTAAAGTCGGTTGGCCCTGGTTCCCTTGCCAGACTTGGCCCTGGTTCCCTTGCCAGACTTGGCCCTGGTTCCGGCTTGCCGGACAGAAAACGGCAAAAATAAAAGACTTTTTAGCACATACCTTAATCTTCACCGAAGGGTACGCAGCAAGGAAAAAGAAAATGGCGAAAATCTCGGCTGCAGCGAGGTTCATATGAATCGATAAGGTCTCCGTTCGTTTCCTGTTTATAAAGAAACCAATGCTTTAGAGAAGCTCTAGTGACTTTTGAGTGAGCATAGTGTCGTTTTGTGAAACTGTGGCCAAATTCCGCGCAATAAACAGCTCAAAGGCTTTCCATTGACGAAAGAACTGTCTCACCTCTTACCCGCAAAATAGGGACGAAAACATCGAGCTAAACCTTGTTAAAACTTATATATATAAAACTTGCACAGAATTTCTCTTGCCAGGAGGGGGTCTAGGTCCTGCCCGCTTCTCAACTCCTTTAACGACGGCTGGATCGACACCCAACCATGTATGTCGGCCATCCTTAATTTCCAGTGCGAAACCGCAAGTGAGGTTCCGTTAAAGGAGTCGAGAAGCGGGCAGGATCTAGACCCCCTCTCCTGGCAAGAGAAATTCTGTGCAAATTACATATATATCCTATTCTTAAAACTTGGGACAGGTTAACACAAAAACAAGCCAAAAATCATTTGGACGTTTTCTTTTGGAGCCATTCAGATAGAAATAGAATTGTACCTGACAAAGTAAAAAGTGCAGAACAAGATGATGTAGCAGACGAAGGCGATCAAACATCCTAATATTGAAATTGTTGTTAACGCTAGCTCATGATCGTCTGAGATGACATCGGAATCCTGTGGAAAGGAGAAAAGGGAGAAAAACGATTACCATACTTTCAAGGTCTCGCAAACCTGTTTTTAAGAGGTCAGCATTAGATAACGCCTGGGTGAAGTAGTTTTCTGCGCCCACGATAACGACAATCCAAACAAAATCCCTAACCGCTGGTCACCAAATCAACCTCACCCGATGTTATTTAATGCTAACGTTATTAGGTACTCAATCAGTCTAACTCTCTCAGGTTGTTTGTTGGGTCTGGAGTATTCGCAGCTTAGAGGAGAACGTACCGAGGTGTCTGATTAAAATTTTGTAGTTTCAGACCGGAAACAATTAAAAGATAGGCTTTTGTTGTTTCGCGAAGAAAAGCATTCTGCCATCGTTTTTTAATAGGCCGGGGGTATCATTTCCTCACGTAGCTATGCCCTCTCCCGCACACAGCACATGGGGACTTCATCATTTTTGTCTGAGTCCAATGCATTGCTAGTATATGCACAATATTGTTGAAACCGTTAGCACGTTATCCCTACGACACTTTCCGGCAGCTCTTAACAATGTCAGATCTTGAGACGAGCGTTTTCCACCTATTGTTACGAGCGCTTGCACAGATGCCGTGTTGCGAAAGATTTTGCTATCGGCTGCATAGTGGGTAACATTGTAAAGGCTGACGGTTTTACTTACATATGCCCCATGTACATCCATTAAAACTGCATAGCTTGTCATATGGTAGCAGTGACACACAGTGTATGAGGCATCCTGATAATGTACGACACACCCGGAAGTGGACCATGTGGGCGGGCTGCCGGGAAAATAAATAGTCAATCAGTTGTCAGCAAGTATTGTTATAGCAGCTAAACTTCAATACACCTTGCGGACAAGTTCATAAACACAAGAATACTTACACGGTGGTAACATTCAGGAAGACACAGCTCCGCGAAGAAACTCTGTCCTTTGGCTATTGCAAAACAAAAAAACAAAAAAAAATTCAGTTCGCCTGCTGTTACATACACGTCTTACAACCACTAGTATCAAACTGATGAGTTTTATCTGCTATTCTCTACTACAAGCAGTACTATACTACTACCACTTCCACTCCCGCTACGACGACGACGATCGACGACGACGATTTACGACCACCACAACCAAGAGCACGACTACGACTCCGACAACGACTGCGAGGGGCACAGCTACGACTCCTCCTGCTGCTGCTGCTAATCCGACCACTGGCTCATCTGAAGAAATAACAACATGTGAGTTGCTCCTTACCTTTTTCGCTTGAGACAGATTTATTACAACAGGCTCGCTCAAATTGTTAAATTTGCTTCCGTTGTTGAACAAAATGGTACTTGAAATAATCCCAGAACCCAAAACTCTGTTGAATTGAGAAAGAGAACAAAAATTTAATGACTGAGAGTCTTTTCACTGTAGGATGACGAAACGGGTTACTTTGCTTATCCGGTCTTAACAAAGACAACAACAAAGAAAGTGTTAAGAGACATCATATCGTGCAATGGCACCAAGACCAGATTTGTCTAGCAGGATTTTTCATAGAGGCTTTTACTATGCGCGAGCCGTAATCCTGCAAAGTGTCAGCGGAATTAAAGATTCCGAGGTTAAGCCATGATTTAGATATAAACTATCCTTACGACTATGACTAAAATGGACGGAACTTTAATAGATTATGCTTGTACAGCAGTGGCGGATCTAGGGGAGGGCTCCCATCCACCTTCTTTTTGGACCAAATCTTTTGGTTATAATAAAGCCGCCTCAAAATCGAGAAAAAAACCCAAAACAGCGAAAGTGCAAAAACACTTTTTTGAGAGAGGGTTCCTCTCTTAGCTCAAGGTATGGATTAACCACTGTAAAGGCCATTCCGAGCTTTTTCAAAGCGAGTGCACATACTATGTTTTTCTTATCAAAAGTAATTTAGAAAGTAAAACTAATTACCATTGCGAAAATTCTTCACTTGGACTCGCTTTGATGAAGAGCCCGAAGTGAACTCGAGAATGGCCTATTCAATTTTATCAGAGCAGGGCTCGTCATCAGAGATATACGCCTTCGGTTTTTCAATAAAGTAACACCATTATTTAGGAGTTTATGAAAGCAGGAAATTAGTGCGTAATAAACAAGCGTTCTATTGATTTGGAGGCTTTTGAGGAAGAGGAAACTCACCTTTTGGCTTCAGGATCCGTTGATGTAGTGACATTTGGAAGCAAAAGACTTGTGATGGATACTCCATCTGTGTAAAATGGATGCACATAATAGTCGAAATGCCGATTCAAATGCAGAGGGACAGAGAGACACCATTTATTAATAAATGAAGGTACCAGAACCACTTCAGACGCAGTAGTCCAGTTTGCACTAAGATGAACAGAGAGCTGGCAAAGTGTCCCCTTAAACCTAAGAACTTCATGTATCACCAAACAGTTGGGGTTAGGGTTAGCATTAGAGTAAGGAGGACACTTTGTGGCATTTAGACAAAGTCCAATGAATATCATTACGCAGCTTGGACAACCCTCGATAAGAGAGGAGGGGGTGCTGAAATCAAAGGGTACAGGGTGGGGAGGGGGCGAGGAAGATCGGAGGGCATGAGAAGGGCAGTGAGTAAGGAGGACAGTTGAAGGGAAAAGAAAAAGAAGGGCTTGAAGAAAGTGTTGCATATATACATAATGTATGTTGTTGTTGTTGTTGTTGTTGTTGTTGTTTTTGACAAAGCCATTTGACCTCTTACCTAAGTCTTGCGCTTTCCATATTAGTGAAGCAGGCAGGTTGATTATGTTGGTCGATTTGATGTCTTGTGGAAAAGTCACAGGGTCTGTGTGGTTTTGTGACGAAACGGGAGGTAATATATCCACACCAAGCGCTTTAAAAGACCAAGCATATTCACTGTTATTATAAGCATAAGTGTGAGGTGTTCAGAGAGATGAGTAAATCGTAACCCGCTAAAAAAACATACAAAAAGTCTTTACTATTGTGAACCTGCCCGCGACCAACATGTCCACCGAGGTGAATAATGCGTGTGGTTCGCGGCCCCATTTAAGTTCCGGTATCTGTGGATATCAGGAGTCCATAAGTTGGAGCTTCCATCTCCACCACTGGGTTTGTACGACAACATAGGAGTAGACGGAGCTGTTTTTCGAATTATATATCACGCGCTAGAAAACATACACAGGCACGTTCATCCTATTCATCAAATCAGACGGCTTTGCATGACTGACAGCTCATTTTCTATGCCACGAGGAGAACGCTTGCAAACTTGGCAACCACTTTTCACTGGAATTTCAAAAACCAAAAATAACCTTATCTACTCCTGTGCTACTGGCCCGGGCCGAGTTCTTCGAAGCAAAGTTAGCGCTAATCCGTGTTAAATACCATGACAACCTATAAGTTTTAATCAGACTTAACCCAGGTTTAGCGCTAACCCTGCTTCGAACAACCAGGCCCCGGATTATAACATATGGGTGCTCCTACTTGTGGACTTCTGTGGGTATATAACAATTTTTAAAACAACTTGTATCAGGTAGGGATGCCTTGAGTATTTAGGCAGTTAGGTGTATTCGCTTCCAAAGGTTTCACGGGCATATCGAAAAAGAGGTGACGTGGGCACACTAGGAAAAAACTCCTAGTGTTCTTCACAGGAGGAGTTATGACCTCCCTTTCTCTAGTTTCGATGCTCTGGCAATGGGCTACAGGAGACTCCTGGGGAATATGCCATCAAACTAGGTTCGGGTGACACTGAACCGTCCTGGCTGCAAACTGCTAGGAGAGGAGTGTGAAATGTAGACACATTAATAACGATAAATGCATTTAAAAATCGCCAGTCCTACGCAAACGATGTAAATAGCGAAATCAAGGTCCCAGCTTTCCTCCCCATTTGTCGTGCCTATATTTTCCCTGTCGCACCGGAAACTCGACTCAGTTTCTAACATAGTCAGCAAAAACACGCAATCAGGCTCAGTGCAGCGTGCATGATCGAGCATGCACGATAAGTTTCCCAGTAAGTTGATAAAGTAAACAAACTAGAACTTTTCTCGCTTTTAATTTAAGCAAAAAAGAACAGTTAAAACAATTAGCTGTGCGTTCATCGAGTTATAATACCTTTGAGAAGCTTAGAAAGCACTCACAAAAGCTAGCTCTCTGGGCATTTACGTTGAGCAATACGCTTCTATCGTGCTCTCCAAACGTCCGGCCTGCTCATAAGTCGATATTACCACGAATGAAGCAATTATAATTGTTCACCGCAACATGAATTAAAACTCACGAACTTCTTACCAAGGTTGCTCGTCTGTATTTGGATGTTTTTTGGTTCAGTGATATTTCCTCCTCGCTTTAGTCCTTTAACGATCAACTCGCCAATCTTCTCACTCATCTCAACCACTTTCGGCAGCTGAACGACCGACCCAAGAAATAAAAGAGAAGATTGTAAGCGTCTTAGAGCACTATCGGGAGGAGAGTCGAGGACTTCAATGGAATATCCTCACTTATAATCCATCAAATATTTTTGTTCGCACGCGATTGGTCTAAATGCGTCACATGACCGAATATACCCCAACTGGGGAATATCCGAGAATATTCCCCAAGTGATATTCCCCACTTTCCAAAACTTCAAACCGCGAAAATATTTGAAGGATAATAAACACACTAGCCTCAATTTGGCTTTAAAAATATGCTCGGATATTTGTCCGCGGACGTTATCTGTTCCTCGAAGCTCACAGTTTTCCTCGAGCTTCGCTCTCGGAAAACTGTGAGCTTCTCGGAACAGATAATGTCCAAGGACAAATATCCGAGCATATTTTCGCGCCAAATGGAGGCTATTGTTTATTTATCACAAATTTTCATTATGGTATTACAAATGCTGGTATATGTCAGGAGCCCCTAACCCGGAGCGTACAACCTCCACATATTTGTGTCATGGCGTTTTCACAGACCAGGCTATTTTTAGACCGATTTTGCCGCGAATTCAGTCTCTCAAAGGAGCCTTGGTTTCGCACAGGAGCCTTGCTAGCCAATCATAAGCCTTGTATAATTAATTTTTTTGACGCATGCGGACTGGAACTGAAACTTATATGTAAATAACTTAAACGCCGGGACATGTACATAGCCCAAGTATGGGAGTTGTACGCTGCAGATTATGGGGTCCTTTTTATGTTAAATTTACTTGGAAAGAAAGGAATTATACAGTTTCAACACTTGAGAAACTGAAAAATAGACTTGACTACCGTTTCGCGAGTTCCAACAATTTCAATTTTACGAAGCATTGGATCTGGTTGCAAAAATTGTGTGGTCGTCCTTTGGAACAAACCAACGTTCACCGACGTGAAGATGTATTTATCTATTCTAATTTCGTTACAGATTAGGGAAACAAACAAAATTATAAACTGGAATCCGTAGGGGCACCTCAACGGAGTAGCTATTCGTCACTGAATCCAAATCGAATTAGCATTTTTACATGTTGGTTTTAGAGGAGCCCGAGGGGAAAAGCTATACTACCCAGAAGGAAACGTCTCCGAGCATCGTGGAGAGCCAACAACAAACTCAACCCACACTAGGTGTTTAGTCCAAGAATGAAAGCTCCTCATTGGTGGGAGGCGAGCTCTCACCAGTACGCTAGCCCCTGCTCCCTGCTCCTTTAAGTACGTGATTACGTTATAAAACGTGAAAATTACATCTTGCGAAGCATCCAGATTGGGTCTCGCAAAAAATAAAAAATACAAAAAAATACAAGCATTATTTGGCTATTGCCTTTATATCATCAAATCAGTGCGCGTGCTCTGATTTGTCAATCAGCCATGGTTTATTGGCCCAATAAACTCATACCACTTTCTACGCTGAATTTCAGTAGCCGTCTCCGCTCGCTAGTCTCTCTCTCTCTCTCTCTCTCTCTCTCTCTCTCTCTCTCTCTC
>BLFK01000566.1:1355944-1389730 GCA_014634185.1 Astreopora myriophthalma | reverse complement strand
AAAAAAAAAAAAACGACAGAGCTTGGGAAAGGTTCTCTCGCTAGCTACCTTCATTGTTGTTTTAGCAGACTCGTCAGTGAATGAAACTCCTTCCAGTGAAGCAAGTAGTTCGGTTAGCTTCTCAAAATCTTCGCCAGTCTGGTAAGGAAAAAAAACTCTTAAGCACCTTTCTCAATGCTTAGCTAGATGAATTAGGAGCAAAAAGATAACAAATTGACTAAAGAAGATTAAGACTTGAGGGCAAAATACAGTTATATTAGCTAGTATTGGTCAGTCATTAGCCGTTTTTATACTGAAGATGTATGATCTGTCTGGGACGAATTTGGACAAACATTTACAGTGCGTCTGCTCAATTGACCTGGTGTAAAAACGGGTACAAGACGAAGTATCTATCTGGACGAACTATGTTGGGAAGCGCGTCTTCCACGACGCACTAAAGCGGAAAGTTTCATTGAGACGCAAAATCTGTTTTGTGCCCGTCACACTAGACGGACTTAACAAGCGCACTGCAAATGTTTGTCCAAGTTCGTTCCAAACAAATTATGTGTCTGTAGTATATGCGAAAAAAAAAAAACAGTCATTGTTAGTGGGTATCAGCAATTTTAACGATTCCCAGGAGGTGAGCTTTTACACTCACAGGAAAAAAGCGCGAAATTGTTGGAAATAATGCTTATGTCGTATCTGTAGATGCTATGCCGCTCCAAGCTTTCTACTCTGTTTCATAGAAAAGAATGTCTCGGCTATTCCCTGGAGACTGTGCGCCAGGCAATAGGGCCAGCCACGGTGAAGGCATCATAAAATCCAAATTGGCGGCGCCCTCGAAAATTGGAAATAGGCGTATTCAATTATTGCTTCGTACAAGAAATCAGAATTTGCCCTTGGCAAACGTAATTATTCAAATAAAGGGTATCAGGAAAGTAGCGGAGAGAAGTAACATCTCCTTCCTAGAGAAGAAGAAGGGAGTAGGGGCGCATCAGAGGTAAAATCGCAGCTTTTCTCTTTTGAACCTGTACATACGTTTGAGGGGGTGGAAGTACTTGCTTCGGTTGGATTGCCGGAAACCCTACCTGTAAATAACAAATAATTGTATTTCAAAAAGAAAATTTTAGAGAATACCTAATGGCTAACCGCATTCTCGGTGTGGCGTGCTGCTACCATAGCGTTTCATCAGTGTCAAGATTCTCAAAAAGAATCATGCAATATGCAAATTATATGTATATGTGTGTGTGTGTGTGTGTGTGCGTTTTGTTTTTCTTCTTGACAGTGGCGTGCTGAAGAAATGCCTCCAGTGATACTATTTTCCCCTCCATAAGGTCAGTCACAGATCATAAAAGAAGTTAACTTGTCTGACAAAATAGAAAGAAACACGATCACCTGATACTTGCGATTTATCTGCTTTCCACATTTTAAATGCGATCTTGGACAAAACTGTTGAAAAAGCTCATGCTTGCAACCTTGTTTTGCGAAGTCCCTCGCAAACTACCAATTCACACATCCCCTTCTCCATGCCAATGTTTATCAAGCTCAATCTATTACTCAGTTTTAAAACAGGCACTGTAAATAGTTGTTAGCCGAGTCAATAAAACTAGAAGTCTCTCACCCCACCCCTCATATATTTTACGGGGATTTTTTGCGCAAATTGTCCACTTACATACCGAGAACGAGGCGCCTGACTAGCCCGTTTGTTTCGTTTGTACCCTTTCTAAATACTCAACATAAACTGTAAAAAACAAAAAAACATTTTAAAACAAAGCGAAGTGTTACTCAATTACTTGTTGATTGTGTTTCTGGTTGTCCCCTTTCTTGGTCTTGTGTTTCCTGTTGCTGTTCTTGCTTGCAGATAAATAGTTTGGGTGTCATACATTTCTCCTCCAAGTCCCATTGATGGACGTGGTTGTAGTAGACGCAGTCTGTTCCGTTGCCTTGCACTGGGACGGGCTCCTGACCTCGAAACCAGTTGGTGTAGTTGAATGGTTGATTGTACACCCATTTCCATTTATTGTTTCTATACCTTAGCGCGATGTAAAACGTCTCGTTCGGTCGCAGATGAGTCGCGTTAATGAGGCCATCCAGAAAACGATTTTCACTGTCACTGAGGACGCTTGTCAGCTTAGATTCACGGTCCGCGCACCACCTTTTAGCTGCCCAGAATGAAAGTCTCGCTGATTTGTTCATGTAGACGTAGTAACATGAACTACCATTTCCTACCCAATCGACTGAACAGTTGACTGAAACAAATTTGAAATTCAACACATAAGCATGAACACCTCGCTATTAATTAAAAGAAATAGTTTCTATATTGCGCACTCAAGGCTACCTGATGAGATCGCTGAACTCGAAACACTGTAGAATTGGCTAAGTAAACAGCTCGCGATCAACGGCACACGGCAAACGGCAGCCGGCTGGTTGTCTTAAAACCATTAAAATTCTCTTATTCTAGATCATTTTTTTCAATTTATATTACTTGCTCGGTAGCTGTGACTGACAGGCAACAAATAAGCTTAAATCAAATAAGTTTGATTGATTGATTTATGCCGGGCAAACGGCAAATTTTGGCCTGAAGTTTGCCGTTTGGGTAAAGCGAATCTTAATCTCTCTATTATCATATTTTATTTATACCTCAATTTATTTTTAACCTTCGGACGTAGGAGGAACTAAACGATGGATGTCATGCAAATTACCCCCTTTTATAATTAGAATACCACGAAACGGAACTATTTAAAAAACTCAATAATAATTCATGAACTTTACAGGTAGGTATCTATAGCTCAAAGCCGATGTCATGCTTCAGTAGAGTTAAAAAATTATGAAAACGCATCGCTCTTAAGCGTGGAAAACAGATTTGTACCTTGAATAATTTAGGAGTTCGAAACAGAGACACGAAGCAAAGTTTGTTTTCGAACTGTGTCGGTTAACCAAATTCTCCGTGTTTGTCTTTTCATTCTTCGTTATCAATAATGCTTTTTTTCTATCAGGAAGAATTGAAAGCTATTACACGCGCAAATTTGCAAGCTGGTACCAGTATAACATGGTATAAAGTTCAAGCCAGCATAATCCTCGTTCTGAACAGTCTGAGCAGTGGATTTAACCGGCTGCCCAAAATAGAAATTACTTCAATTTTTTGTCTAGATAGTATTAGTTTTGGACAAAGAAAATGTTCCCTCTCAGGACCACCGAGGTCTCGCATTGTTCCTTTTATAGAAGATATTCTTAATAGCAAGGTATTATCAACAAACTCTACATGAACTTGCGCGTGAAAAAACAAAACAAAATTTAAAAAAACACTAATTCGAAAGAAAGAAATTTTAGCCTGCTTTCAAATTTTAATAGGACACAATTTATGAATTCGTTATAAATAAATACTAAGATTTGCTAATTTCATTACAAAGTTTTCTGTTGTCAACTTTGTCTGCCTCCGATTTAATACGTGGCCTCCATGGAACTAAAATCAGATTTCGTAGCCTTTCTTGAAAGTCGATTTTCCCTCATTTGATCTTATTTTCGTTTCGGTGTAATTGCAGTCATTGCCAATAGCATACGTGGCTCCCAAAACGTAAGATCTAGAAAAGCCGGATTTAAGGCATCGTTGGTTTAAGGGAATTAAACATCATTTACCATTGATTTAAGCCTGTGATAAGGTTTTCTCTTTCGTATTCTAAAAAATGGAAATCCGTTCGAGGAAAAACAGTGACCTCGGCAATCTTCTCTCGAATTAGGAATAACGATAAAATTGCCGTATTATCCGCCAAACGAGTCGAACCATTTATCACTGAACCTATGCAGAAATATCGAGAAATGTTTCCTGATGTGTTTTGAGAAGTCCGGACCTCGGCGAGTTCAATGGAGCTCTTCGGCCGGGGACCTCGTTCAGTCAGGTTTAAAGTTGCATCAAATTTAGGAGACGACGGTCTCGTGCACACTTCTGAGACATTCGGTTTATTACTCCGTGAGCGCACGTTGCTTAAGAGGTGGTAAATGGCAAACAGTAGCGCCGATTCTCGTATCCTACAATGGCGAATGGAATAACTGTTTTTATTAAATTCTCGACCTTGCGTTCATCTTTTGTATGAAAATACAAACAAAATAACAGTTTGATTCTCTGTTTTTTAGGAACAAACAATGTTAAATGCGTTCGGATATGAAATACTCTAACTTGCTTATTCCAATGCATGTATTTCTAAGTAATTTTTAAAATTTGAAGCACTGATTTTTTTTTCCATGAAGAAATTTCTTTATCCCCGAGCAAACAAATAGTATATTGGCTAGTCTCGTCTAATGAAATTATGGTGCGCAAGCCGTCGTAAACTCGGTGTATGCGGATCCGCCTCTAATTAAGACTGCACTCGTTAAAACACAGACTTTCTTGCAGCTTTGTGGAGTGCAGAGCTCTCTTTCTCGGATCGATGCTGTAACGGAATTAAGTTTAGCAAATATTTAGTACCATCGACGGGATGTCTAGCGATCGCTCAACTCGGACACTGCGGTTGAGATGTTTCTATAGTGATCTTGTACGGAAACTGCAAAAACGAAATCACCGTTATCGCACTGATCTTAATGATGTGTTCGTTTGATTGGGAAAATATCTAGTCCCAGGCACAGAGCTGAACGGGCTCTCGTTTAAGTGTTATCAATCAGCTTTGGTGGACTGGTTTCGCCTATCATGTCGACCGTATTAGTTATCAAGTTTGGTTTACAAGTAATCGCAAACAATACGGATTTTGCATGCTTAGAAAATCATTGTTTCCGAAAACAGAACTAAAGAAGCCTTAAAACTTACCTTCTTTTGACGAAGTCGAATAGAATTCTGACAACAATTGCAAGTAAACTGCAATGGTCGCGAAACTTACCAAGCCTCTCTTCATACTCGCAGATTGAATTTAAAGAGTTCGAACCGTTAATTTGCCCTAACTTCATAAACAACTCTTCCCTTCTTCTCCACAAATAGTTGAAGCCCCGGGGGTCGTTGCAAACAGCTTGAGCCAATAGCGGCCTAATTGAATTTGCAACGCTGGCTTCTATTTCATTGGTAAATGATCTTTACAATGGATAATCTGGTTAAAAGCTCACAATATTCGGAAGCCATAACCATCAGAAAGAAAAATCGAGGATGGTGTGCTAATTTAACATTGGAGCAGATTTTAAAATTCTTTAATTATACCTGGATCATTTATTGTTTTGTTCTTTAAGAACATTCCAGATTTCCCCCCTTGGCTACTCAAGCACCTCTGCTGTTGGCCATTATTATATACCAACGGGCCGGCTTTCTTCTTACCATAAATATTTGCTCACAAGCTCAAAGCTGATGTCACACTGGGCAATTTTTGTCGCTACTTGTCTGGCATACTTCTTCCGACACAAGTTACAGGAAAATGAAAATTTGCCAGTACATCTCACCTTGTTACAAACAGTAATTGCAAATCAGTTTTTGGCGCCGCATTCGTAGCGAAAAGAAGCCGGTTCAACATTTCCGCCACACTTTGCAGGGAAAGCATTTTGCAGCATCAGCCAATCAAATTGTCCTTCCAACATCATGTGACCCTCGACAGCGAAACAAACTGCAAGAAAAGTAGTAATGTTGCAGGTAAACCCGTTGTGCTTGAAAACTAATTTCCCGTTTCTTTCCTTTTTGGTAACCTTCGCTGGACAAAGTTATCCTTCTCGGCCAAGTTGTTCGAAGCAGTGTTAGTGCTAAACCGTGGGATAGATAGTATGACAACCTATAGCTTTTCATCGGACTTAACCTTGGGTAAGAACTAACTCTGCTTCGAACAACCTATCCCTGGGGTCTGCGGTATACAAAGTGGGTTGAACTTTTCCCTGAGACTGCGGATGGAATCCTCAAGTGAGCTCGCACTCTCAATTGGCAGCTCAGTACTGACGTATATTTTGCTGTGATGTTAATAATATGTTTATTTATATAGCGTTAGTACACGCAATTGCCCATAACGTTTTACAACTCATTATTAGGAACCATCATACAATTCATACTAATGACAATTCTGTTCCATTTACAATTCATCTAATAACAAAATATGTTTACAATAAATACTCTAATTACTCTAAATAACCAATTCGATATGATAAGAAAATTTAAAAATTCTAACAAAGGCGTACTTTCTTGAAGAGAGGGGTTTTCAGTTGTCGCTAAAAGGCATTGATGTCGGCAGCCTTTCGTAAAGAAGCTGGCAGTTCATTCCAGAGCCTTGGTCCAGCAGTGGAAGACGCCCTATCTCCATAAGTCAAAGTTCTACGTCGCGGAACAGTTAAAAGTTCCTGAGAACAAGATCTAAGTGAGCGCTTATTACGGCCCGGGGCCAAAACTGAGGTCACATAGATAAATAGGCGCCAAGACGTTAAGTGATTTATAACTTAACAGACAAATCTTGAAAGTAGTAGGTTGAGATACAGGTAACCAGTGCAGCGATTTCACTACAGGAGTTATATGATCATAGCTGCGAGTGAGAGTGACCACACGCGCAGCGGTGTTTAATACTAATTGCAGCCTAATATTTAGGTAATCCAACCAAAAGGACATTACAGTAGTCAATCTTAGACGTAACGAGGGAATGAAGTAAGGTTTCCGCAGAACCTTGATCTAATAATTTTCTAATGTTCCCTGTGTTTCGAAGATGGTATTGGGAGGTTTTGCATATCGTACTTATATGTTTATCCATTGCTATATCCTGGCCAAGTATCACTCCCAAATTTCTGACAAAGGGCCGGTGTTGAATGGTTTCAGCTCCTACCTGGATAGAAGTGAGCATTGGTCGTGATCGAAACTTAGAGCTTATACCCAAAAGCTCTATTTTATCTTCATTAAGCTTTAGTTTATTGTTAGTCATCCATCTGTCGATATCTACGACACGGGGAAGATTGACACAGCCAATCATATGGCGGGAATGTGTTCTCTTAGTGTGGGTTATCCATGCGGAACACGTTCCGCCATAAGTTCGGCATTCTCGTTCCCAGAGCCCATCGTTTCTCTTAGCCGGCGGGGCCTTCGCACGAGAAAACGAAGGGCTCTGGGGACATAGGATTTGCAGTCCCAGATTCTAGGTCTTCCGCAGTTCATAAATAAGTCGTGAAGTTTATACTAAATATGGCGGCGCTCAGAAGCATTACATTCCAAGAGTCTTTGTGCGAAGCTTTCAGTGGCCTCAGCTTAGTTGTTGTTGTTGTTGTTTTTTTTGCTTTTGTTTTGTTTTGTTTTTTTCGAAAATTATCCTTGAACTGCATTTGTTTTCCAATTAAAAACTCCAGCGCTTTTGGAAACTCCGGTAAAACCGTTTTATTGCAACACATGCACTCATTTCAAAATTAGACACTGTTTTTTTGGGCGACTCTTTTCCAGGAGCCTCCATTTTTGAAAGGAGTTTTGCGGTCTCCGATGGATTCATATTTTCGCGCCAGCTTACCCCCTCGGGCAACACGGGCCATTTCTACCTCCGGTTCGAGATTCTATTGTTCGCAAGCTAACCACTAAAAACAAAAGTGAATTTCCAAAGTCTCCAGAGCCCTTCGTTTTCTCGTGCGAAGGCCGCGCTGGCTAAGAGAAACGATGGACTCTGGGAACGAGAATGTAAGTTTGGTTGTTGCCTAATCCCTTCGGGATCTGTACAGCGTGGGAGTCGATCTAAAAAGAAGTTGAGACATACTACCTATGGAAAAGGACATGTATGGAGGATACCCTCTCTTCCCCCATTATTTTCTCTTGCCCTAAGATGGTCCCTTGAGGGACTCCACTTGTAACAGGGTCTAAGATAAATCACAGGCATTCATTTGAGATGTTTGAGCACAATTTTTCAAATACGGGCGAGTTGAACCAGCACTGAATTGGCAGTGCCAGCTACACACTGTAATGGTTTAATTTTGACGACAAAACAGTATCGTGATACGGTATCAGAGGCTTTTTAAAGGCGAGGAACACAACACAATTGATACTGAAATCCCCGATCAATGTTTAAAGAGGGTTGTAAAGGGTATTTTTATGATCGGCTCTTTTTTTTCGTGAAATGTGAAATGGCTAATTTTTTCCTCGAGAATTGCGATGTCCATAACAGCCGCGAGGCGTGATTTTGGAAAATGATTTCCCGTGAAACGAGAAATACATGGTTAATTCGCCGTGAACTGCGATTTTCATTATGTCTTCGTTTTCGTGAATTATGAAGGGATTGTTTTATTTTCCTTGAAAAGTGATGTAGACCCCCCTTTGTTAGCCTCTTTAAAAAGACCAGCTATCAGTTGCTTCCAACAGGACAGTTACAGGCCAGTGAAATGAACGGAAACCCAACTGATGATTTGATAGTAATTTATTGCTCACAAGATAATCATATAATTGATCATAAATTATTCTCTCCAACACTTTCGACATAACAGCAATGATTAATATTGATCTATAGCTGGTTGCATCAGAACGTTTGCTAGCGCTGTTGTAAATTGGGGCAACCCTAGCGCTCCTCCATTCATCTGGAAGGATGACCGTTGATATGGACAGATTCAATATATCAATGAGGTATTCAGGAATAAAACTCGGGCATTCCCTTAGTAGTTTAGCAGAAATATTATCGTGGCCAGTTGCTTTAGTCTTGCATGGCCAATTTGAACTGGGGAACATGGGAACAAAGACAAAATATCTAAGGGAACAAGGAAACATAAGACATTTTAGGATCAAAAAGCTGGGAACAAGTTCGAAATTAATTTTGGGAACGAAGAAACACAACGGAGCAAGGGGACAAGGACTCCCTCCCGTGAGGCCCTCAATACCCCCCGTGAGGCCCTCAATACCCCCTTCGTGCGGAGCCGTGTAATGTACGCATTATTGCATGCTTGTCACAAGAACATTGTATCCAAACATGGTTTTATGAAGAGCTTTGTGTACGTGTTTGTTTTGCCGTCTTTTTATCAGCGCAATCGATGTTAGCTATGTTGACTTTGATCACGTGATTATTTCTGTAGTTTACGCCCTTCGTGTCACAAGCCAGACATTTTGTACTTTTGATGTATTGAAACACCACGGGCAGGTGTAACGATGTAAGTGATTGTCATTGTAAGAGGATATATCTTTTGTACGCGCGCGTGACTTTTTTTTATGATCTACTATTACACTAGCAAATGGAAACGTAGAAAGGGAGAACCCTCTGTTTCTATTCTCTTGCTATACGCTGTTACTTTAATACAACGATACAACAGGTAAGCGAGTTTTCGATGCCCTCGCCGGGGATTCAAATGAACAAAGTTCCATTTTGGTTTCCTTAATGTTCGTTTCAGAATTTTTCCTTGCTGTTGCCTGTTAAGATCATGAGGCACCGAAAACCCACTGGCAATAATCTTGATGGTGACAGGGTTGTAGACAAAGATACACAACGGGGACGAGTTCCTCGATTACCATCAATTAACTCTTATCAAAACCTTTAGGTTGTCATTGTATTTATCCCGGGTTTAATTATTATAGCGCTAACGGCAAACTTTCCGCACAGCTTGAGACATTAATTATGCATGCATATTCCTGTCAAAAACTCTATCCACGCGCGTTGTTTTTGGGAAAGGGGTCAGTAGGGATATGCATTTATAATCAATGTCGGGAGCTGTGCGGAAATGTGCTAAGATAAGCTCAAGTCTAGCAATCTAATACGATTATAAAACTGCACAAACCAATTTTTATTTATAAAGGAGACTATCTGACTGAAATTAGGCCAGCTGCAAAAGGAACAACATCCCTGAACAAAACTAGTGCTATAAATGTTTGATTTCAAAGCAGCATGCCACACTGTCAATTCCATTCATCTGGAAAGATTCCCATCGATATGGGCACAGTCATTATATCACTGGGGGATTCAGAAATCAAATCTATTCCCTTTAGTTGGTAGTTTAGCAGAAATGTGATCAAGGCCAGTTGCTTTAGTCTTACAATGCAGTTACTTATATAGTGTTATATTTGGCCATAGCACCTGCCAAGCTCAGAAACCTCAAACTGGGAAACATGCATTGCAATGGCCCTCTAAAAACCCAGTGGCCTGAACCTTGCAGTGTACAAATTATTGCACACTTGTCATCTGGACAATGCATCCAAGCATGGATTTATGAGGAGCTTGGTGTACATGTTTGTTTTGCCATCATTTGATCAACTTATTCGATATTAGCTGCCTACATGTATAGCTGCTGGCATGTTTGCTCATAATTGTTGTTTCTGGGTGAGTGACTTTGATCACATGATTGTTGCGTAGTTTACGGCCTTTGTGTTAGGAGCCAGACATTTTGTACTTTTGGTGTATTGAAAGACACTCAATGTTGTTTATTTGAGAAGATTGTACTACCGTAGACAAGTAAGCGAGTTTTGGATGACCTTGCCAGCGATTCAAATAAACAAAGTTCCATTCTGGTTTCCTTAATGTTCATTTCAGGATTTCATCGCAGCTTCATTTCCTTGCTGTTGCGTTCTAAGATTCTAAGGAACCGAAAAGTGACTGGCAACAATCTTGAGGAGTGACAGGATTGTAGAAAAGGTAAGATACAAGAGGACACATGGCTAGTGGTCGCTGGGTTGAGTTACATGAAGCACGGTTAGTGGTACTGTATTTAACCGGAATTAGTGCTAAGCTTTCTTCTAATGAGATCAGATGCAAGTCTTTGTTTTGCTTTGAACTTCAGGTGGCATCATATTATACTAATATCAGCAAAGGCAAAGGATAGGTAAAAGAATAAGTATTAGAGATAAGCTTATAAGTCTAGCAATGTAATGAGATTGTAAAAGTGCGAATACTATGACTGCGCAAATAGGCCATTTGCATGATGGCGTCATTTTACTACCAAGACCAGAATGCATTGAGTAGCTTCTATTGTCAGGCAAATTTTACCAATTGTCTCGTTATTGCCTGAAGAGTAAAAAGATCTGCATAAGAAAGCATTTTTACAAAGCATACTGATCTTGGTAGTCGAGTGATGCCATCATGCAAATGACCTATTGAGAGAGAAACTAGTTATTATATGCAGAAATGAGACTATATCTCTTAAAACGTGTTATGAATTGGGGCAATCACAAAAGGAACAACATTCCTGAACAAAACTACATGTAGTGCTATGATTGTCTGATTTCAAAGCATGCATTTAATGATTTGGCAGTTCCAAGTGAATGTTGAGGTCACGGTCAATAGTCACACTGTCAGTTCCATTCATGTGGAAAGATTCCCGTCCATACGGACAGATTCAATATAACAGCGAGGGATTCAGAAATCAACCTTTGTGCGAAAGTGTGCAGTGTACGCAT
This sequence comes from Astreopora myriophthalma, assembly GCA_014634185.1. Classification (NCBI taxonomy): domain Eukaryota; kingdom Metazoa; phylum Cnidaria; class Anthozoa; order Scleractinia; family Acroporidae; genus Astreopora; species Astreopora myriophthalma. The sequence continues at coordinate 1,378,467 of BLFK01000566.1, read as the reverse complement.
TATTGCACGCTTGTCACACGAACATTGCATCCAAACATGGTTTTATGAGGAGCTTGGTGTACATGTTTGTTTTGCCATCTGTTGATCAACTTACTCGATATTAGCTGCCTACATGTATAGCTGCTAGCATGTTTGCTCATAATTGTTGTTTCTGGGTGAGGGACTTTGATCACATGATTATTGTGTAGTTTACGGCCTTCGTGTTAGGAGCCAGACATTTTGTACTTTTGGTGTATTGAAAGACTGTCTCAATGTTGTTTATTTGAGAAGATTGTACTACCGTAGACAAGTAAGCGAGTTTTGGATGACCTTGCCAGCGATTCAAAGGAACAAAGTTCCATTTTGGTTTCCTTAATGTTCATTTCAGGATTTCATCGCAGCTTCATTTCCTTGCTGTTGCGTTCTAAGATTCTAAGGAAGCGAAAAGTGACTGGCAACATTCTTGAGGAGTGACAGGATTGTAGAAAAGGTAAGATACAAGAGGACACATGGCTAGTGGTCGCTGGGCCGAGTTACTTGAAGCACGGTTAGTGGTACTGTATTTAACCGGAATTAGTGCTAAGCTTTCTTCTAATGAGATCAGATGCAAGTCTTCATTTTGCTTTGAACTTGAGGTGGCATTGTATTATACTAATATCAGCAAAGGCAAAGAATAGGTAAAAGAATAAGTATTAGAGATAAGCTTATAAGTCTAGCAATGTAATGAGATTTTAAAAGTGAGAATACTATGACTGCGCAATAGGCCACTTGCATGATGGCGTCATTTTACTACCAAGACCAGAATGCATTGAGTAGCTTCTATTGTCAGGCAAATTTTACCAATTGTCTTGTTATTGCCTGAAGAGTAAAAAGATCTGCATAAGAAAGCATGTTTACAAAGCATACTGATCTTGGTAGTAGAATGGTGCTATCATGCACATGGCCTATCGAGAAACTAGTTATTATATGCAGAAATGAGACTATATCTATTAAAACGTGTTATGAATTAGGCCAATCACAAAAGGAACAACATTCCTGAACAAAACTAGTGCTTTGAATGTCTGATTTCAAAGCATTTAATGATTTGGCAGTTCCAAGTGAATGTTGAGGTCACGGTCAATAGTCACACTGTCAGTTCCATTCATTTGGAAAGATTCCCGTTGATACAGACAGATTCAATATAACAGCGAGGGATTCAGAAATCAAATTTGGGCATTCCCTTAGTAGTTTAGCAGAAATACAGTGTGTGATCAAAAATGCAAGGCCAGTTGCTTTAGTCTTATAATGTACGTAGTCTCCTATGTAGTTTTATGTTAGGCCACAGTGCCTACCAAGCTGAAAGTTATTACTAACTAATGTTTTACAAACCTCAAACCGGGAACAATACAATAGGCTTGTCAGAATGCAGTTTGCATGACCACCTTTGTGCGAAAGTGTGCAGTGTACGCATTATTGCACGCTTGTCACACGAACATTGCATCCAAACATGGTTTTATGAGGAGCTCTGTGTACATGTTTGTTTTGCCATCTGTTGATCAACTTACTGGATATTAGCTGCCTACCTGTATAGCTGCTAGCATGTTTGCTCATAATTGTTGTTTCTGGGTGAGTGACTTTGATCACATGATTATTGCATAGTTTACGGCCTTCGTGTTAGGAGCCAGACATTTTGTACTTTTGGTGTATTGAAAGACTGTCTCAATGTTGTTTATTTGAGAAGATTGTACTACCGTAGACAAGTAAGCGAGTTTTGGATGACCTTGCCAGCGATTCAAAGGAACAAAGTTCCATTTTGGTTTCCTTAATGTTCATTTCAGGATTTCATCGCAGCTTCATTTCCTTGCTGTTGCGTTCTAAGATTCTAAGGAAGCGAAAAGTGACTAGCAACATTCTTGAGGAGTGACAGGATTGTAGAAAAGGTAAGATACAAGAGGACACATGGCTAGTGGTCGCTGGGCCGAGTTACTTGAGGCACGGTTAGTGGTACTGTATTTAACCGGAATTAGTGCTAAGCTTTCTTCTTATGAGATCAGATGCAAGTCTTCCTTTCGCTTTGAACTTCAGGTGGCATTATATTATACTAATATCGGCAAAGGCAAAGGATAGGTAAAAGAATAAGTATTAGAGATAAGCTTAAGTCTAGCAATGTAATGAGATTGTAAAAGTGCAAATACTATGACTGCGCAATAGGCCATTTGCATGATGGCGTCATTTTACTACCAAGACCAGAATGCATTGAGTAGCTTCTATTGTCAGGCAAATTTTACCAATTGTGTTGTTATTGCCTGAAGAGTAAAAAGATCTGCATAAGAAAGCATTTTTACAAAGCATATACTGATCTTGGTAGTAGAATGATGCCATCATGCAAATGACCTATTGAGAATGAGAGAGAAACTAGTTATTATATGCAGAAATGAGACTATATCTCTTAAAACGTGTTATAAATTAGGCCAATCCCAAGAGGAACAACATTCCTGAACAAAGCTAATGCTATGAATGTCGTATTTTAAAACTGCTTGGTTTTCAGTAATGTCGGAGTCAATTAATAGGTCAACACAAACGTGTCTTCTAGCTCACTACGAAAGTAAATAAACTACCTGCATTCCTTCATTGAAACCAATCATGTATTAAATAGCAGCCACCATTACCAGTTACAGGTTATTTTGCAGATTTTTCAAATACATCACAGTCATCTCTATCTGTCTGTTAAAAATGTGAAATGTTGCAGAACAAAAAGTTTGCCCAAGACAGTGACAAACATGTTGAATGGGTATAACTTAGAAATGTGGTCAATGTGGCGATATGCACCAAGGATAGAACATTACAAGCAAGGAAACTGTAACACAGTGTAAAGGAGAAGAATATAACACATTGTGGACTTGATATTATCTTATTTTGTCATTTCGTGTGGCCTATGGCTATTTCTTTGCCACGAAAATTCAACAACGTGTAGCTTTAAGTGCTGACCTTCCATTGTTTTTGAAGCATTGCAATGTAGCATGTGTTGATCATCGGGATATTTCTTCATCCTTGTTGTCTTCAGAAATTCTCAATGAAGTACATACTTGTACGAGAATTAATCTTTGCCTCTTCATTTCAGTCAATTTAAGTGGCATCCGAGTCCATTTGAGTTCACGTGCGCGTTTGAGTTCTCTTGGCTTTTCTCTTGGAGTAATTGCGGACCACTGAATCTTAATCTTGAGATAAGTCTATGGCGAAGGGCATGGTGTTTTTATGCATTTTGACTGTTCAAAGACACCATATAAATAAATTCACCATATAAAACAACATCCTCAGTAATCCAAAGCAGTTCAAGCTATGGGGCAATCGTCAAACTAAACCATAACAAAATGGTGCAGTCGTGAATGACCTAGAATGACCTTGCACTCTTGTCCCTCCTGATGATGTAATGCTTTGCCTTAGCCAATTAAATCACTGCCACGTGGTTTCTATTGTGCATTTTGCTGCACAGGAAAAACCAAAGGTATTTTATGATTCGGCATACCTTACAGGCATCCCGAATAATTAGGCCAATGATAAAAGGAAGAACATTCCTGCACAAAGCAAGTGCTGTGAATGTCTTATTTAAAAGCGTTTAATGAGTTTCCAGTTCTAATTAAGTGAATCTGGCAACATATGAGGGCATATTGAGGTCATTGTCAATATTTTTTCAGTGATGCCCCAGAGGGACAAAATAATCTCAATGCTTTTACCATTGAGATAAAAACGGAAGGTTGTGAGAATTATGTCCCTGCCACATGGAGGGAGATTTGCTCATATTAAGACACCTCCCATTAAATTGAAACTATTTACAGAATACTATCCTCGCATAGACCATAAGTCTTGGGCTTAGCAAATAAGAGCCTATGTGGAAGACAATCAAAGTCTTTGCACAGGTAGATCAGTGCCTACAATGGCAGCGATGGCATTATTACAAGCATTCTTATTATAAAGTTCCTCCACAATGCAGATTTGGGTCAGTCAGCGGTTGCGGAACTTGGCGGTCAGGTTATATTTTGCTCCCGTAATTATCTTTTTCTTTGCCGTTCTATTATGTTCCTGGCTGTCACATTGTCCTGGACTTAATAATGATCAAATTACACATTTGCTGTTTGAGACAAATGTTACCAAATGGCCTCTTAGAATTGGTTTGGAAGCATTTCACCGCACTACGAGATTGACTCGCTCATACGCCATCTCGGATTACTCAAAGTCACCTATCATTTTGATGCTCAAATTTCCTCTATTACAAAGTGCAGACATTCAGGCTAATCCTGGTCCACCTAAACATCCTTGCAGTCTCTGTAACAAGGCTGTGAGATCTAACCAGAAAGCAAATGAATGCAAGGAATGCCTCCATTGGTTTCACATCAACTGTACTGCAATGTCCGCTCAATCGTACGACAATTTTGGCCGTGATTCTCATCTTGTCTGGATATGTAACTTTTGTGCATTCACAAATTTCTCCACAACATTTCTTCTCGACAATTTGGATAGCTTTGGGAGTAATAATAGTTACCAGAGCCTTGAATCTAGCAACTCTACAATAGACCTCTTTCATAATGGCGATCAAATTTAATATTCTTTTGTTTTGATGCTAATAAGCCTTATTAGCCTCACTGCCATGGGAAAAATTCTAAAGAATATTTAAACCAAAGTAAGGCGAGTAGGTCTAATTAACATAAATACAAAGGAATAACAAAACGCGCCGCCATTTATGAAAGTGGTCTATGAGATCTGCGCTGAACCCAAGTACTCTCCTCCCATGGGACCTCTGCTGCTCACCTCCAGCCTGATTGCTTGTTCTCCGGAACAGAATAGGAGGAAGCTAAAGATCATCTCGCTGAATTGTAATGGCATAAAGAGCCCGACTAAAAAAGCCGAATTTCAAGCACTCGTCGATTTGAACAAGCCTGACATCGTCCTGGGGTGCCCCACGTGCATGCGAATCTAAACTGGATTCCACAATACCCTCTTACTCGGTATTCCCAGGTACGTATGATATTTTCAGGAAGGACAGAACCTTGCACGGCGGGGGAGTCTTTGTTGCCGTTCGCAATGACATCATTGCAACCAAAGAAGTCCGCCTCGATGTGCACAACTGTGAGATCATTACTGTCTCTATAACATTCGCGAGAACCAAGACCCCTCTCCTCTCTGGTTACTATCGCCTGCCATCTCCTGACACAAATGCGTTGGAATTACTGGATGATGTGCTGAGCAGGATTTATAGTTCTAAACCTCCTTCAGTCATCCTTCCTGGTGACTTCAATTGTGGGGGCATAGACTGGTCAACTTGAAACCTTACACCTCGTATTGCTCAAGCTTGCGACCAGGATCTCTTAGATCTTTCTGACAAATACGGCCTAACCCAGCATTTGGCTGCGCCAACGCTCCCTGTCTCTTGCTGACCATTAGACCTTGTCTTCTCCAATGCTGGCATCATTCAGGCCCGCTACATCACCTGCAGCATCTCTGATCACGATGCCACGCTATTTGAGGTTGATATTTCTCTGAAGTTTACGCCAAAACCCCAACCCTGGAAAATCTATCAGTTTCACAAGGGCAACTACGCCGGCTTAAAGTCAAGCTTATCTACCCTTGCTTCCGATTATCTATCTATCAACCCAGTGTGTAACACTGTGGACAAAAACTGGTCCTACATCTCTCAAAAGATTTTAGAAGCAGCCGACAACTTTATACCACACAAAATGTCTAAGGGAAAGCGTCACCTCCCCTGGGTCAGCACCTCTGTGAAATGTCCAATGAAACATGATAGCGTACAAGAAGGCTCAGCATAGTGGCAAAGCCGTCCAACTCACCAAATACAAGTGACTTCACAATATCACAACCAAATGCCTGCGTGTTGCGTATGACAAGTACCTCAGTGATGTTATGGGTGGCTTATCCCCAGAGTCTCTGGACACTGGGCCTGAGAATGTTGGTTCTAATGGAATTAAACGAGCTTGGTCGTACCTAAAGCTGCTTTAAACTGAATCCCAGGGAGTGCTGGCCTTAGTATCCAACAACCGCATATGTTCCTTGGACAGAGCCAAAGCTGAAGCTTTACGCGAGCAATATGACTGTGTGTTTATCGAAGATCTTAGCAATTTACCACAAATGCCCCCTTCACCTTATGAGTGTATGCCTGATACAAAATTCTCGACAGTGGGCGTCAAAAATCAACTTGTGAAAATCAACTCATGAAATTAAGATCGATAAAGCTGTGGTTAATGGTTCTGCTTCTTCGTGGTCACCTGTAGGTTCCAGGGTGCCTCAGGGAACCATATTGGGTTGCATTCTCTTCTTGATGTTTATTAATGATCTACCGACCAATATTACATCTGGTATCAAGCTCTTCGCTGATGACTGTGTTCTCCACCATCCAATTAATTCCGTAAGTGATCAGTTAGCCCTCCAGCGAGACCTTGATCAACTAGAGAAGTGGGCCTCTACATGGCAGATGAAATTATTTGCTCCTTCAAAATGTTTTGTTATGTCCATCACTTTGAAAGATTCTCCTTTCCAGTGTAATTACTTCCTTTGTAATGCACAGCTCAATGGTGCTCACCACCAAAAGTTCCTCGGCGTCTACATAACATGTACGCGGGTTGGCATTTGCAGTGTGATGAAGCTAAAATGAAGGCTGTGAGAGTCCTAGGGATCCTTCAAAGGAATCTCCCATCGAGCGGCTGATCTGTTTAGGAACGCTCATACCTATGCTTGGTATGTCGGATTGTAGAATACGCCACGGTTGCTTGGTCTCCGCATACCAAGAAACGAATTGACTGTATCGCATCTGTTCAGCACCACGCAGCACGTTTTGTTAACAACGATTACAGCCGTTACAGTAGTGTTTCATCTATGCTTACTGACCTGAACTGGCCTTCACTGCAGTCGAGGTGCAGGATATGCAATCTCGGCATGTTTTATAAAATACATAGAGGTCAAGTCAACATCTCCCATCCTCATGACCTCACCTCAGTGCCTGCGTATGGTCATACCCACCCTCTTCAGTTGATGCTTACAAACGTTCCTTCTATGTAAGATCCATCCCTGTATGGAATGCGTTATCAGCTGATGTCGTTAGATCGGCATCTTATCCAGAATTTATCCAAAGAATGTCCACTACTTTAGCATATTAATTTAAATCATTTTGTTTATTTTTATGCCATGTAATTGTAGTTTCTTACCATGTAATTATAATTGTAATGCCTACCATGTAGATGTCATTGTAATGCCATCTCCTGTAAATTGAGCGACTGCCGGCTGCTCCATTACCGGATTAGCCTTAGTACCCCTAAGCGTAGTGGCAATTGCCTTGATTAAAGATTAAAGGTAGTTGCAATCCTTCTTTTAGGCAGACAGATATGGTGACAAAAATAATGTCAAAAAGTTTACATATCTGTTTAGATATGTAAGATATGTTAAAAAACATTGTTGAAAGTAACAAGAACAGTTATGGGACTTTAATGTGTCTTACAGCTGTTTTCAGTGTTACGTACAGTGACCATCTTTCGACGGAATTCTGAAAACGGCTGTAAGGTGTGCCGCGCATCCTTTTCAAGAATAGGTGTAACCTGGTCATATTTTGATCAAACTTGTGGTAGAGAAAGCCCAAATTCAACTTCGACCTTAAAAATATCCCATAAATTTTTGTTTCCAACAGAGATCATGTTTGCACCCTGAGCTCTTAGATAACATTCAAACATTTTTCAAAATGTTAAAAACTCAAGGAAAACCACCATTTACATTTGTTAACGTTTAACAGCTGGTTTTATATGAGGCCACTTTGCAAGCACAAATTCATGCAAAACTCAGCTTAGGTAAATCAAACTTCTCTCACACTATCAGATAATGTAGAATTGTGCTTTACCTTTCATGCTTTGTGGATGTAATTGAAATCCATGAGCCTACTCTTCACACACACAGAAAGTTAAAACTTCGGAGCTTGGCAGCCATGCCACAAATCCTTGCATACTCATCCAAGCCGGCATCAAAAACTGCAAGGCGCAAGTCTATTTATTTCATTCTAACTCTATATTGCACTTTCAAGTTTCATTGTTATCATTTCTTTTCTGCATTTGCAATGAATAGAGCAATCTTTTGCTTTAACAAGGCTAATTGTGGTGGTAGTAGAGAAACAAATTGACCAAGTACATGTGTAATAACAGATTGTTGTATTAATTTTATGATTAATTTCCTCTGGCATTGAACTGCAGAGTTCTGCAGTGCAGAGGTCACTCCCTCAATGTATTTATTTATTTTCTTTGTTATTTTTCCCCTATTTACAACAATTTTCATACCTGTATCCACACCGATTCAACCCTTACCCGCTTACATCTTTCAGTAGAGACTTGCATGGGAACCCATTTTTTTGAGGGGATTCTATACATTGATCACCCAACAAGCCACAAAGGTTGCTAGTGAAACTACAGAAACTTGTCTTATCCATACTAGTTACTCAATATACAACAAAATTACCACTAACAGAAAAACCTTCTGAAACGGTCAGGGACCATTCAACTTGGTACAGGGATTCAGCAATCGTATTAACATCAACATGGTAGTTGGTAAATATCTAAGAAAAGAGGTTAAATTACAAAGCGTTTACAAACATGAAATAACAGGATAACTAAAAACAAAGGAAGCATTAAAAAAAACATAGAACTAGGTCAGACTCTTAATTACCAATTGCTGGATCAGCAAGGACAGCGTGGAAATAAACCGAAACTGTTGTGAGAACTTGACTTATAAAGAAACTTGGGTGAAAATTTACATACGGCAAAACTAAGTGTTAATTAAAGGTGATAACAACGGGACTTACAAGGAGAACATAAAGGACGCTGAAACGGACTAATGAACGAGTGTAAATTACAAGGGAATACGAATACTAAAGGGCTAACAAACTATACAAGAAAAATAGGCTTTTAAAAAGACATTACACCTTCCTTACCTTGTTAAGCAGGCGCTTTCCCTTTAGCACTGGATTATTCAAAGCAGATGCTGCATGCCGATGCCTCTTAGTGATCAAATGGGGAGGCGATGTGTTCCTAAACCAAACGAAGAAACCTGAACATGAAATCCAAGCAATTCATAAGCTCAATGCTGCTGCTGTTCAACTGGAAAAATCTCCTTGCATCTACAAGAGCAGTCTGTTTAGCAAATGAAGCTACCTGGCAGTGCCCTGAAATCAGACTTTACTTCACCATTAAACAGATGATGGAAACTATGTTCTTATTTGTCACTCAGGGCTGTCGAGTTGCTCAAAGCAACTCCTGAATGCAAAGCCATGCCATTCAACATCGTAACAAACTTTGGAAAAAGCACATTCAAGGGACGGGACTTATGATAGTTGGCTAGCATACATGAGTCAGTGCAACTTATGCACATCACTGATGAGGAAGGCCATTACTGGTTACTTCCATTGCAACACAAGATAGTGAAATAATTATTCTTGTCCTCAAACCCCAGAGATTTCTCACAGGCTTTTAGTCCCCTTTTTAAATCCAAGGGGATGGCACTATAATGCTATTAATAATTCTACAAGAAAATTGTCTTTGGAACCATCATCTCAGTATGGTTCTGATTTTGCACACCACCCTAGTATATGTGATATTTGTCACTGCATGTACCAATGTGTATGGTACAGTCAACTTCCACTTTGAAAAAAACACAACTCTCCAAGTGCCACTGAGATTCTTAGGTCACCCCTTACCTCTAAAGCCAACATTCCTACCAGGCTGCTTGAGGATGGTATCAGCATTTTATACAAACCATTGAGTGGTCTATTTAGCATAATTTACTTGATTAAGTGCGCCTGCCCCCAAATAAGTGCTCTATCTCACAGCAAAAATACCAACAAGCACTGCCCCAGCTAGAAATGCAGCTTTTACCCTGGGATTATACATGTAACTAAAACACAACTACATGCAGTACAACTTTCTTTAAAACAGCCTTGGAAGTTTACCAGTAAATTATTTTTTGTGTGTTTGTGATCAAGAAGCTGATTGTGGAAAAACTGGTTGAATTAAAACCAGGGGCACATGCATCTTGAAAAGAATCTGTGTGAAACCTTGGCAGCTGCACCAGAAATTCTTGCATTTCCATCCAGTATTGTGGCAAAAGCTGCAAGGTGGTCTATCTGCTTCATTTTAATTCATTAAATTCATCACGACTGGTTCCCGATACAAAATTGTATCTCATAATGTGTGAAAATTTGAATGTAAACTGTGGCTCCACTCCACATATGGATCATAAAACAAATACAAATATTCTTCAACCATTTGTATGTATACCACAAAGCCACATTTTAGTTACTTAAAGGAATGACTCCTTAATCCATCAACATTGCTTAATCACAATCAATCAAAATAGTTCAACACAACCTAAACAGGATGATCACGGCCCACATTGTTTTGTGTGAACTTCTCTTGACGAGTGCGGTGTTAGGCTCTTACGTCAGTTAGTATTGGGGCAGCTGCTGGGCTCACATCTCACAGAAATACTCAACCAAATTCTTTTTGGAAAGAAAAAATATTTGTTAAGTGGGTGTTAGAAAAACCCCCAAAACCCAAGAGCTAAGACCCCGGGATCTTAGATTCAGTGCACTAATATGGTTCTTGTTAATGAAACTTTAGCATTATTTTTTGGTTTCCGTTGATGCACAAGCATTTTTTAGCTGTTTACACGTAGAGTATGGCTCAAATGGCATGACACTGCCCCTTTAAAGCAGTTGCAGAATGGATGAAATTCAAAAGATTAGCATTCAGCATTCTTAAGACTAATTACTGGTACCATATATTCTCTTCCATTCTAAAAAGTTGAAACCCTGTAAGTCTTTTAATTTGTTGATTGACGGAGTAAATATTAAGCAAGTTCCTACTGTGAAATACCTTGGTGTTACCTTTGACTCAAACCTGACCTGGAAATACCTCATTGATGAACTGTGCCTAAATCTGTCCAAAAGCATTGATATTCTTTCTAAACTAAGGTACTTAATAATGCCAATATTGATATACTAACTATGCTTTATTATTCACTAATCTATCCCTTTCTTACATATGGTATACATGTATGGGGTCTAACATATCCAGCCTATTTAAGGTGGCTGAACACAGTTCTTTTGGGGTCAGTTTTCTCTTGCTCGTGATGGTTTGGCAAATGCAGTGCAAATTAGATTCCATTACGTAAATCAAAGCATCAAAAATCATGTACGAAGTGCTGTGCATGTGCATTGCTTCAAAAATTTGAAACTGTTGGCTATTGCCTATTTTTCCCAATTTGTCCTGAACCAGTCATTAGATTTTTGAGAAATTTGGAATAAAAATACTTCAGATGACAATTGAACGGTCTATCTAAAAGAATCTGAAATTTAGCACAACCTTTTTTGAGAAAATCACAAAACGCCAGTCAGCAAATTATGAAAAGTTTGTCTGTTAAAATTCAATCATAACAGCTGTTACACATACTTACTATGTTTTGTTGTTTTTTAGGAAGCAAATCCTGCAAAAAAAACTGAGTGAATTTTGCATAAATGAGAAAAAAGCATCCTCCAGCCCTTGTTTTAATCTAGATGCATTACCATGGCAACAGCCCCTAGAAACCCAAACTGTCAATAATATAAACCTTTGTGGTAGAGCCTGTTTGTGACCAACTTTGCGCTTTCACGCAAAAATAGCCTAAATATTGCAGTAGAGGAAGTATAAGTACTTAAAACTGTGTTTAGCCACCTTAAAGCCAGTCACCGTCTTACAAAAACAAATGGTTAGAATTATGACATTTTCACAACCTCTATCACATTCAGAGGCAATTCTTAAATCTCTTAATTTATTAAAATTTTGTGATATAATTCTCTATGAAATCCTTTCCTTTGTGTATCATTGGTTTCATAAAAATTAATGACTCCTTCCTGTTTTTATGACTATTTTAAGCAAATATCCTCTGTTCATTCATATGCTACCCGTCAGTCACTAAATCAAGATATCTGTTTGTCCCTTCAGTTCATGCTACCCAATATGGTATTCGCCCTCTTTGTTGTACTGGTACTAACCTCTGGAATTCTTTACCAGTTAATGTAAAACAAATTAAATTACTCCTTTTTCCAAATTTAGAAAAAAGATAAAGAATTCAATGATCACTGATTGTAACTAGTATTATTGATCCTTAAGTTGTACATATCATTATTTCTTTGTAAAATCAGTAGGTAGATAGCTAGTAGTTAGTCCACGAAGTAATACTTTTTACACTGAATTGTTGTTTTAGCACTGTATTCCTTTGATAATTTTATTTTCCTTTAGGTCACCTACTTGATTAGTTCCCCAAACTGTTTAGGTGTCCCAAACTGTCGCACAATTCGTTGTATTTTAGCTTTCTGTGTTCCTCTTGTTTAAAGATTATTTGTCTTAATATTAATTCTCTGTATATATTTGTGTTTAAATAAAAATTGACTTGACTTGACTTGATTAAAATATACACTGTATGAATGGAGATTGAAACAGTAAACACCATTTTTTTCCTTTAAATTATTTAAGGTCCTTTGTTTCCAACTCCCAATTACTCGAACCCCCGATAACTGGAACCTTTTTCAATTTCCCTTGAAGGTTTGAGTTATTGGGAGTCGACTGTATAATAAATAAAGGTTCTTTACTTTTTTTACTTTACTATGCATGTGATGGTATTTTAAGCACGTGTTGTGGTTTAAACTTTTTTCAGCTTTAAAACTTTTCGAGTTAGGGTAACTTCTGTTTTTGATTAGACCAGAACTTTTACACAAATGGTTTTAATGGTTTTAAGAGAGAAAGTAGTAGTTTTGTTTAGATAAAACTTGTTCATACAATACACTACCTCTTTCTGTTTGCAGTGTATATCACATAGTCATATTAATTGACTGAATTAAATCATACATTTACAAGTGCTAAGAAATTATTACTTCAGTGTGACATTGAAACATTGTAATACCGTTATATTGAACCTCCAAGTATTTTGCTTTTGCCCATGTAACAAAAAGGAGAGGATGTAGAAAAGTTGGAGAGTACACTTTTTTTTTTTTTGCATATTTCCTTTATCCATATATAGTGACGAAGGATGTCCAAAAACGACGGTCAAAAGTCAACAAGTCTAGGGGGAGTTTTTTTGGGGAGTTTTAAGAAGATATTTGAGGCAGGTGAGAATGGGAATCCAGAGCAGTCATTAACACTGATTCTTCTCGTACGTTGATGAGTGAAGTGTTTGAAAGGCTAACTGAGATTTAAGTGCACTTGAATTTATGGGGAAATTGTGAATTGCACAATCATTGCTGTGTTTTACAATGGTATAGAAGAATTCAGTCTGTGATAAAAACAAAATTTATTTTACATAACAATTATGGGGATATTTGCTTACAATCTAACGAAATCGCGTCAAAAACACTTCAAACTGGTGAGCCTTTGCTCTTCAGCTGTGGGCTTCTACCCAGTCAAAATCAACGGAGCTCGGAACTCACCGGAAACCTAATTATCCTAAGAGGAAGCTAACAGGAATAGCTCTCATTTTGTGCAAACATTTTGTTGACACTCATTAAGAGTGTACTAAACAAAGAATTTGCAGTTCCTTTTAATCAATAACTATTGTTCTGTCACACAGCAATAGGACAATTATCTTTTGATATACTAAAATTCATACTTAGTCATAAGTTATCATCTTGAGGCCGTGGGGAAAAACTCGTAATTATAAATCCTTACTTTTATTTTATTTTATTTTATTTTATTTTAAGTCATCCTTATTGTTTGAAGTTGAGTTTTAAAGTGTCGAAATGGGTCTTCTATTTGTCTCAATATTTCTTTTCTCATTGTGATAACTTAATAACGACAGTGTTCTGACGACAAAGTTATACACATCTGTCAATATAGCCTGAAAGACAGGGGTCACAGGTGATATTTATGGGAATCGCTTTTGCCCAAGAGTCCCGGCCCGATCAGGGAAACCCATTGCTTTGCTAGCTGAATGTCCAAAATTGTAAGGACTGTTTACATTGTGAGATGTTAACAGCATTTGCAGAGACTTTCAGTGATTGTCTTCTCTGTTGATAGGTGATGCACAGTCAGGGACAAGCTCTGATGCTGGGACTCTAGCAGCTGCTGGTGCAAACGTTTGTAGTCAGCATGAACATGGTAAGTCACTGCAGTGAGGTATACAGGAATTTGAATGCTTTTGTTCAGTTACGCTGAGCTTGTTGATATGGAAAGAAAAAGAAAAAAGCAAAACAAAAACTTCAACACGAGAAAAGAGGCACCGGCTGGGCACCTTTCGAGCAACGGGAAACACAAAGATCAAGTCTGTATAAGATAAAGTAAAAAATAAGCAAGAGCATGCTGTTTGTTAAACTGAGTTAGCAGGAGCCCAGAGCCCTGTTATGAACATGATTAGTTAAATATTCATCGAGAGATTGTCTTTTGTTTAACAAAAGAAACGCTAAAGTAGTGGAAAGTAGTTGAAGACAATGCCAAGGACAAGATGAAGGAGTTGGAAGTTGGTCTTTCGAAAGACATCAAGTCACTGACTGAAATGAGATGTACTGAATAGTTAAAAGAACATCACCAGTATTTGAAGTGCTCTTGAGAATGTCATGCACAAGAACAGCGCCGGGCTGACTCAACCGAAGGTCGAGGGTCACACCCAGCGCGTCACGAAATTGCCAAAATTGATAATACTGATTATCTTACACATGTACAGTTTTACGCAATTTGGTGGCGCGCGGGGTACACACCCTCGACCTTCTTCCATTACATGAGCATCTCTTCCCTAAACGATAGCAAAAGCAAATAAACCCGTGACCCAACCGAGAAAAGAAGCTGCCTATAAATACACCATGAAAAATACCGTTACTAACACAACTAATGAATTGGTGTTACACTAGATCACGATGACGAAGGTTGTCACCTTCGTCCTAAGTACACACTGTTTTTTCCCGCCAGTTGCTTTTGATCCGGCTGAATTGATCGACGGTATTCGCGACCTCTACCAAAGACGTGAAGGATGGCTTGCTCCCTTCCCGTGGTGTGAGCACTTTAGATTCCATCTCGATAACATTTTTACCAGGCTCAAAATGGTCAGCAGGAAAAAGGAACGAGGAACGAAAACTGACCGCATCGTTGACATGTTCAAAATCTTCCAACCACACGAAGAATGTCCAAAGCCGAGGAAAGTGTTAATTGAAGGACAGCCAGGCATGGGGAAAACAACGTATTGCAATAAAATTGCTTACGACTGGGCCAAGAAATGCCGTAAAACTGAAGATTTGTTTCCCGATGTAGAAGTGTTTCTGTTGCTGAAATGTTGCGACATCGTCTCTACCCTTGACCTTTGGGGGGCCATTGATGACCAGCTTTTGCCGAGGGAGATGAAGAAAGAAGAAACGGAGAAATTCTTCACGTTCGTGAAAAACCATCAGTCAAGCGTGTTACTGGTACTTGACGGACTGGATGAGCTACCCACCGATGCATTACCAGTTTATAAAAAAATCGTTGAAGGGAGAACACTTCCAAAATGTCACTTGGTGGTTACAGCACGACCCGAAGCTGGGATAAAAATAAGAGAATGCTGCGACACCCTTCTAGAAGTGGAAGGATTTACTGAAGGCGATGCTAAAGATTTTATCCTCAAATATTTTAATACCAAAGAGGAATTGTCGGCAAAACTCCTTGACACGCTGAACTCTGACGAAAGCCTAAAGGACCTGATGGCAAATCCTTTGAATACAGCACTTCTTTGCCTCCTTTGTGAAGACTTCCAAGGTATTTTTCCAGAAAGCAGAACTCTGCTTTTCCTCGAAATGATCCAGTGCGTGCTGCAACGGTACAGGCGGAAGAACGAATTGCCAGAAACCGATCAAGACCTTACAGAATTGTACCGAACTGAATTAAAACAACTCGGCTGTGTGGCGCTGAATGGCTTGCACAACGATGACATGTACTTCGAGCGCAGTGCATTTCAAAATTGTACTAACGACTTGCCTGGATTTGGATTTCTGTCAGTTCAGCTTGGACGCAGCAAACGAAGACCAAGTTTTTGCTGCGGCTTCCTTCACAAGAGTTTTCAGGAGCTATTCGCGGCATTTTATCTCTGTTGCCAGCTCCTCGATGGCGAAATTAGTCCCGATAGCTTAGCTGCGGATACCAGGTATTTCAGAGAGTTCCAACAAGTGCTTATTTTTACATGTGGTATGTTGGCATTTCGGTGCAAAGAAGCAGCTGTGGCACTGATCGCGAGCATAGCGACTCAAGTGAACCAAGTGAATGATTGGGATAGGAGCGGCTTTCTAATCGTTGCATTGCATTGTACCTATGAATCTAAGAAAGAGCAGAGTACAATCCACAAAGAATTGTCTCATTCTCTTGGCTCCCATCTTCAGTTTACGAGCCTCAAAGTGCTGAGAAGCCAGGACTACTTTCAAAGTCGCTTAAATTACAGATGCGTTGCTGCTCTGGCTGAAGCAATGAAAACCAATTTAACGCTCACAGAGTTGACTTTCTATCAGAATAACATTGGTGACGAGGGTGCTGCTGCTCTGGCTCAAGCAGTGAAAACCAATTCAACGCTCACAAAGTTGCATTTGCCTTGGAATGAGATTGGTGACGAGGGTGCTGCTGCTCTGGCTCAAGCAATGAAAACCAATTCAACACTCACAGAGTTGAAATTGTCGGGGAATAAAATTGGCAACAAGGGTGCTACTGCTCTGGCTAAAGCAGTGAAAACCAATTCAACGCTCACAAAGTTGCATTTGCCTTGGAATGAGATTGGTGACGAGGGTGCTGCTGCTCTGGCTCAAGCAATGAAAACCAATTCAACGCTCACAGAGTTGACTTTGTATCAGAATGACATTGGTGACGAGGGTGCTGCTGCTCTAGCGGAAGCAATGAAAGTAAATTCAACATTCACAGAGTTGGACTTGTCGTGCAATAAAATTGGCAACAAGGGTGCTACTGCTCTGGCTAAAGCAGTGAACACCAAGTCAACGCCAACAAAGTTGCATTTACCTTGGAATGAGATTGGTGACGAGGGCGCTGCTGCTCTGGCTCAAGCAATGAAAACCAATTCAACGCTCACAGAGTTGACTTTGTATCAGAATGACATTGGTGACGAGGATGCTGCTCCTCTGGCGGAAGCAATGAAAGTAAATTCAACATTCACAGAGTTGGACTTGTCTCACAATAAAATTGGTGACGAGGGTGCTACTGCTCTGGCTGAAGCAGTGAAAACCAATTCAACACTCACAAAGTTGCATTTGCCTTGGAATGAGATTGGTGACGAGGGTGCTGCTGCTCTGGCTCAAGCAATGAAAACCAATTCAACACTCAAAGAGTTGAACTTGTCGCGGAATAAAATTGGCAACAAGGGTGCTACTGCTCTGGCTAAAGCAGTGAAAACCAATTCAACGCTCACAAAGTTGCATTTGCCTTGGAATGAGATTGGTGACGAGGGTGCTGCTGCTCTGGCTCAAGCAATGAAAACCAATTCAACGCTCACAGAGTTGACTTTGTATCGGAATGACATTGGTGACGAGGGTGCTGCTGCTCTGGCGGAAGCAATGAAAGTAAATTCAACATTCACAGAGTTGGACTTGTCTCACAATAAAATTGGTGACGAGGGTGCTACTGCTCTGGCTGAAGCAGTGAAAACCAATTCGACGCTCACAAAGTTGCATTTGCCTTGGAATGAGATTGGTGACGAGGGTGCTGCTGCTCTTGCGGAAGCCATAAAAATAAATTCGGCCTTTACGGCGTTCGATTTGTCTCAGAATAAAATTGGCAACAAGGGTGCCGCTGCTCTGGCAGCAGCATTGAGAACTAATTCAACGCTCACAAAGCTGAATTTGTCTGGGAATAAAATTGGCATCAAGGGTGCTACTGCTCTGGATGAAGCAAAGAAAACTAATTCAACGCTCACAAAGTTGACTTTGTCTTGGAATGACATTGGTGACGAGGGTGCTGCTGCGGTGGCTGAAGCAATTAAAACCAATTCAACGCTCACAGAGTTGGATTTGTCTCATCATAAAATTGGTGACGAGGGTGCTGCTGCTCTGGCTGAAGCATTCAAAACCAATTCAACGCTCACAAAATTGCATTTGCCTTGGAATGACATTGGTGACGAGGGTGCTGCTGCTCTGGCGGAAGCAATGAAAACCAATTCAACATTCACAGAGTTGGATTTGTCTGAAAATAACATTGGCAACAAGGGTGCTACTGCTCTGGCTGAAGGAATCAAAACCAATTCAACGCTCACAGAGTTGAGATTGTCCTGGAATAAAATTGGCAACAAGGGTGCTACTGCTCTGGCTGAAGCAGTGAAAACCAATTCAACGCTCACAAACTTGCATTTGCCTTGGAATGACATTGGTGACGAGGGTGCTGCTGCTCTGGCGGAAGCAATGAAAGTAAATTCAACATTCACAGAGTTGGACTTGTCTCACAATAAAATTGGCAACAAGGGTGCTGCTGCTCTGGCTGAAGCAGTGAAAGCCAATTCAACGCTCACAAACTTGCATTTGCCTTGGAATGACATTGGTGACGAGGGTGCTGCTGCTCTGGCGGAAGCAATGAAAGTAAATTCAACATTCACAGAGTTGGACTTGTCTCACAATAAAATTGGTGACGAGGGTGCTGCTGCTCTGGCTGAAGCATTCAAAACCAATTCAACGCTCACAAAATTGCATTTGCCTTGGAATGACATTGGTGACGAGGGTGCTGCTGGTCTGGCCGAAGCAATGAAAACCAATTCAACGCTCACAGAGTTGGATTTGTCTGACAATAAAATTGGCAACAAGCTTGCTGCTGCTCTGGCTGAAGGAATGAAAACCAATTCAACGCTCACAGAGTTGAAATTGTCTCGGAATAAAATTGGCAACAAGGGTGCTACTGCTCTGGCTAAAGCAGTGAAAACCAATTCAACGCTCACAAAGTTGCATTTGCCTTGGAATGAGATTGGTGACGAGGGTGCTGCTGCTCTGGCTCAAGCAATGAAAACCAATTCAACGCTCACACAGTTGAATTTGTCTCACAATAAAATTGGTGACAAGGGTACAGCTGCTCTGGCCGAAGCAATGAAAAGCAATTCAACGCTCACAGAGTTGGACTTGTCTCACAATAAAATTGGTGACAAGGGTGCAGCTGCTCTGGCCGAAGCAATGAAAACCAATTCAACGCTCACAGAGTTGGATTTGTCTGAGAATAAAATTGGCAACAAGGGTGCTGCTGCTCTGGCTGAAGGAATGAAAACCAATTCAACGCTCACAGAGTTGAAATTGTCTCGGAATAAAATTGGCAACAAGGGTGCTGCTGCTCTGGCTCAAGCAATGAAAACCAATTCAACGCTCACAGAGTTGACTTTGTATGAGTGACATTGGTGACAAGGGTGCTGCTGCTCTGGCGGAAGCGATGAAAATAAATTCAGTGCTTATGGAGTTTGATTTGTCTCAAAATAAAATTGGTGACGAGGGTGCTGCTGCTGTGGCTGAAGCAATAAAAACCAATTCAACGCTCAGAGAGTTGAATTTGTCTTGGAATAAAATTGGCAACAAGGGTGCTGCTGTTCTGGCTCAAGCAGTGAAAACTAATTCAACGCTCACAGAGTTGAATTTGTCTAGGAATAAAATTCGCAACAAGGGTGCTGCTGCTCTGGCTGAAGCAATGAAAACCAATTCAACGCTCACAGAGTTGCATTTGTCGGGCAATAAACTTGGTAACGAGGGTGCTGCTACTCTGGCTGCAGAAATTCAACGCTCACAAAGTTGAATTCCGTTTACTGTAGAATTGACCTTTCTTTTAATTGCATTTCGACACACTATAAGGTAGGGAACAATCAGGGAAACGTTAAGGAAAATCTGAAGTCAACTTCAGATCTATTACTAGGGAATCACCTTAACCGTCTAGGGGCCTCTTTATATCGGGCGAGCTAGCCCTCTTTAGATCTCAGCTAGTGTCTATTTTCTCTGGAGAAATCTCGGGTTTTGTTATATGAGAAGGTGGACTGGCCCGCTTGTCGGGATCCCGGTCTGAGCTGCCGAGATCCCGCAAGCCGGGCTGAAAATTCCTATATATACGGTCCAGCCCGGTTTACCTGGATGAAAAATTTTGAAAACGCACCCAGATTTGCATGATCACAGGGTTATTTTTGCTTGTTTTGTTTTAAAATGCCATCCCGTACTTGCTAGAGCTAAATTGAACTTTCATTTTGAACGAAAACAAGAAAATTCACTTAGTATCCTTTGGGTGACTTTGACGGTCACAAGCACGTAAAGGAAATGCCTGAAATTCGTCGGTTAACGTCCATATAAACACTTCAGCCCGTTTACCAGGCCAGTACACGGGCTGGCACACCTCATATAAACAGGCCCTAAATTTGCATTTTCGCAAGATGGCGTACAACTTTATATCTCACTTACTAATGAGTTCGACGGGTTCCTACGATTTTTTTCTGGGGTCAGCAGGCACAAACAAATTATCAGCAGTCATTGGTAAGGTTGGAACTTTGTTTTTTTCGTGAAAAAATCAGATAGAAAATTTTACTTCGCAAGCACTTTAAACAGGGGCACGCGACTAACAAATTCAACTGGAAGCCTTACAGGGACATTCCTAAGTTCCTTGTAATGAATGAAGACCGTTTAAAGAGATGTTTTCCCCAGCTGGAAGAATTCAATCTGTTCGGATTTCGTACCTGAAAACCGAAGTGTCCGAAAATTTTAGAAAATAAAATCTTGCTAGTTGAAAGTTGTCTTCCACGAATTTCCCAGGGAATTATTTGCTTCCCGAAAAAATAATGCTGGCTGGCCTTCTTCAGTGTCAAAAATTGCAAAAAAAATAACAATTGTGAAAACGCAAGGGAGCATTTCTTCCCGGATGCGAATCTTTTAGGTGATGTTTCAGTTAGAAATCCATAGCTTTTTGACAACATAGAACACGAAAACCTTCGAAGGTTTGGATCTCCCGAAGAGATGTTTAACCGAAGCATCTCGTTGGATGCCCCTGTGTAAAGGAGCAATTGTGATAGTTTTGATTGAAGTGCAATTTGGAGATAAAAGAGCACTATCATGAAGTATGAATCTCAGTTGAGAAAACAGTGAATGTAAACTGTAAATAACCGTGTAATTTGTTATGAACCGTGCAAAGGAAATGAATACACTTTGTGTTCTTATTTTGTGGAATTCGAAGGTGTCTGCTTGTGAATTTTTTTATGCGGTTGCCGGTAGGGAGGGAGTTGAGCATCGGTGTATGGGGAACCGTATTCCCATCTTCGACGGGTACATGTTGAAGAAAGGAAGGCGCAACAACGAGTATTGTCTGTCCATAAAAAAGCTCCTGTTGCAGAATAATGCACTTGATGGGCTCAAAAACCTGTCGCCCAGTATTCCGTCTGCAGCGATGATAATTATGGTAATGCGCGGGTGAAAACAGGTCATGTCATACACCGAAAGCGTAAATGGCTGCGAGTTAATTATTCTCATATCTTTGTGGTAACTAGCCTGACTACCCTCGTCAGCGTGCGAAAATTCAAAAGAATTTTTACGCAGAAATGAGGCTAGTGAGTCTAATTAGCCTTTATACAAACGAATAGTAAATAGGCCGCCATTTGTGCATTCTGTCTATACGGGGTTGGTTTCACATTAAGGCCGGCTCCCTCCTCTTCCCGACGCAAACGTGTCCCTTTATTAATAGTTCGTGATACAAGTACAGTTTATCTGACTGCTGTCACAGTTCATTTAATTTTTACGGGTTTTGTTTACTGTCATCCTCGTAGCCTTGGAGTTCCTGTCATCAAGTTTTCTGCATTGGTCCGGATCCGCTTTGTTTGGACACAACTCTTGTGCGTGTAAGGCGTCAGTGACCTGTGTCATAGTTCATCTCAAAAAGCATTTCTACAAGTTGGGTCTGCTGTGACCCACCTGGCGCTGTTACACTCTTCGTGTTTTTACTCAGTTTGATAGTAATAATCGGACCCTGATGAGCGTAGGGTTTTTCTGTGGAGAGTAAGTGGGAAGAAGAAAGCTTAGGATGCTGTGCACCATACAAACCAGTTGTTTGTCGCTTCAACTGAGTTACTAAAGCGGGTTTCAAATGACTGTGGAGAGTAATCACTCGATTGCGATTGCTACGCTTTGTGATTGGCTAAAAAATCTCGCGCCAGTTTATCAACCAATGAGAAGGAAAACCAAAACCAATCGCGAATTACACGCGCGATTTTTCCCGTGCTTCGAGCAAGTTACGTGGAATTGCTACGAATTTTGATTGGCTCATTGTGCTGTTTGCACCTACTATGATTGGTCGGAGTAATTTGCTTTTTTTTTTTTTTTTGCTTACGACATTCAATTGAAAACCGCTCTGTTATACAGTACAATCTCACGAATCTTGATTGGCCGGGAAGCTAAGCTATTTCAGGCATTTACACCATGGTTTGAGCGAACGTTGGTTGTTCCTCACTACAGTAAAATCAGGATTATTGACTGGTACTTCGCCTTTATACCCAGAAATGCAAGCCAATCATGGAGAAGCACGAGGTCTATGCTCTATGGC
>BLFK01000566.1:1348444-1350944 GCA_014634185.1 Astreopora myriophthalma | reverse complement strand
AAGAGATCCACTGAGCCAGGTGGAATGGATGCAGTTTGACGGCCTTTGCCTTCAAGCATTGGTCGAAACCCTTTTGTGAGACATACAAATGCCTCTTCCCCTCGTTCGATGAGGTTATTTTGAATTAAAAAACGATGCTATTTCACAATTTTATTCTATTCAATTATAGTTCACGGTACCTTCTTGGGAGACTCCCAGTCAAAGCTTTATTTCAGGATCGTACCATTTTGTACAGCTGTTCTCTATACCTGCAAGATATGCCCTCTACTCTTTTCTTGATACAGTATGTCCCTGCAAGTTGCTTTCCAGTTTCTTCCCCTCTGAAATCCAACGGAAACAAAGTTTTCTTTTTCATCCGCAGGAGATGCCAGTATATTTCAAATTCGAATCTTTTAGATCTTAAGACCCCATATTAAAGATCTTTTTTAACTGATACCTGAATTAAGCTATCATTTACAAATTCAACATGCAATAGGGTCATTTGCACGATAATTGCGACTAGTTAGCCAGCGACTTAACAAAACCGATATTTAAAGGTCATTATTCGTGATGGCAACGTATTTCTGTCACGAAACATCATAGTCAAGAGAAATAACAATCAGTGCGGGAAACGTGGAGGAGAACGCGTTTTTTCTTCGTCCCCTCAGTTTAATATGCAGAGCAAAATATCAAGGAAGAACGTACTTGTACCCTGGGGGATTAGTTAAGTCATATACAATTTCTACCAAACATAGTATTCAAAGGAAGTTTGAAAGCGGGTTAGTACAAAGTGCGACAGCTATTTTATTACAAAGTGCGGCAAGTGTTATTATAAAGTGCGACAGGTATTACAAAGTGTGATAGTTTTGCTACAAAGTGGGAAGACTTAGTTTTCGATTTGTTGTAAGCTTGTTCCTGAAAGGCAACCTTTAAAGAAATGGGATTTTTTTTGCGTCAACTTTATGAGTGTCAGTTGTAAAAGTCAAGTGAAAGAGAACTAAAACAGTACAGACCCAGGTACAACTCGCAACACAGAAACACCGACCTAACTTTAGAGCAGTCATATTGGCAACCGCGAAGGCGGATCCGGGGCACTTATGAAACGCACGCATTTTCTTAGTAGAAGATAACACAAGCGGGGAAGGCGCGGGGACGGGGGGGTTGGGGAAGGGATAAAATAGGGTCAGGTCATCATGTATAGTCATAGTCATAGTCATACTTTGTTTACCCAAGGGGGGTTAATCCTTCAGAGAATTACAAAATAATTACAAACTGTTATTTCACCTATAGAGTGTTTTGACTGTCACGCAATAGGCAATAAAATCCGAAACGGTTAAATGAAAGAAGCCAAGAAAATGAAATGTTATAAAAGACTAATAGATAAACAACATTCCAAGTCTCAGGTCTGTGTGGTACATTGTCTCTGAGTTATTTGCCAAAACGTGTCACACGATTTTACGACGCCATGTAGGTATTCCTCCGGAGGACACCAATATGGCGGCCGGAAATGAACAAAAGCATCTGGAACTCAATTTGAGCGCTTTCTTTTCGCTCGTGAGCCAAACGACATGACCATAATCGTGTCTTCTACTGCTTTTCATGCTTAATTTGCTGGAAATCACAATGAGAGACAGCTTTGTCGCGGCTACTGTCTTGGTGTCACGGCAAGTGTAATTTCGAGAATTTTCAAAACAAAAAACGCTACGGGGCCTAAAAATGGGAAAAAGATTTACTTCTTGGTAATTTTCCATCTGTTTTAGATTAAAAATTCAGAAAACCACGCGGCTTTGATTTAAGAATTTCATGACGTCACGTGGAAACACTCTATACAATATAGAATTACTTGCGAACGCGACCTATAACTTGGGATCGCAACTTATAACTTGCGATCGCGACTTATAACTTGCGATCGCAACTTATAACTTAAGTTATAAGTTAACCCCTAACCTCGCTGGTATCATCAGCATACATCCTGGCTTGTGAAGAAGAAAGAAAGTTTGGAAGATCGTTAATATAAAGCGAGAAAAGCAAGGGCCCTAAGGTTGTCCCTTGAGGGACTCCACTTGTAACAGGGATCTTAGATGAATCACAGGCATTCACTTGACATGTTTGAGTATGATTTTTCAAATACGAGCGAATTGAACCAGCACTAAATTGGGAACGTCAGTTACATACCGTAATGGTTTACTTTTAACATCAAAATATCATGATCTACGGCATCAAAGTCCTTTTTAAGGTCGAGGAACACAACAGAATTGATACTGAAATCCCCGATCAATGTTTCAAGGGGGTTGGTAAAGGGTATTTTCGTGATCGGCTCTTTTTTTTTCGTGAAATGTGAAATGGCTAATTTTTTCCTCGTGAATTGTAATGTCCATAACAGCCGTGAGGCGTGATTTTGCAAAATTATTCTTTGTGAAACGAGAAATACATGTTTTATTCGCCGTGAACCGTGACTTTCATTAGGTCTTCCTTTTTCGTGAATTGTAAAGAGACCGTTTTATTTTCCGTGAAACGTGAT
>BLFK01000566.1:1324572-1340335 GCA_014634185.1 Astreopora myriophthalma | reverse complement strand
TGTCTAATCCTTCGCACAAGCTGTATAGCTTACTGCCTCCCGAGAATTAGTGCGAAGTCAATTTAAGGAGTCAGCACTTTTTTACGACACGGCGCCTCTACGCCATCCGTACTCGCAATTGTTTTATCTATCACTATGTCCATAAAGCATTGATGTAATATTGTTCTCCTAATAATATATTTTGCCCTTTTTTTATTTGAAATTATTGATTTATAGTTTTTTTAGCTTAGTATTGTGATTCATTCTTATATATTTTATTGTAAACCAGACGTAATTCAGGCTATGGCTGCAAGGTTTTTGATTAATAAACTATTTATCTATCTGCGCACTGCATGATTCCTGATAGTTTTCACGTCAGTTTTGTGCGTAGTATGTTCACAGCAACAACAAGGATTCACAAGAAAACACTTGAGAACCCGCATGTAATTGTCTTTGAGACATTCGGGACGGGCTCAAGAAAGTAAATGATATTGAAACAAAGAACGAAGAAAAAAGAACCATAAGCATTTCAGAAAGGTCACATCAAACTCATTGATAATTCATGAAGGGAAAACAAACGAAATTACTGCGGTCGTGAAGGAGGCTTGGAAATGTAATTTTAATTTCATAGAATTGGTGAACTTTTACTTTGAATTCTTCAAAGAATTATTAATGGTTTGAGAAGCTATATAAAACACTTGAAAGATTGTTTCATCTGATTTCCAAACACCCTGAACTTGGTTAAAAGAACTCGTTATTCCAACTAATTTCTCGGTGTTTGAAAATCGGATAAACACCTTCATCGTGTTTAATATATTACTTCTTGGACGAAGCACAAATTTCTAAATCTTTCTCTTTTTCCAACGACAATATAAATAACTTGTTAAAGTTTTCCGGCAAACATCGCATAAAATTCTTTTAAAAAGAATCCAGTAAACTCAAAAGGAAAATAGAGGACCAGAATACAGGTTAAAGTTAATTTACACGTGCCAATTTATCCGCTCGATTCAGATTAGGTTCAGTTTCATTTACACGTTACAATTTGTCGAACGCTTATTCTTTCTGTTGATGTTGTGTTGGTGAAATTAAATCGGCGTGATTGAAAAAATCCGTAGCACTGCCATACATAGATGTTAATAAACCTGGGCCCGGTTGTTCGAAGCAGAGTTAGTGCTAACCCGGTATAATTACCATGACAACCTATAGGTTTTACTAGGACTTAACCCAGGGTTACCGCTGACCCTGCTTCGAACAACTCGGCCCAGGGGCCCGTTTCTCGAAAGCCCCGAAAAGTTTCCGGGCCCGAAAAGCAATTTGTAAAACTGCGATCCGCTTATTCCGAGAACCTGGTCTTTTAACATGCTTTCAAGATAAGAAAGAGAAAACTAACTGCAAAGTTTCAGGGCTGAAAACGTCTTGTGTTGCAAGATACTGCGAGAATTATGGCTCCCGAAATACGCCCGAAAAGTTTCGGGACTTTCGAGAAACAGGCCCCAGGCCGATTTTCTTTTGCTCGCTCATTTTCCTACACTGCTTGGAGACCCCCTTTTCTCCTAAGATTCGTACGGTGCTGCCTTACCTGAGATCTGTTCACTGGGCAAAAATAAAACAACACAAAAATTGGACTAATATGGCTATGGACAAAAGGTCCATAGCGGCTTTCATTAAAACATTAATATAAATCCATGAATAAATTCTGATTCAAAGGTTTTACCCAGTAAAGATGTGGGCCAATCAATCCGTCGAGCGCGAGCTTCTGAATAGGGGTTTGAACGAGAAGGGTCCCTATCCTCTTCGTCCCAATTTTTCCCTGCGTAACACTACACAAACCTCGAGAGAGAAACAGACTGCGAGCAGTCTATCATTTTCCATGCCAAATTGGGCCGGTTGGATTAATCGGCACTTGTAAATTACTCTTTACACCTGCAGGTAATAATTTCGAAGTAGTTTTGTATCAAGGGAAGGAAATATTTTTTTATTCTGTTATATTCGGTTTTGTAGATTGACCTATTCGCAGTATAGAAGCCCAACTATGAGCTGCCTCAGATAGATACTCGTCATTCACTGGAACATTGATTGTTGCAAATATTATGGATATTATAAAAGCTTATAACTGCATGCTTAAAGTGTCTATCACCTCAAAATACTTTAATTTCCGCTACAATAGTTCTCTGCACTTTTCCCAAACATATTTTGTTGCTCTACAACCTTTTTACTGAAGACTCACATTTTTTACTGGTTTCCAAAGGTGGAAAATCTGGACATAGTTTGATCCGCGACCGAGCAAGGAAGGGGAATGGGTTCAATACCGGGTTGACGTCACAAACTACTTTGCACCGCTGTTTTCAATGAACAATCCCAATGCAAAGTACTTTGTGGCGTCAACCCGGTATTGAACCCATTCCCCTTACTTGCTCGGTCGTAAATCAAATTACAGCTGGTTTTTCCAACTTTTGAGAGCGTGTAAATCAGCGGATCTGTAGGAAAAGGTTTTTAAAGCAAAAAATATGTTTGTGACAATTGCAGAGAATTATTGTAACGGAAAAGTATTTTAAGGTGATAGGCACTTTAAAATTTGTCCACCGAGCTCACCTATCTCCAAGGTGTAAGTGTCGTCAAGGTAAGGAGTACGCCTGTTGGCTACTCTTGTTCCATGATCGATATCATTCCAAGGCCAGGCACGATTCTTATACATTCCGTGTCTTACGATACCGTAACCACTGTCGTCAAATGTGTTCCACTTCCAAACGTCAAACGGTTCAAGGCCGATGACCGAACCGCGGTAATTGTGAAGAATCCACGAACATCCGGGAAGGTCCGGGTTGAGTGCATGAGAGCCTGGAATGTGACGTGTGTAGGTGTGCGACACGTCTTCTTGATTGCAAAGGAAATACTTAGAAGGGTTATTGTCCTAAAATTAGATCAAATAAATCGCATTAGAAAGTCTATTGCGCGAGGTCAGGTGATAATTCATCATCATCAAATCTCCGAGCGCCAGTAGGCCCGGACGCCTATAAGGCCGATAATTACAGGTGATAATTACAAGAGCCATTCAACTTTGCTACAAATAAGAGCTTGATAGTTGAAACTACAGTGCAACCTCTCCTTACGGACACCTCTCTATTACGGACAGTTCATTTGGTCTCTGAGAGACCGAAATCCATATAAAGCCTATTTCCCTAAAACGGACACCGCCACTTATTCCTGTTCCCTTGGTGTCCGTTATAAAGAGGTTCGACTGTACTAAAAACGGTATTTTACATTTATACCCTTTGAGTACCCTTTTCATATGGAGCCTTAAGGATTGTTCCTCATATTTAATTTAGATCAAGACGGTCACACCCAGTTTAGAGCAGGAAACAAACATGCACTTCCTTTAGGTACATCAAAATGGCTCCATAACCATGATACCTTTTGGAGCCGTGTGTAATGGAAGTAACTCATAGGTCTGTCTCTTTTTCCTATTGGAGCACTAAAACACATAAATAAAATCGTGTAACTGAATGTCGTCGTCTTCGTCCGTTGTCGTCGCTGTCGTCGAAATTAACATGGAATTTAAAGAGGCACTGTCAAGGAGACACATGTACAGACAGACATCCTTTATTTCAGCACGATTAAAGCTCTGTAGCTTTTGAGGTCGTGCAAAATAATAAGAATACAAGATATATTCACAGTAAAATCCTCACACCCTTGATCCTATTTTAAAATTCCCTATATATAATTAAAATCCGCAAATCTAAAATTGGCCGTCGTTACTGAAGTCTCCTTAATAGTTAACTCCTTGAAGATATCTATCGAGCGGATTTTCTTTGCCAGGTCCTTGTACTTCATATCCACGAAGTCCTTGTCCTGGGCAATGAGAGTAAATTATCTGTGTTTTGGTCAAAACTTCTCAAATGTTTGACAAGATAACTTTTCATCAGCGAGAAAAAAATTGTCCTAGAAAGAACAAAGTATAATCATATTTTGAGAGATCTCTCCAAAACTGACTCTGGAAGAACTTACAATCCATTTCAATCTTTCAATTTTTATTCCCTGTTTTATCTTGAGCGCTTTTGCACCTGTTTTTGTTACCACTGGAATAATCGCGAAGCAGTACACTGAGTAACGCGAACTTATATTTTCAAGTGACGTTTCCGTTGGCGGTGTCGTCGTGCATGTTTCTTAAAGTCCCCATTGTCATCGTCATCGATGCCGACAACAACAAAGTGTGAAAGCTTGTCAGTTCGTGTATCTTGAAGTTAAATTTCAAACTGCCTTTCTCATTTAATTAAAAATCCACATAAACATATTAACGCACACTGGGCTTATCTTCATAATAGTTCACACTAATTTTCAAAAGCTAATTCCTTGTTAACCCAATCTGAATTTATTATATCACCAGGAATTTTACAATTGTGCTTACGTTGTTGTTCAACACTTCAAACTGGGCAACATGATAGGTATTTCCTTTGTATATATATCGTTGGCAATGTACTTTAAATGTAGTTCGTCTGCCAGGCTCTTTGATGTCCTTCTGGTGCATGGAGGGCTTGGCACCACAGCATCTCGTTTTTACACAAAGAGATTGTTCTCCTTGCCAGCAATGCATCGATGGTGTGGCGTGCCAGTACTTTCCGTTGAAGGTCTTTATGCGAACATTAGTGCGCCTGAACGGATTGTCTGATGGGCATATCTGGTTCATCACATCTAGTTACAAATTAAGGAAAATAACATTTCAGGCTCATTATTCAAATCATTATTCAAGTCTGGTGGAAGCATCGAGGTGCGAACGCTGCGGTCAGGCTCTTCACAGATTTGGGGTAATAAGAACTCAAGCTTTAATGGACTACAATTAGTCCGAACAGAGTTCTATTTTTCGCATAAAAGACGTACGAATTTAATAGGCCATTCCTAAGTTGCTCTGAACATCATTGCAAAAGCGAGTCTGAGTGCAAGGCTTTTCATGTGGTGAAGATTAGTTTTGTTTGCACATGAATGACTGAATGATTTTCATAATAAAAACTATGCACGAAGCCTCGCTTTCATAACCAAGTTGAAAGCAACTATTATGATTGTTATAGTCTATTTATAGAAATTTTCATTGCTCACAACTCTTTGAGCACATCGCCAGTTTCCTTTTAAGATTGCTGGCGGCATTTTTTTTCAGATATAAATAAGCAATAATAATTGTAAAAGCTTTGAATTCACATAAAAATGTATTTCCAATTTTGGGGGGTGGTTGCCCCCAGGGCTCGATTGTTCGAAAGCCGATTAGCGCTAATTCACGATTAAAAGTTAATAGCTAATTTAAAGGTAAAGAAATTAAAGTCTAAGTCAAAACTGAGGGACAAGAATTAATCTCTTTGAAGAATCTTTCTAGGTTAGCAATTAAACTCAAATCAAAGTTCACGTTAATCCAGGATTAGCTTAATCGGGCTTTGAATAACTGGTCCCAGTTTTTTTTAGGATTTCAATACTCCTAGCAAATCAGATCTTTTCCCGCTTAGTCATAATACCCCTGAATAGCCCATTTTACAGTTGTGTGCTTTCTGTCCTGGCCTTGGATTGGAAGCGAGGCTGGGGGTGACCTTGTTTTGATACAAACCTCAAAAACAATGAAGTTTGTATCGATAAAACAAGGTCACCCCCAGCCTCGCTTCCAATTCAAGGCAAGGTCACTAAGGACGCGACTGTAAAATGGCCTATTAGCAGGCACCTTCTATAAAAGATCAGAGTTCTTCGGACCATCTCGAGATGCGCAGAAGTATGCGCGGTAGCAAGAGGAAGCATTGTCCTTAAATATCCCATGGAAATTTTAGCCCGTTACGGAGTAATGTTTCTCACCTGACACTTGGTTACTTGCAAGGTTTCCTGCCTTTTGAACCGCATCACTACCTTTCGGTAAAATTAATTTTATTACAATGTCATTAAAAAAGTCTTGCTAGCAGTAGGCTACTAATAAGTTTTAAGGAAAAGACGACACTTTCAAGTTTAGAAGACAAGTTTCGACAGGACCAACTGTCATCGTTAGTTACACTGAAGAAGAACAAAAGAATAAAAGAACAAGGAATAAAAGAGTGTCATGAATTCCCGAATGAAATACAGCCTCAATATCACCTCGATGGGATCGGCTTTTCCTGAAGGTGGATGATCATTTTCCAAAATGGGCCATGGACGGCATTTTGCATGATTTCGAATAGCCAGGCGGTCTTTTCTAAAAAAAGTTGCCATGACACGGCTGTTTCTAGAAGTAAATGCTCATTTTTAAAGACTGGTGTTTTGCTGTCGCAGTACAGTACTGTTCTGTTTCCCCCATGGGAAGACCTGTTAAACATCCACGAAACCAGCAGCAAAATCTCGTGGTTGTTATAACAACCACAAGATAATCACATAATTACTTTTCGTTTTGTGGTAATTATCACAGAATGGTCGTTCCAGTCACTCATAAAGATTTTTTAAATGGCTGCGCGCCGGCCGACGACTCGAGCGCTCTGTTTCATATCATGATCAATTACAATATAGAACTATTATTTTCACAGATTTTATTACACCTAAAATGCACGGTCCGGTACCGTGCGCGCATTAGCCTCCCACGCAGTCGTTTCACAGGGATTCGTTTTACCTCCTCCACATACGAGTCCCCTAAAAACGACTGCGTGGGAGGCTATGTGAGCTTGTAAGAAAACAAATAACCTTACCATGTGGAGCGAGAAAAATCATAGTCAGCCAGAAAATCTCAGGCAGGAACTGCTGGCTGGCCATTCCTTTCCCTAACCACGAAAAGAAAACAAATACATGCAAGATATGCCTTGAACAGATAAGAATAAACGTCCATCTCTGACATGGCACTTTTAACACTAGTTTTTTTTTTCTCTTCGGACAATTGCAAATACCATACGGCATACAAAATTGCCACGGTGTGGACAGACTTTTTTATATTAGTTTCCTTTAAATTCTGAATACCGCTTTATAAATCCAATGACCAGGAAACAAGCTATCTTTTCCACCAAACAAAAATGACTTTTTTGTTTCGTGATTGTATTTTTCAAATGTAACCCAGGGAGTAGGCTTTCCATGATTCGACCTTTTGTGTCGTCTGCATGTGGGAGGCACTAGAAAAGGGAATTCGAGGGGTGAATCGGACGCGCGCGCGAAGTACGCAGGATGAAGTGCAGAGCCACGCAGGAAACCTTGGACGCTTTAGGCTAATTTGCCGGTACTGATTTGTCGACCCGATTACTGGGTCAATCTCATGGACCATTTTACAGGTGACGATTTACGGGTCGATTTCTTTTTCTGCCGGTGAATCGAGGGGTGAAAATTGGTCTCATTCCAAAACTAGTGCAGTACTGAGTACCGGAAGATTTTTATAAATCGGCGTGGTTTTCGTCTGTTCGCTCATTTTCTTTGTGACACTGGGTAACATCGGCCAGATTAATCAGTAAATTAACTTTTAATCGAGTTTAGCCGAATTTTGTCCAGTTTCACAACACGGAAAAATGTCGGTAATTATTTCTTGTTTAAATGTTTGCTTATTGTTTACTGATTTGAATTATTTATCAACAAAACATTCAATTCAGCGTCTACATAACGGCTTGCTTACAAAGCTGGAAGAATCTTGAATCGCAATAAGTATTAAGCCATTGATGATTTCGCCCATATATGGGGCGCCGATTGTAAAATAATTTATTTACCTTAATATTCTCAATTGTTTCATTATTTAATAAATAAAGTTTTGGGATATGATACCATACAATACTCCAGAATTTATTTCATATGAAATGCATATTATTTGAAGTCATGGCTTTATTATTTGATATAATAAATCCTGATTTCAAATCAGTCGTTTATTATTTGATGTAAGAAATCCTGATTTCAAATCATGTTTTTATGATTTGATATAATAAATCCTGGTTTCATATCATGCGTCTATGATTTGAAATCAAGACTTCATGATTTAAATTTAACTTTCACATTTGGTATCAGTGAAATCATGATTTAACTTAATACATAATCGGTGCGAGCGAGTACATGCGACAAGTCACAGGACCATTGTTACATCTCATGAATATTCATGTTCACGCATGCTCACTGCAAGCTTTGTTTTTCGCCGTGTGCTTTCTCGGAATTCGCCATGCGAATTAAACAGTCGGTTTTACCAGTAGTTGTCATTGCCTTACATCGCTACTCGAGACCCCAATACACTACAAACTGGCGACGAGGATAAAGTAATCGATTCACAACGATGACTCTGCGATCAGGACCGCAGTTCGGAATCCTGGAACCCTTCGATGGCGTTGACTTCACAGATTACAGCGAACGCTAAACATTGGTCAAGTCGCAGACGATGCTACCGCTGCTGTTAAACGAGAAGCAGACAAGAAAAAAGTCGCTGTTACCATCTCCTTGATTGGTAAGACAGCATACCGTACACTTAAAGATCTTTGCTTACCAGATTTACCCGCTCAGAAGACGTACGACGAGCTCACTGAGTGAACAGTGACTTTGAAGGGCTATTACAAACCCAAAGTACTCGAAGTTGCAGAGTCGTACCGTTTTCATCACACAGTCCAGAGCGATAGTGAAACTGTAACTGAGTATGCAAACAAACTTAAACGCTTAGCTGTGAACTGTAATTTTGGTACTTATCTGACAAGAGCCTTGAGAGATCAATTTGTGGGAGGTGTTAGAAGTCAAACTACAAGGAAGAAACTACTCTCAGAAGCTCTTAAAGTAGATCAAGCAGACGAATTGGCAGAAAGAGAATCCAGAAAACTTCAATTTAATGCTGACACCTCCAGTGCTAAAGTTCAGCCTGTGCATGCTGTCCACAAGAAACCTACTCCTCGCCAGGAAAACAAAAATCAAACCGCTGTTAAAACCAAAGTTGATGGAAAACAGTGCTTCATGTGGATCTTCACAACATATGGCAGACAAGTGCAGTCACATAAAGTCTACATGCAGTTCATTACCAGAAATTCGGGACATTTCGTTCACGCGATGATTTGTGTCTGCGGTTACCCTTGAAACGAAGGGAGCATGCTCACTGGCGTCAAATTGCGAAAACAACATTTCCAGTGCATATTTGTTCACAACTGCACCAGCTTCACGTCTCAATCTTCCTTGGATTCTTGATCTGTTTTTCTTACTTAATTTAAACCATCGACCAGGAATCCACAAATTAAAAAGGTCAATGTAGTTTGACTCATTTCCTCTCTCGTCTTTGATTCCAACAAGCTCATCCCATTTCATAAGAATTGGATATGGGATGTATATTGACAGAGCTATTTCAGATTCTGGACTACGCTGCTGGTTTTTATAAGACAGAGGGAATTCAGTAACTTTAAGGTTACAGGCAAGGGCTTCCTTTTCGAAATCGAGCAAAACATCAGACATTTTTAGCGGTATTCAATTTTTTGACTGCAACTGCACTGACAAATCTACTATATTTGTCATTCGTAATTGGCGTGAATTTTCGTATTTAGGAGTCTGTAGATATTTGAAACAGCGGTAGACAGCATAAAAATGCTAGGCTGCTAAGCTGACATAAACATGGCAGCCTTTTTGTGCGAAGAAAGCTGTTCTTCGCGTTTTTTCACATATCCTGCAGGGCATTCGCGCGCCAGATGAAGGTTACATCCATTCGTGAAAAAGCCTCCTTTTCGGTGCCGATGGGCGGCCTTCTGTTTTATCGTGGAAGGTTTTATTTAACGTATTTAAAAAGATCGTAATTTGAAGAAAATTTTGAGGGGTCAGCACCTATGGAAGCATGAAAGACACGGACAGCTCAAAGCTTGGAAGTCGAGGTAAATGAAGGTTTTTCGATCAAATTACAAAGCAAGTACCAGCGTAAATCCTTGTTATTTTGGCGCTATTTGGCGGCTCGAAGAATGAACGAAATGGTAAAAAAACCTTCGCTTCGTAGTGCAGTTGCATATTATTTATCAGCGAAAGGTCGGCACATAGAATTTAATTTATTTGAACTGCCAAAAATTGAGATTTTATTTTAGATCCCATACATTTCTTAACAACATCGGGAAGCCATTTTTGCTGTTCCATTTGATTGACGTGCGGTATTCGTGACGCAATATGACTGGGATTTCTGGTAATGTATTGTAAAAAGTGTGGATACCTTGCTAAAGTTTGTTTCAAGAAGAAGAGAGAAAGTAGTTGCAACACAACACACCAGGTTACAGCCACACCAGCTCAAGAAGGAAGTCCTAGTGAGGATGAAGAGGATAATAACAACCTTTTTACAGTTTACATGAGAAGTGTAAAATCTTCTGGTAGTCCTACAACTACCCCACCCTTTTACAAGCTTACAGTTAGTATCGAAGACAAAGAGGTTCCTATGGAAGTAGACACTGGTAGTTCAGTAACCTTGTTAAGTTCAACAGATTTTTCTAAACTGGGAGGTCAAATTGATACACTCAAACCTTCTACAGTGATTCTGAAAAGTTACACTGGAAATGTCATTGAATGTCTGGGAGAAAAAGATATGAGAGTTCAGATTGGAAATCAGGTTGACACCCTTTTAGTTCGTGTTGTTCATCGGCTGTCACTCCTTGGGCGTGACGTGATGTCTAAGTTTACATTACCTTGGCAGAACATTTTCAGTACTGTTTCCACTACAGCTGAAGACATTGTTTTTAAGTCAATACCCTGACCTGTTTGACAACAATACCGTGGGGAAACTCAAAGGAATTCAGGGGTCATTTCGAGTGAGAGAAGTAAATCCTGTGTTTACCAAAGCTCGAGTGGTACCTTTTGCAATCCGATCCAAGTATGAGGAAGCCCTAGAGAAATTAGTGGCAGATGACATCATTGAGAAAGTGGAACATTCTGAATGGGCCTCACCAACAGTCCCTATTATAAAGCCAAGTGGGGATCTCAGAATTTGTGGTGATTACTCTGTCACTATAAACCAATTTTCAGTGTTTGAGCAATACCCGGTACCTACTCTTGAGGAATTGTTGAGCAAATTGTCAGGTGGAAAGAGATTTACTAAGATCGACCTTTCCCAGGCATATCATCAACTGGAACTTACGCCTGAAAGTAGAAAGTACACTACTATTAACACCCATCGAGGTCTATACCAGTACAAACGACTGACTTATGGAGTTAGTAGTGCAGTATCTATCTTTCAACGCACCATTGAAAATGTTTTAAAGGATCTTCCCGGCTGCTGTGTTCGCATCAATGACATACTCATTTCTGGGGAGTCAGATGAAATCCACTTGGAAAACCTGCATTGTGTTTTACAGAGGTTACAGGAATGTGGACTGAAACTTAACCCTGACAAGTTTAATTTCATGCTTGATGAAGTTGTGTACCTTGGCACAACCATTTCTGCTGCTGGAATTTCACCCACCAAAGAGAA
The DNA here is from genome assembly GCA_014634185.1 of Astreopora myriophthalma. Lineage (NCBI taxonomy): Eukaryota > Metazoa > Cnidaria > Anthozoa > Scleractinia > Acroporidae > Astreopora > Astreopora myriophthalma. The sequence continues at coordinate 1,328,994 of BLFK01000566.1, read as the reverse complement.
AGTACAAGCCATTCAGGAGGCAGCACCTCCAGCAAGTGTAACTGAGTTACAGTCTTTTCTTGGAAGTGCAAATTTCCTTCGTAAATTTGTACCAGATTTTGCAAGAATTGCTGCACCACTGCACAGATTGCTTCGTAAAGGAACACCCTGGCAATGGGAAAAACTCGAACAGGAGGCTTTTGATAGCCTCAAAGCAGTTTTATGTTGTGACTCTGTGTTACTCCACTATGATCAGGCTGCTGAACTAGTTTTGCAGTGTGATGCATCTTCTGTTGGTGTGGGAGCTGCATTACTTCAAGCTGGACCTGATGGTACCTTGCAACCTGTTGCTTATGCATCCCGAATACTGAACAGTGCAGAACAGAACTACTCTCAAATTGAGAGGGAATCTTTAGCAAGTACCTGCTTGGAAGGCATTTCAAACTTCTTACAGACCACAAGCCTTTAATTACTTTACTAGGAGAGCATAAACCAGTGCCACAGCTAGCCACTGCCAGAATCAAAAGATGGTCGTTACTTCTGGCTGCTTATGACTACACCATTGAGTTCATTCCTGGTAGAGAAAATGTGTATGCAGATTTTCTTTCTAGAAAGCCAATTGCCGCTGAACCCTCTTCAGCAGAGCAAGTAACAGTAAATGTCATGTTTATTGAAGGGGATCAGTTTGTAAATGCTTCAGTGGTTGCTATGGAAACCAAAGCAGATCGACTACTTAGCAAGTTTTATACTACACTCAGCACGGTTGGCCAGAACATCCTGAGCCCATATTTCAACCCTACTACAGCAAACGACTCGACCTTACCCATGAACATGGTATTTTGCTATGGAACTCGCGGGTTGTCATACCAGAGTCTCTGCGTAGCCTTCTACTCAAGGGCTTACATGCTGAACACCTGGGTATGGTTAAAATGAAACAATAAGCCCGAAAGTAGCAACCTTAAGCATGCTCGACGATTACGAGAACGACTACGACAAAATGACGTAGAAGTGTCAAAGAGACTGGAGCGAGAACGTCGTTGTTGGCAGGAAAAATAAGACTTAAGCATCCTGCCCGAAGACGACAAATTTTAATTTTTTTTCTCTGGAGAGTTCTTGTTTACCCTATGGCATCTTTTAAAGATGTCTATAGGAATTCCACGACAGAAAGCAATTCATTGACTTAAATAAAAACTGAGGACTTACTGAGCTGTGCGATAACTACATTCTGCTGCAGATAAAGACGTAGCGTTTCTAAAGTACAGTAGTCTCTTTTAATAGTTTGTGGCTTAACTATTAAAAATCCGATAGAACATATGACTGTGAGAAACGAAATCATTCACTAAAAAAGCCATACGAAAATCACCGAATAAACTATGCAATTTCACAAAGGAAACAAGTAACAAAAGCTTGATTTACTCACTGAGGTTTCCCCGCTCCTTCGGCTGCCATCACCTCTTCAGAAGTAGGAACAAAAAGGCTCGTATTTAATGATAATTTCAACTCAAAGCGCTTAAATTCACACATTTCCTTCTACGAATATTTAATGATACATTTAGCAATTAAATGCTTTGGAATAATACGCTATTTGGCTATAAATTCAAAGGAAAAACTAACGTTCTCGCTAAAACGACTTCGCTGCACCTCTCTCGTCGTCGACGAAAGCACGAGAACGAAAACAAACTTACAAGCATGCGCAGTTTGTCCTTAATCGAAAATTTCACTTCCGGTCGTCCTCGTTCTCGTAATCGTCGAGCATGCTTAAGGTCGCTAGTATTTATGGTGGCCCGGACTGGACAAGGAAATAGAGGAAACTGTCAAGTTGTGTACTGCTTGTCAGGAAGCCGCTAAAGCACCAGCATCTTCCCAACCGGCTTCATGGTCATGGCCGGGTGGACCATGGATGCGCCTGCGCTTGGACTTTGCTGGACCTTACTTAGGAAAGACATTCTTGGTTATAGTGGGTGCTTACTCAAAATTTTTAGAGGTAGTACCAATGTCATCAGCCACTTCAGCTAACACCATTGCTGCTCTGAGGCATGTTTTCAGCTACTTTGGCTTACCTGAACACTTCGTAACTGATAATGGCAGTCAATTCACAAGTACTGAATTCCAGAAATGTCTCAGGGATAATGATATACAACATACGCTTACAGCCCCTGGACATCCTGCAACAAATGGACTGGCAGAGCGCTATGTCGGGGAATTCAAGGATAAGCTAAACAAGATTGGTGATACGGGTTAGTCAGTACAGACAAAACTGGACCGGTTCTTATTGACGCACAGAGCCACGCCTACTTCATTGGGGAAGTCACCTTCCGAATTACTCATGAACAGACAAGCTAGAATTAGACTCAGTGCTTTAAGAAGTAAGAACACCAAGCAAGAAGTTAAAGTTTTTCAAGATAACTTGGACAACAAGCCAAAGTTTACGCCAGATCAGCCAGTTTTTGTACGTAATTTCGGGAAAGGAGGCAAATGGGTACCTGGGAGGATTGCGGGAACAGTCAGTCCTAGAAATCTTGATGTTCAAGTGGGAGATACTCTGTGGAAACGACATGAAGAACAGCTTCACCCTAGAGTCATACCTGCGACACAATGCTCCGAACTTCTTCATGAGTCAGTGGAGAGGTCACCACCCGAACTAGATAATACACCCATTACACCGACACCCCTGTCAACAACTCCAGAGAAGGAAGCAGAGAAACCCATCATACCGAAGGACATTCCAGTATTGAACTCTGCGTCTGAAGTCACTTCCCTGCCTCAGGACTTGTCCACCCAGGATTCTAAACCTTCACAACCCGTACCAGAGAAACCGGAACGTAGATACCCCCTCCGGGAATGGAAACCACCTCAGAGATTTTATTGAACTGTGTAAACATTTTGTTCAAACTTAGATTTTGAGATTTTTAGTGGAAAACATTTGTTAAATTCTTCGCTCAGTTTCCATTCACCCTTACTGTCCTTGAACGGGGGAATTTGTTATATCTCATGAATATTCATGTTCACGCATGCTCACTGGAGGCTTTGTTTTTCGCCATGTGCTTTCTCGGAATTCGCCATGCGAATTAAACAGTTGGGTTTACCAGTAGTTGTCATTGCCTTACATCGCTGCTCGAGACCCCAATACACTACAACCATCTATTGCGCGGGAAAACACAAACTTTCAAGGTCAATTGCTTCTGCCGTATCCCAGGCTGTTCAAACGGCGGTCGATGAGGCTCTATCACGTCTTCCAAGTCAGGGAGTCACTTCAACCAGTTCAAGCTCCACTTCCAGCCCGACCTCGATCTTCCACATCGAGCTCAAATTCAAATTCTCAAGAGGTACGTACATGTGCTGGCCGGCAAACGGTCACTGTGTTCATCTGGAAGCTCGTGTGTTATTTAATACTGAATATTTGACCATTTTCATTTTTCCTGTCTTACTGTACTGTTTGATGCTGCTTGCTGTGGTTTGCATGTTGTTCCAGCAGCTCTATAAAAGTTGCGTTTGGAACGGAGATCCCCCGCCTTTTACACATTGTATTTTCTCATCGTTGCGTGACTTTGTTGATAGTCGCCAGGTTATCGCTCTTCAACGACTTGAAACGAAACCTTACAGCTTGTCGTAACGAACTTCCGGTTTCACTTTATCTGTGTTTCTTTATATGGGGATAGCTGATAAAGGGTTGATCGGTAACAATTGTTTACCACCGTTTCAGGACATGTTGCCTTGTTCTTTGTCAACGGCCAGTCATGGAGAGCAACCTCATTCGTTAAATGAAGGCACAAGGTGAAATATCTTTCATTAATGAAGACTGTTCAATATACATGTATACGATATAAAAATGTAAGTATGAAATTATTATATCAAATCATAAACACATGATTTGAAATCAGGATTTATTATATCAAATAATAAAGCCATGACTTCAAATAATATCCATTTCATATGAAATAAATTCTGGAGTATTGTATGGTGTCATATCCCAAAACTCTATTTATTAAATACATGAAACAATTGAGAATATTAAGGTAAATAAATTATTTTACAATCGGCGCCCCATCTATCGGCGAAATCATCAATGGCTTAATACTTATTGCGATTCAAGATTCTTCCAGCTTTGTAAGCAAGCCGTTATGTAGACGCTGAATTGAATGTTTTGTTGATTAATAATTGAAAGCAGTAAACAATAAGCAAACATTTAAACAAGAAATAATTACCGACATTTTTCCGTGTTGTGAAACTGGACAAAATTCGGCTAAACTCGATTAAAAGTTAATTTACTGATTAATCTGGCCGATGTTACCCAGTGTCACAAAGAAAATGAGCGAACAGACGAAAACCACGCCGATTTATAAAAATCTTCCGGTACTCAGTACTGCACTAGTTTTGGAATGAGACCAATTTTCACCCCTCGATTCACCGGCAGAAAAAGAAATCGACCCGTAAATCGTCACC
>BLFK01000566.1:1306964-1324301 GCA_014634185.1 Astreopora myriophthalma | reverse complement strand
ATCTGGAAGCTCGTGTGTTATTTAATACTGAATATTTGACCATTTTCATTTTTCCTGTCTTACTGTACTGTTTGATGCTGCTTGCTGTGGTTTGCATGTTGTTCCAGCAGCTCTATAAAAGTTGCGTTTGGAACGGAGATCCCCCGCCTTTTACACATTGTATTTTCTCACCGTTGCGTGACTTTGTTGATAGTCGCCAGGTTGTCGCTCTTCAACGACTTGAAACGAAACCTTACAGCTTGTCGTAACGAACTTCCGGTTTCACTTTATCTGTGTTTCTTTATATGGGGATAGCTGATAAAGGGTTGATCGGTAACAATTGTTTAGCACCGTTTCAGGACATGTTGCCTTGTTCTTTGTCAACGGCCAGTCATGGAGAGCAACCTCATTCGTTAAATGAAGGCACAAGGTGAAATATCTTTCATTAATGAACACTGTTCAATATACATGTATACGATATAAAAATGTAAGTATGAAATTATTATATCAAATCATAAACACATGATTTGAAATCAGGATTTCTTACATCAAATAATAAACGACTGATTTGAAATCAGGATTTATTATATCAAATAATAAAGCCATGACTTCAAATAATATGCATTTCATATGAAATAAATTCTGGAGTATTGTATGGTGTCATATCCCAAAACTTTATTTATTAAATAATGAAACAATTGAGAATATTAAGGTAAATAAATTATTTTACAATCGGCGCCCCATCTATCGGCGAAATCATCAATGGCTTAATACTTATTGCGATTCAAGATTCTTCCAGCTTTGTAAGCAAGCCGTTATGCAGACGCTGAATTGAATGTTTTGTTGATAAATAATTGAAAGCAGTAAACAATAAGCAAACATTTAAACAAGAAAGAATTACCGACATTTTTCCGTGTTGTGAAACTGGACAAAATTCGGCTAAACTCGATTAAAAGTTAATTTACTGATTAATCTGGCCGATGCTACCCAGTGTCACAAAGAAAATGAGCGAACAGACGAAAACCACGCCGATTTATAAAAATCTTGCGGTACTCAGTACTGCACTAGTTTTGGAATGAGACCAATTTTCACCCCTCGATTCACCGGCAGAAAAAGAAATCGACCCGTAAATCGTCACCAGTAAAATGGTCCATTTATTTAATATGAAATAAATTCTGGGGTATTGTGTGGTATCATATCCCAAAACTTTATTTATTAAATAATGAAATTGAAAATAATGAGGTAAATAAATTATTTTACAATCGGCGCCCCATAGCCTACAACGTGCGAATTTCGGAAAAGTTCCAAAACTTACAAACAGAATTTGTTCGTGATGTCGTGTAAGTGGCTAAACACATGTACAGTGCAACATTATTGGAGCTCTACTAGCTCCTTCAAAGTGTAGTCACGTATTTAAAGAAATTTCTCTCTTAAAGTGCCTTCAATATTTCACAGTCACCCTTTAAACTCTGTTCTCTCTCTTGCACGATCCTGCGATATCTGAGGCGCCTAAAGGGGACTATTTATACCCTTATTTAAGGATATACAGTGTATTCTTCGCAAACCTAAATTTAAAAAGCAGGCATTTTACTCGAGCGTTCAAAAAAAAAATGGCATGATCCTTCGAGATACCGGGTGCCTAAAGGGGACTATTTACACTAAATCACGATAAATAGAATTATACATTACAACTTCGATAAAACGGAGTACCATGGTACTGTGAAAATGTGTCCGTACGTTGCTGAAACGAAATCCTGTTATCGATGATTTGTCGTTTTACTGGGGACTTAGTTGTGAAGGCGTTTGTTAGACCGGGATTCTACTAAGACCTCAAAACTTAATTCTTACCGTTGATTTTGAAAGACACCACTTCGTTCCAACGTATATCCTGATTTCCAATGAAGACCAAATAAAGTTTCTTTTGTTAAGAAACACTTTTTGTCTGTGGTAAGACGAAGAAGCGCAAAACACGTACAATATGTATGAGGCTTATTGACCCCGATCGCAGGTTTCAAAAAGCACCCTTTCTCGCCATTGGCCTTTAAGCCAATCGCGATTAAAAATTTGTGAAGTCACCTGCTATTCGCATGGCTTGAAATTCTCAAATGTCCCAGGTGGAAACTTGACCTAACCCTCTGTACATTTTCGATACAATTTTCAACATGTGAGGCTGTAAAAGCGGGGTGACCATCAGTTACAATTTTTAATATTCCGTACGTATATGGGTCCTTGCTTTGTGGAGCCCCATACGGAGTGGTTTATTGGAGTCTATTTCACCAGGTCTTCTAACTAGGGGAGGCGATCAAAACCAGTGACCCCTTCTTGTATTTCTGTCTCTAATGTTTAACTATTTAATAGTTAGTAAATTGTTAATAGCATTACAGCTTCATCAATTTTTTTCACAGAAATAACATAAAGGTAAACAAAACTGCTAAACAACGAGTCACGTTACGATCTTATTGAAGAGCGGGTCTCAAATTAGGTAAGATATCCCAGTAACTCTTTCTTTAGCTTTTATTGACCTAATAAATGAAGCAGTCATTATTTTTCTTTTAGTTTGACGACAAAGACAGGAACTCTAATCGATTTGTCCTAACCAGTTCTTTCGATTTAGGGCTTTGGCATTGCTCTTAAATGTCTAACGGCTCATAGAATTTTTAAAGATTACCGTGTATGTATTGCAATGACGGTTCCTTTATTTTGTTTTGGTCTTTGAAGCCTGCAATATGAAAAGCGGCGATATCGCTGCCGGCGATTTAGCGGCAGGCACTGGTTTATAGAAGAATTTTCAGAGAAATTGTTTCATCTTTGCGATCGGATAATATAGCTATCATTCAGCGAGCATTCAAATGCTAGACAAATACCATGAAAGACGATAAAAAAAATGCAATACACTTTTAAACAGGAATTTGTATCTTTTTTCCCTGATCAAAATTCTTTTCGTATTGAGAAATGATACATTTTACAGGCAGTAAACATTTAGACTTTTTAGGTTTTGTTGTTACGTGTCTTCCTGCCCAAAATTGAAAAGCTAACAGATCTCATCTTTTTTTTTACAAGTGCAGTATATGAAACAATATAACGCGGCGAGTTCGAAATTTGAATGAACAATGATATTTGCTGGTATTAGATAGAAATCATGTGTGTATAGCTACGAGTTTGAGAGACTGGCGGCAGTTTTTGTATCCTGTGTCGCTTCTTGCTTCAGTCATGGTTGATTATATGGGCAAAGAACACTGACGTGAGAATTGAAGAGGGAGAATAACTGTAATGGATGATCCTTATTCTTGTTACTGTAGCTACTGAGTAATGGCATTAAGAGACTGCCTCCCTCATAAGTAGTGGTTAAAAGACGAGCAGCAGTGTTTTATCGGGTATAAAACATGAGGCGTAGGCGAGTGTTTTTAGACCCGATAAAACACTGTTGCGAGTTTTTTGAAAAGCTTCAAAAACTTCTGTTGCAGATCTCTTCATTTTTTTAATAATCCTTGGGTTTTTTAATTATTTTCCCAGGTAAAACTGGCGGTAAAAATTTAGCCGTGTTTTATCAGATATAAAAACACTCATTAAAAATTAATTTTCTTTGTATTTTCTTCATGAATTATTAATGAGTTTTTGAAGGGTAGATAAGCCACTGTGAATTGAACGGCTTACTTATTTTTTTCTCATCTTTTCCCTCTCTTTGCAGGTGAAAAGATGAAGATGTTGGTCCTTCGTCTTTTTTGCTTGTCGGTTCTCCTGCCTTCGACAATGGCGGGTACGTTGTCCACGCCTAAATCCTCGTTTTGCTTAATGAATGGGCTTCAGTAAGTGGAGCCTTATCTTTGAATGGTTTCTACACCCCACAAACGCAGCATCGAAATAATAAATGGCATTTATTATTTCTTATGTGACAATTTACCTTTTAGGTTGGGTCGGCTCAACTCGTCAGAAGGTAATGGACATTTTCAGCGCTGGATCTCAGCTCTACGTTGGCGGAGATTTTCTTTCTCAAAACTCCCAACACCTTGGTCAGCAGGTAATTGATCCTTTTATGGACGTTCAAGAACAGAACTAAGGTTGAGTGGCTGGAACAGGTTAAACTTCTTAACTCAACATATTCCTCTTTGTAACTTCAAGGCCATTGAGGCTAGGGCAATGAGAAAGTATATATAGTAGGTCCCAAACTGTTTCAAAGCTTTTGAATGTAGAGGACCACATAAAGAACAAATTCATTGTTATGGCTTCTTGTCGCTACTGGATCTCTTGTACGTTGTGGTGATGCACGTGCCAGACGTCAGTTTCAGTGAGAACACGTCATTTGTTCTTAACAGCCGCCATCGTGGATTTCTTGATATCTCCTAAATTGTTGAAAACCATCCAAATTTGTTCAAAATTATGAAAACCAAAAGTTAAGAATAGAAATGGTGTAAAATTAAAAAAAAAACGTCAATGCCTTCAAATGTATTTTATTAAAGACAATAGATAGTCATGCGCTACTGAAAAGCCAAGTAAATCCGACGATCAGATTGCGCTGCAAGACTCCATTTGTAACGCATATTTTATTTGAATGAAATGATTGTGAAGGCGGGTTAGCGGTGAATTGAAGAGGTGATCCTCACACTTTCTGGATAATTTAAGCAATTGTCTCATATATGCACTTGAAAAATTCAAGTGACTTCAACGACTGCACCGGCATCGCAGAAGTCGTGGGTTCGAACCCGTTGAAGTCACTTGAATTTTTCAAGTGCATATATGATGAGACAATTGCTTAAATTGTCCAGAAAGTGTGAGGATCACCTCTTCAATTCATATTTTATTTATTGGACTTTGCCTTTACCACTCAGGCAGGGGAGCCACTACAACAAGAATCAATTACAGTGGTCCCCTTGCATTTGAAATAATACATAAAATAATACAAAAAACACGGGGAGCACATACATTAACTATCAAAAAAGACTAGAAACGACACGACAGCTACCGCATCAAACTGCGAGCGGCGTTGACGAGGGCAGATAGTCCTCCACGATTTTTATCGTCCTGATCAAAATTAACGAGAGCGTTATTGCAGTATTCCTTTAGCAATCTTTTGAAACATTGAAGTGGGACAATCAGTCTAAAAGAGTGAGACATAAAGCAGTCTTAGTCCAACGGTCACGTTTGAGCTCGAGCCTATTGTTGTATCATAATTGATTAGAAATTGCGGCCTTTGATGTCAGATGTTGCTCCTTCGCAACATCTTGTCCTTTCTTGTTATTTCACGTACTTTAATGCTTTAACAACAAAGGAAAAATTAATTATATTGAGGAAACCCCGAACAGGAACCACTTCCCTAGGGTTATCTCGACTAATTAGTAAATAAAATTAAAAGTTGACATTGCAAACATCTAAATTATTACATAAATTATACATGCTGTTGAGAAAGTTAAGATTAACCTTAATCAAATGCTGATAAAACCAATAGTTCATTGCTTCAGTAATCTGCAGCAGCATTCTTCTTGTGTAAATAAGATTTCAATTTCAGACCTTTCCTAGAATCATCAAGAGAGTCAGCTTTTCTTAAACACAGTGGTAATTCATTCCAGGATTTGGCTACGGTCTGTGTTCTGTATCCTTGTACTCTGAACGTGACGAAGACGACTGGAAAACAACTAAATTACCTAAAGGCGACAAGTTAGTTTAAAAACAGACTGTAGTGTTTTCTTAGATCTTTAACAACAAAAAATATCCAATCGTTTACTTGTTGGCAAACTCGAAACTTGGCAGGAGTATTCATTTTTTGGTTCTAATTTTCACTGGATTTACCCCCTGAATTTGGAAGGTTTAATTTTTTTTAACTATATTGTCACTTTTCCGGGATGGCCGCCACTGAGTTAATCACATTTTTCAGTTTGTTCCAGGGGCTGCAGCTCGGTCAACGATACTTGAACCATGCATGTAAAAGTCATAGTCATATAGAATCAGGAAACAGTCGAAAAGGGACATGACCTGATTGATTCTACCGACTAACTCAATTGGAAGCTTTCTATTGCGCTAAAGTTATATGCCGCCTTTAATTTTTGTCTCCTACAACAGGTAGCGATTTTAAATGCATTAACGTTGGCCAAGTCAGGTAAAGCGCACGAAGCGCAAAAGGAAATTGACCTGATGGCGGTTTCGATCTCTCTGTACGATGTTCCAAACGCTTTAAGGCAAGGCGTCTCACTGGTTAAATCAATGCTCTTAGAGGACCCAGGAGCACTTCCAAAAACCATCAATGCTGGTAAAAAACACCTAAAAGTCATGAATCATCAGCTTGAAATTGCTGTTAAGGATTTTGCCAAAAAATATAAAGAACCAACGCCTGACAATCTAGCTGAAATGAGGACGAAGGTCAACGACATTTTAGCAAGTAAGTGATTCTAGTTATAATATGACTGGAAATAAGTGTTATTTTAATCCTTTTTAAAGGCGAAGATCTTTCTTCAGAGGAAAACTCAATACTGAAGGCTTTCTTATTGGGATCTGTTGATTTTTACAGGAGTAGGGCGTCGTTGTTTATTTTCATACAGAGAGCTATGTTGTCCGCTGCGTAGTTGAGGCCTGCTGTTTCAAAGGCATAAAGCTTAAGCATGTGAGACGTTTAAACTAATTAAAGAATGACAGGTTAACTTTTGCGGGTTTGTGTCTCGCAAAACATGGTTCATTACTTCGTTTTGTCTTTCTCAGTCAAGCTCTGGTGTATGAATGGCTTTCAGCAATTTTTGAGGAAACAAAATTCCGGTCTTTTTCTTTTGTAAACGTGCTAAATTCGTGTAGACCTTGCTTATTGAAGTAAGCAAGTAACTGCGATAGTGGCATTAAACTTTTGTTTGCCTTTAAGGTTTCAGTAGCCTGTGTTACATTTGCACTGAGGTTTGTTTATTTGTATGTTAACACAGATGACATGGCCAGCAAACAGAGCAGACAGTCTGTGCTTACTGCCTTGGAACAAGACTTTAAACGAATGGAAGTCCTGTCAACCGACACAACCAATCGGCTTCGCAAATCGAGGTTCACAAGAATCAAGACCTGGTATGAGCACCTCAAGAAGCATAAGGTTAAAAAGTTTCTTGGTAACAGAATAGGTGACATTGGCGTGCTGGATCCCATAGTTGACTTCATTGGTGCTGCACTGTCCATCAATGGTCTTGTGATAGCAGCAAGGAATGGCGATGGTAAATCAATAGCAATCAACTCGATTGCTCTAGTAGCAAGCGTTGTAGGTGAGTTATATCTTGGCAGTTTACTGGATGATTTGTAACCGAGTTACTTCTCTACAACCTAAGCTTTACATGTTTTGGCTCTAAAGACTCATTTTGTGTAAACCTTGAACTTGTAAGCATGCGTAGTTTTTCATGTTGTAAATATTTCATAAGGCTATTTCTTTCCTTATTGATAATTCTTTCTTTCTTTCTTTCTTTCTTTCTTTCTTTCTTTCTTTCTTTCTTATATTTATAATTTGTGAGGATAGTTTTAAAGTTTTGTAATTTCCATCTCTTTTAATCTTAACGACCACTTTCACAATAAAATGCAAAAGACAAACAATGCAAAAACAAAATTGTTAGCCAGGCATCCTTGTATAGTTTTTGCTTAAACGCATGTGCTCAGCTAAAAGAAATCGTCGTGATCGGTTGTTGTTTTTTCATTGCCTGAGGTTGAAAGTGAAGTAACATTCGGTACTGGAACTGTAAGTTAGAACTGGTTAAGGATCTCGAATTCTGTGTTTATTTAACAATTGTTGCACGATCTTACGTTGGCTATTAGATGAAAGATAGGAAACGAACCGCGTAGCGCCGAGTTGGCAATGAAATAAACATGCCATATCCAACAAGTGCAAGTGGAATAATTGTTTCAGTAAAAATCAAGAAATATTAACTAGATCTCGCTGATTGCATTTCACAAGAATGACAAGAAAACGATGTAATGGCCGCCATTCGGCCAGCATGGCATAATTAACAATTATTCCACCAGAGCGTTGGATAAGAGATGATAGATAATCATCTCATATCCAACAAGCGTAAGTGGAATGATTGTTTTATTGAAAAAAATGAAGAAATATTGCTGGATCTTGCTGATTTCACTTTGCAAGAACAACCAGAAGACAATTTAACGGTTGGTATTTCTCAGGCACAGTCCGGCCAGTTTTAGAGTATGCTGTTCCAGTCTGGCAAAACATCCCTGCTTATCTGTCCGAAGCCATAGAACGAGTGCAAAAAAGGGCGCTTAATATAATCTACCCCGAGGCAGAGTCATATGCTCATGCCTTACAGCTAGGTAAACTAGAGAGGTTAGATGATAGGAGAGTACTTTTGTGCTACAAATATATGGCGAAAATGAAGTCCCCGAGCCATCCTCTGCACCACCTACTTCCCAGTCCACTTTTGGACGCGCCTAATTACACCTTAAGGCAGAAAACACAAAAGTACTACCTTTTCCGGAATATGCAGGTCTGTAGGACAAAGAGAGTAGAGGACTTTTTTACATTTAAATTTTTTAAGTGATTCAATTGTCATTTTCATTTTTATAATTGTAAATTACTATACTCTAGATAATAGTTGTTCAATGATTGTTAAATGTACTCGATAATTCAGTTCTTTTTACTGCAAGAGAGTTTTATTAAACTTAAATTATTATTATTAATGGCTCAGATACCATGGCCGCTAAGCCAATCATAACTCTGGATTTGCATTATCCAATGATCCAGTTTTTAATAAAATGCGGTATTTTTTTTACAATCACCTCTGTATTTAAATTCATACTCTCTCTGGTTGTTTACAGGGGTGATAACCTGGTTCTTAGTTGCTGGAGGAGTTTTAATCGCCGGACCTATCAATGTGGCAGTTGGCCTGATCGCAGCCATAGTGACAGTGTTTATCAACCTGTTCTGGCCCAGCAACCCCACTATTGACATTGCCAATAAGTTCTCAAAACAGGCCATCGAAGATCTCACGGCAAATATGGAAGCACTCAAGGATCCTTCGTACGGAAGCAGGTGAGCCAAACTATCTAGTAGAAATCTGAATGCTAATAGCCACTTTCCTTAGAGTGAAGTGGGGATGGTAATCATGCAAACAAGTGAAGGAACAAAACAATTAGGGCGGGAATGCAGCAAACGAAATGGGTTTTCACCTCGGTCTTTTAGACTGATTTATAGCCTGCTAGCCCTGCGAGTACGTCTCAGACTTGAAGCTACACGCATTAAACATCAAGTCTCTACATTTCAAACAGTTCTCCTCAAGTTTGCCCTTAGTTAACTTTCCCATTAGATATCCTGAACGGTTTCAAAGCTCAGCTTCTCAATTTGCAATTTTAGACCCTTTGGGTAATTTTAGATGAACTTATCAATAAACATGATAAGTTGAACCATCGTTATAAAAGTTTTCTTGAGCTTCTTTCTTTGTTATGTCCTGGCAGAATGTTTTCATTTTCATCAGCTGATTAGCAATTTACTTGAAACTTGGAAGAAATGTCCATAGGAATCTCAGACATCATTCATCTGCATGCAAGTCGATTTTGACGTCGGCGGTCTGTGTTTAATAAGTAAGAGTAACCTAAAGGTTACGCAATTCGAAAAAGAATGGTAGCTATCAGCGAAAATAACCTGGGTTTATATTACTTGTCATTCAGCTTTGGATGGGTGTTTCAAGCCAACACTGGAGTGTTTCTTATTGGTTCGAAAATCAGACCGTCTGATCCAATCACATTCCGTCAACCCGCTTGCACAAGTGAATCGGCCTCATCTACTCCTTGTGACCCGAACACGAAAGAGTTTCATAGTAACAAGTACCTGGTTGTAGGAACGGAACGCGAGTCATCGGATAGCGACTTTCCCCTTGACGTTACCTCTGACTTCTTAGGACGTCCAAAGACTGAAAGGTTTTGCGGCAACACTATCTGTTTGAATGCGGTGTCATACTATAAGACATTGAGCACGAGTGGCACAGGCGTCAGCTTCCCACATGTTCGTTCGTTGACTATCGACACAGCAACCGTACCAGAATATAACGAGGTCGATGTCAACTCTTTCGAACCAACTAGTCGTGATGTTCAACACAATGTGACAAGTTTGATAAGAGATGAATCAAAAAAATTAAAAGCCAAGAAACTGTCTTCGAAGAACGAGCGTGGAGGTGAAAAGAGCAAACAAAAAGTGATCAAGAGGAGCGATTTGGAGAGTGCACGAGGAAGTACGGGTTGTAATCCAAACAGTGATCGCATCGAGATTGACGAGCTAAGAAGGTTTGAGCCAGGATCCAACAAGAAAGTTCACATCAGAACGGGTGTAGGAAAAGATATCTTATCCATCGGAGGTCTCATAGGCGAACCGAACGATGGTCGTACCAATATGTTGGACGGAGATTTAGGTGTAGCCAAAGGCGAAGCTAATGTCTTTTCTGTAGGATATCTCTTGGATACGGATCGCGGAAGGGGTGATTTGATTGGAGGCGTAAAGTTTGATAACACCGCTGGTCAGGGACTTGTCTGTTACTTAAAAAGAGATTTGGTGACCTGGAGGTGCGTCGGAAAGGTTAGAGGTGTGAACATCTTTAAAGGCTCCAGGTAAGTGATTAATCTTCAAATCTGGTCCTCGCACTTTCAAGTGATCTTTGAGATATGGACAGGGATATTAACTTTTACTCTACAATAAAGGCTTAAACTATCAACGTTTTGGTTGCTGACCCGTGCTTTTCTATGCGTTTATAAGGACATCAAAGGCAAGTAAACATGTTAAGAATAAGAACACGATTTTGACCTTTGATTTCTTGCTCTGTCTTTGTTTTATTAATTTGACACTTGCAAGAGCAGTTTTGCAAACTTGAGGTTTGATTCACTAGAAAAATAGAAAAAGAAACGTGAAAGAACCTCAAATTATCGACCTGATTGACCAGAGAATCCCAGATTTCAAAACGATAGCTTTCAAAGAATCATTTGGCAAAATTTCAGTTCATTTGGTTACCAAGCTGAGCGTTAAAATCCAGCTCAATCTTTGGAATATGACCGTACGTTTGACTATAAATATCATTCCTGCTTTCGTCCAATGATATCTCAAGGATACAAATTTCATTTAAAATTGGCTCTCCCTACGCGAGACAATTTGTATAAGCTAGTGACTGTCTCTCTGAAGTGGCATGTTTGTTCCAGTGTCGGACCCGAGACTTGTGCTTTTCACCGCCGGGACACTTGGATCCAGGCAACCTTTATTTTCCACTACTCCTTTTCCAGGCGTCCAGGTCGTGGCGAGTGAAGAAAAGATTCAACCATAGTTTTGGACACCATATCAATCCCACCTCCACGAAAATCTGGATTCCTGGAAGAGGTTACTCTTACTTAGGAGCAACTTGTTAATCATGGTTTATGTTACCCCAGCTTATTAATAATCCTGTTAAGTATCAAGCCACAGCCTAACGTTTTACCATTTGTTGTGCAACATTGTTTTGTTTTGGTTAACTGTCTTAATACGTTTAGCATCCCCTAGATGATGCTTAACCAACATTTTTAATGGATGAATGTTTTCCATTCGGTCAAATATTTTAGGCAACATTCAATAATGTTAACTTTTCCGTGATAAAAAATAACTTAAAAGGCTGTACGTCCAACATGGTTATACCATAGATTCTGGATTTATTGGGCTATAGAACGATGTTAGGATGTTTAGCTGGGGCGTTAGACACAGTCTGTAAGGGTGGTGACCAGACATCCTACGTGTATGCAGAACTCCTAGTTTGATCGATTCACACCGTGAAACATGAAAATGTACTCCACTACTCTTGTCATTTCAGATTTCATGACACTGTGATCCTTGGTGGACACGGACCTCGTACGGTTATCCAGCATTATGGAGCTAATGAATATAATTTTAGGATCGCCGATGTAAAGTCCGTTCTAGATGGCAGGGATGCAGGTTTGACACCGATTAATACAGTAATTGCTCTACTCATACATATGCCTTAACTACAGTTAGTTAGTGGCTAGTTAGTCTTCGGTAACATGACGTCATGCTTAACTTTAGGTAGTGACAAATATAAAATGAAATCATAGCTGATCAGAGAAACCAACAACCAAATACCACTTTCTTATAACAGCGTGCGAGAAACAAAGATGTGTTCTCTTGTTGACTCATGTGTCAGGATTTCCAAAGCAAAAGGACAATCAAAGTTGGAGTTGTTAGTTAGAAAATATCATAAAAACACAGTCGGAAGTAGACTAGTGGTCTTGAAAGGGAAGTGAATCCAGTCTTCGCTGAAAGATTGAAATTTCAGTGATTCATCGTGGCAACTGTGCCGTTGATCAAGACAAAAATGAGGCATGTAATTCCTTGGTAACAATTCACGCGAAAAATCGTCAAAAAAAAAAAAACGGTTATGACGAATGTCAAAGAAAGCGTGCTGAGTGCCTCTCGTTTCCTAACCAAGACTTAACCCATACATCCGGCTCGGGTCTAATTATGATCGCCTGCCTTTGTTCTGAATCATCGAGAAGTTAATCTCCTAACTATAGTTCCAAAAAAGGGCATACCCCATTATCCCATCACCTATTCTTGTTACCATTTCTCCTCTAGCAACTGATATGTGTCCAGAACATGGAAAGTGGGCTTGGGGCCACTACAGAGTTGGAGATCAGGACTACTGCTATACACTAATACAAGAACTCAAGTCAACTTGGGAAGACGCTCAAGCAATGTGTAACGAACTAGGCGCTGGTCTTGTGACAATCCATAGCGAGGACGAAAACTCTTTTGTAGCGAGTTTCTTAGAAGGTGCTGGCCAAGGTCGATGGCTTGGACTGACAACCAACTACAAGGGGGGGAGCTATCGCTGGCTCGATGGTTCGGAGATGGGAGAACCACCTTACTTAAATTTTAGGAAGTCAGGCCGGTATAGAGACCCAATAACTGTCAGAGGATGCATTTCAATGTTAACAGAAGGCGAATGGATGTACAGCAGGTGCCGTGACACATACTCATTCACTTGCAAAAAGCCAGGCACAGGTTTGCAGCCCAGCAATCTTCTTTCTTTACTAACGATAGTTTGCCAGAATTTTTATAAGGTAAAAATAAAATTGATCACCTTTGATGAGATCGGGGTGTCGTGGGTTCGAATCCCGCTCGGGGCATTTGATTTTTTCCGGCATTTGTTCTGTTTATATATAGATATGCATATCAGAGTTGATCTCTCTGATGATGAACAGTTGTTCGAAATATGCCGTGTTACATATAATGTATATGGTCTACAACATCTGATCCGATGAGCGTTGTCTCGACGATCAACAGAAGTAATTCCCAGTCCGAGAGGCCTGGGAGCAAATGTTCGTTTGTAGCTAATATTCCACTAGCTGCACTGTGGTTGCCTCGGTAGCTTAGTGGTTAGAGCACTTTCCGGCATTTGTTCTGTTTATATATAGATAGGCACATCAGAGTTGATCTCTCTGATAATGAACAAAATTGATGGTTTTGATAAATTCTTTTGATTTCAGGAGCAAACAGCTGTGGCAGTCAATGGCGTTCGCATAACGTGCTAGGGCAGCCGTATTGCTACAAGGCCTTTGGGGTAAGTGACGAATCCCAAAGAAAATCATTCAGTGGTGCAGTTTCACACTGTAAAAGCCAAGGTGCCAGCTTGACTAGTATCTTGAACGAAGAAGAACAGACGTTTTTACTGGGGTTGAACGGGAAGGTTCAATGGATTGGATTAGATGACGGCTGGGGCTATCGTGAATTCTATTGGTCGGATGGACAACGACTGGGTTCAGGTGGCACAAAGTGGACAGAAGGAGAACCAAACAATGAAAATTACCAAGAACATTGTGTGCTATTGGAAGGAACTAAATGGAAGGACTGGAACTGCGAGGAAGAGAAAAGGTTCACTTGTGAGAAGCAACCTGGAAATTCCCAAGGTATGCATGTCTTGTACTCTAACCAATTAATTTCCGAGTACCGACCTACATTTGTACTAAACAATTAGCCTAATCAGTAGCAAGATACCAATCTGGTTGGGAATTAAGTTTACTATCTGCTCAGTATTTGTGGAAACACATTTGATCTGTTGTATTTTGGTAGGGGGTCTTCAGTGCACAGACAACTGGAAGTTGCACGGTAGCAGTTGTCTACTCGGCGTTAGCTCCGCTAAGACTTGGCCTGAAGCAGAGGTTTATTGCAAAGAACAAGATGCAGTCCTGGTGAAAGCAGACAGCGAGGCAAAAATTAGTGCCGTAAGATCCATTCAGGGCTCGGAAGCCAGCTGGATAGGTCTGAGGGATGACAAATACGATCTGAAGTACCATTGGTTCGACGGAAGTGACTTTGACTTCAGCAACTGGGACAGTGAAAAGCCGTCTTACTACAGCCGCATGCATTGTGCAATTATGAAACATGGATCTGGAGGAAAGTGGATCCCTTATTATTGTAAAGATGACCATTTGAGGAATCCGTTCTGCAAGAAGAAGGCCACTGCAAGAAGTAAGCATTGATGCAAGCTTGAAGTAGACGCTTTTTCCGGGTGGTGACACTTTTCTGTCTAAGCCGTGTTTTGGACGGTGGTTCCTAATACAAAGGAATTAATTTGCGCTGATTACGAATATACGGGAAGAACAAATCTTAGTATGTAAGGGCTAGCTGTTTTAACTCAAAAAAGAAATTGAGAGTAACCACGCATTTTTTAGAGGTGATTATTTAAGCTTCTCTCAAGAAAAAAAATTATCCCTGGATTGAATCTAATTTTCCTGCATAGCCTTAATCCTTGCAAAAATACCTTTGTTTTAGGAGTACTGTATTTAGTTTCAGTGTGCCTCCCAGAACGGTATTATAGTTTTTTAGGTGAACATTTTGGTCTGAAAACGGGTATATGTTTCAATACTGTTAGTCTGAAATTGGGCGCCTTTTGCCTGCTGGTCTTGAATCGGCTTATATACAAGAGTTTCTCTCAGCATACATTTCTGCCATTTTGGCTTGGAAAAGTGGGGATCGATGTTTAACGGCCTGAAAGAAAATATTGGTCAAAAGAAGCGGACATGCAAACCTCCCCCATCGAAAATCCTAGGAGCACACCTTATACCGTTTTTACTTGACCGAACTAATATGCGTAATTTTTATGCACCTATCAATGTTTAGACGGAGGGGGGGGGGTACGGGCAAAGGTGCGGCATTTGAACACTTCTGCTGTCCCCTCTCTGGGGAATTTGACCACAAATGTGGCTCCATACTGCGGACATTTGAATTTGGCCGTGCAGAGGACTGGGGCCATTTGAATTTTACCGTGCGGAGTACACTATCGACCGGATAAACACAAGCAAAACCAATTGAGTTATCCAGTGGATAGTGATTTATCCGGTGGATAGCGCTATCCACCGTTTCAGCAACTGGGGCCAGGTGTGTATATTTTATCAAATTTGAACTATTTTCCAGTCCCAAGGGTCGGGAATTTGACCAAAAAATTGCAAGAAAATTCAAATGACGCACCTTTGCCCGTACCCCCCCTCCCCCCTCTCCGTCTAAACATTGATAGGTGCATTAGGGGTTAGAATTCCACTTGGGTGTCAAATCTACATCGATTCACGATAGATTTAGAAGAAACATCATAGTTTAATTACGATCACACTATAAACCTTTGGCCTGTAGGAGCAGCTCCGCGCTAAGTCGGTGATGTAAGGAATACATGTATGTGGGCATAATCTGTTCTGAGAGCGGTCGACAGTTTTCCGAGAGGAAAGTTCCATGACAAATAGTTTTTAGTATTTTCATTTAAGCTCGATCTAAGGGCTTTTCCTTTGTGAAGTTTGAAAGGGTGAAACCCAATAGCGAGGATGATTTCCATTGACAGCCGCGCGAGTAGGATGTTGACCAATTAAATTCGCAGTCAGCTTCTGAATATCGTTCTCTTCTGAATGGCGATCTCATGGGGTTGCGTTTTAGATTTTTGGGAGCGTCGAATCTGGAAAAAGTTATTTACAACACAGTTTAACTGTCCGGATAACGATACAGTACAAGATTCCGTTGTCCAAGGTTTGTAACTTGCTTAACGTTACTTTTTCTTCTGTATTTTGCAGTGAATTACGAAATTACAGATATCAGCAAGGACGGAAGACCGCTAGTCAAAGTGTTTATACCCGACAGTATGCCCCAGGCCACTGTCAAATACGATCAAGAATCCATGGTTATCCATGTTAAAGATCCATCGCTCGGTTGGGTAGTGCGTATTCTGTTCATCCGTGATCTTCCATTTGGGCCACATGTGTATCAGGTCAAAAATGATCGAGAAACTCGTGTATGGCACACTGCTCTGGAATAGATTAACAAAGTAATGAACACTTAAGAGAAATCTTTAGAAATTGTAGCTGTTTTTGCTAATATGTTAACTCGGTATTGAAAGCGCTCGCAAAAATAAAGCAACACTAACTGAGGCCCCGCAGAGCGTGTTTTAAATTTAGGGAGCTCAATCAATTGGACTAACATCAGTCACCTGGAAGGGCCGGAAGTCATGAACTTCTCAAATGGCTGGCAATACTGTAAAACGACTATGGGTGATTAATTGATTATACGAACCCTAAAGGTTGGTTGTTAAGAATCAAAGATACGGTAGAACCTCTCACACAGACACCAATATAAAAGGCGAGGTTAAGTGCTCGTATTAGAGACGAGGTGAATATCAGTTTATTGCGTTTCGATACAGCTTTTGAGCGACCATACCTCACCGGCTTTTTTAACCGGCTATTGGGTAGTCTTCTACGGTACCGGTCGATCATACATTTACGTTAATTATTGGTTTCTGGATTGAAGTTTGTCATGATTGATATTTTGGGAAAATCGACATTACTATGACGACGAAAAAACAACAACAACAAAAACCT
The DNA here is from genome assembly GCA_014634185.1 of Astreopora myriophthalma. Classification (NCBI taxonomy): domain Eukaryota; kingdom Metazoa; phylum Cnidaria; class Anthozoa; order Scleractinia; family Acroporidae; genus Astreopora; species Astreopora myriophthalma. The sequence continues at coordinate 1,307,480 of BLFK01000566.1, read as the reverse complement.
CGAAATCAATAAATTGGAAATTTTGCGCCATTCAGATTTGTATTAGAAAACGGCTATCACCAAATACTTGAGTTATGACATTTCAAATCAAATGGACAAAAATAGACGAACTATCTTCCGCTGTGCATCTTGAACGACGAACAACGGAAGATAGTTTGTCCAGACGCATAATGCGTCTCGTGTCCGTCTTTATCCTTGAGACGCATAACCAGACGTGTAACGTAACAGATGCATTATCCGTCTGAACGGAGTTTGCGTCCTTTAGTATAAAAACCGCCATTACCGGTTTCGAGAGGTTTTAGTGCCGGTCATTTGTTTTTCTTCGCTGCTTTCAGCCGTTGTCAGATAGAAAAACTACGATTTAAAACGAATTAAAAGTCAAGCGACCTTGTTTTAGGAAAATTATTCAATTTCGTCAACCGCTAGATTAACAGCGGCTAATCGGAAGTAACTTATTTATTTCATTTTTACTTGTCAAGAAGCGTATTTTTGAAGCGACTGTTGTTGGGGGGGGGG